>JAVJIF010007763.1:10000-238647 GCA_038442645.1 Agave tequilana | reverse complement strand
GTTGGGGTCTGTCAGACCTGCCGGTCGACCCGCCGGTCGACCGCCAACGGTCAAAAATCCGACCGTTGGAGCCTGCCGGTCGACCGCCCGGTCGACCCAAAAGAACAGAGAGCACTGCTCTCAGTTCGGTCGACCGGCCAACAGCCAGGACAAGGCGTGCACGTCGTGCACGTCGGTCGACCGAGCCGGTCGACCGACTTCAGAGTTAGTCGACTATAAAGGTAGTAAGTCGACTATCTGAAGCCTGAAACAATTTTTCTGGGATTAAAAAGTTTGTCTTTTTTGGCTCAAATAAAATCCCATAAAATACTTAAAAATCTACAAAAATAGTTTTACCAATATACTTTGATAAATAAACATGCTGGACAAAATCAAGGCATGTTATAAAGGATTGGACTATTTTTGTAAGTTGTGAAAATATTGGCTCAATTGAAAACTTGTATTTTCCAAAATCTTGTTTTCCAAAACTCCTTTAAATAAAAACTAGATATTTTGAACTCATTTAAAGCATAGTGTGTATGATATGATCCACTACACAAATAAGATGAAATATCTAAGTTTTTAACATTAAGCTCTAAACATGATTTTGGTTAAAAGATATGTATACAAGAAAACACCAAAAACCAAAATGTATTTTTCCAAAATGAAAGTCTTTTCTAAACTGAAAATTCTTTTATGAAAAGACAATAAAATCAAGAGTGTGTGTGTGATATGTACTTGAGCAATCCACCAACTATTCTATCCTTTACATTTTTAACTAAAACAAAAACAAAATCTTATACCTAGACACAAGTCTCGATCTTCTTGAAGTCTTCACTTGAAGGCTTCTCATCTTCTTGACTTGGTCCAAACACGATCCATAGAGCTAGACTCCTCTTTAGTACTTGATGTGTTCTTGATGCACAAGCTCTTGAATCAACCGGTGCTAGCTCCAAAACTTGACTTTAAATCCTTTATGAAGCTCCACACCTACTAAGATCTTGATAACAAATCTGTCACTAATTAAACACATGATCATTAGTAAACATAACTACATAAGTTGATCATCATCAAAACTAGGGTGGAAGGCCTTTGGGCCAACAATCTCCCCCTTTTTGATGATGACAAAACTCATGAAGTTATATATGCATGGATTAAAGTAAAGCTTCAAAGAAGCTCCCCCTTAACTCATGCATAACAAATAAACAATATAATATGTAAATGAAGCACATGACATGTATGCAAATCAAGGAGATAAACCAAAATCAAATTCTTTTTCTCCTATTTGCAAAACAAAACATATATGCATAAACATAAATCCTTTAATAAAAACATGCATATATAGCAAATACCTCTCCCCTTTTTTGTCAATCATCAACAAAGGGTTTAAGGTAAAACAAAAACATCAAATTTTTTTCTCTCCCTTTTTGTCATAAACAAAGAGACCAATAAGGGGTCAAAATATCAATAAAAGGTTATATGCGATATACATTCATGAAGAGGAAGACGCTAAGTTAGCTTCCCTACACATATGCATTGCATGAAGAAGGGATGACAAGCCCCAATTCACATAACACATATTATGTAATGCATAAGAGGAGATGTGAAGCTCCCCCTACACACGTGTACCACATAAAGAAGAGTTGTCAAGCTCCTAAATATACAATACACTCAACATGAATCTATATGTAGAAGAGATGTTAAGCTCTCCTTGCATATAAGAAATACAAATCAAAAATGTTTTTTTTTAATTTTTCTTAAACAAAATTTTTTTAAAGTATCAGAGCTTTAGTAAAATAAACAAATTTTAAGACACCAAATTGAAAGTAATCATTTTGTAAACATATTAATACCAATTGACATTTAACAAATATGAAGTTGAAACATATTGATACCAATAGTAAACATAATGATCAAAAATTTTTATTTTCATCATAAACTTTGTGCTTTTAAAAATGTGAACCAATTGAAAGTTAAGCACATGAAACTCATATATATGTATGAAATGAGTATACCAATTGACATTGATACATACATATATAAGAAAATAAAATATGAGTATATACAAAAATTATCAATTTAGATACCAATTGAAAGAATTTCAATGATACCAATTGAAATAACATATAGATCAAATGTATATCTCATATAACTACCACCCAATTCATGCACATGTATCATTGGATTCTTTCAATATAGAGCATACATAAGCATGGTCGCCCATCCATCCTCCCAATGAAGGTAGGGTTTTCAAAAATAGATTTGAAAATAAGCTTTGTTTGAAAAACTCTACCATATGAAGAATACCGTAACTAGTTAAATGGAAAATCTTTTAAACTAGTACGAAATCCTTCAAGCAAGGAATAAAACGAAAATTAATTTTCATAAAACACATGTAAATCACATAGCACTTAAAAATACTCAATATTCAATAAAGTCCATACATGCTCATGAAAACATACTCATGAGAAATATTTAAAAAAAATGGTGAGTGTACAAGTAATGTGTGACATGCAATATGAAATTTCCAATTAAGCTCAATCAAACATGAATTTCATTTTTAGACAAGACAGGAAATTTTTTTATTTTCATTAAAAAAACAAATCATGAAAATTTTATCTTAAAGTAAACTTCAAGGTATATGTATGATTTATCCAATCCTAACAATACACATACATATCCCAATATAAAAGAGTCTACAAATAGTGTACGCATGAAAGCAAGAGACTCACGGGTATACATGTATATTTATTAGATTTGAATTAAAAATACATATACATGAAGTAAAATCATAAAATTGGCATAACAAGTATAAATGAAAGAATCATCAAAACTAGCCTATACATGTGCATAAAGTGGGTACAAATGAGCATGAAGTACAAATCATATATGAATCAATTTGTTCTCACTATTTGTACATGTATAAGACAAGTCTTGATAACAACTACATTAAACTAGTTTATACCACATGAAGCACAAAAATACATAAATCATGAACATGCTATATGATGTCATAAATGAAAAAGCATGTATATAATCTAAGAGTTTAGAAATAGTTTACCAACCAAGGAACTATGTTCCAAAACTCCAAGTATGGTGGTCGTCCCACTAAAACTTCTTGATAGCGATGCGTCTAAAGTGTGTCCATCCAATCCATGTGCATCCACTACCAAGGCACTGATCCTCTCACGTTTTGTGAGAGCCCTCACCTACATCAAAAGAAAATGGTGGGGTTTTTGGTACCCATATTTTCTTGGGTCCTTGGGGTTAGTCTTGTAAGGAACCCAAAATCTTTTATTAGCAAATTTATAGAATAATCTTATCATAACAAAACTTTGCTAAATGGCCTTTGCGGTCACAATGTGTACATGTGTACACCTTAGTATGCTTATGTGAATGTTTGTGATCGTGTTGTGCAACATAAGCAAATGCATGATGTGAGTGTGCATGAACATGGGGAACTTGTTTCTTTTGAAATAAGGATTCCAATCTAGTATGGTTAAATGCACAAGAGTTTAAAGTTGAACTCAAACAATCCATTTTATTTTTCAAAACTTTTATCTCATTAGTGGTGGCATGTAAAGCATGATGAGATAAAGAATCATTTTTCTTTTTCTTTTTTGAAACAAAATCTTTTTCTTTTTCACAAATTTTCCTTTTCAAAGACTTGTTTTCTTGAAAAACAACTTCATTTTGTTTTTCCACCATATCAATTATTTTTCAAAATGTGTTTCCTTCACAAAGATTATTTAATTTGGTATCAAGGAAACATTTTCATTTTTTAAAACATCCTTTTCATGCAATTTTAATTTTAAAAGAATCGTTCTCTTTTAGCATGCAATCAAATTCTTTTTCAAAATTTTATTTTTCTTTTTAAGCATGTCATATTTTTCAAGCACAAGTTGACAAAAGGTAGTAAGTTCATCATATGACATGTCTTCATCCTCAGATTCGGTAGTTACCTCAAGGGGGTTATCCCTTGGACCATATAGCACTTGTTGGAGGTGTCACTTCAAACATCCGAATCGCTCCCCGCATAGTATTGATCTTTTTCGCCAAAGGAGATGAGGGTATTCCATACTATAAAAGCCGAATCAAAGTTAGAAACTCTAGATAAATAAACATCATCTATGGTAGACTTTAAAGCATGAAGGGCTTTTGCATTAGCCTCAAAATTCTTACCATCTAAACAATATGCATTATTAGTAGTGGCAAGATAAACATGATAACCTAGGGCTTTGAGGTATAAGGACATCTTCACCTTCCATATATGGATGTTAAGAATGTCAAACATGGGTGGTGACATGAAGTCCATGGCGTGTGTACAAAATATTGTGATTAGCCTAAAAATGAGGATCTTTAACTCTAGGTTGTTAGACAAATCAGAGTACCAAGCTCTGATACCAATGAAGGTTCACCTAGAGGGGGGGTGAATAGGTGAAGGCTAATCTAATGGTCACTTAATGCCAAATAATGCGGAAGCTAAAAGCAATTATGACCTAAACTAAACTATTACACTAAACACCACATAAACACAAGAGTGTTGCCGAATTCCCCGTGAAGGGCTCTGCACAAACTCCTCTAGATTCTCCTTGAATGGTTGAGGTGCCGCGTTGACTCTCTTGGTTGAATACAAGTGTTAGCAACAATCCCAAGCAAGTATATCAATAATGCACACAATATGAATATCAAGCATGTAAAGATAAGCACAAAGTAAGCATGCAAGATATAATAAGAGACAAAGAGAGAGAGAGAGAGAGAGAGAGCAATCGCAAACACAAAGGGTTTGTTTCGAGGTTCGAGCACACTTGCTCTACATCCCCGCCTTCGACACACGAAGGATTACCACTATGATCGATCCCAATGGATCACCCGGTGCCGCAACACCTACAAGCCCTCGGACTCCCTAGTCCCGTACACACACAAGCTCACTAGCTCGCGAGGCCGCACCTCAAACCACGAGTTCACACAAGAACTCTAAACCACTGCGAACACACTTGTCCGCCCCCTCAAAGAACAAAAAGGAAATCTCTTGGTGATCTAAAACACTTTGATCACCAATTACAAAGTCTCACAACACAATCCTATGGATAGATAAGGCAATGGATAGTTCAAGTGATTGTGAGAAAGCAAGGAAAGAACTATGGTGAAAAACTCAAGGAAATCACTTAAACACTCTTGATAAAATCTTTCCTTTTGATTGGAAATATTGACTCTAAATTTTGTGGAGAAAAACCTCTGAAAAGAGTAGGAAAAACTGGCTCTAAAACTTCTCCAAAATCTTGGTGAAAACAAAGACAAAACCCCCAAATTTATAGGCTGTCAAAAATTAGCCGTTGGGGTCTGTCAACTTGCCGGTCGACCCGCCGGTCGACCGCCAACGGTCAAAAATCTGACCGTTGGAGCCTGCCGGTCGACCGCCCGTCGACCTAAAAGAACAGAGAGCACTGCTCTCAGTTTCGGTCGACCGACCGAGTCGACCGGCCAACAGCCAGGACAAGGCGTGCACGTCGTGCACGTCGGTCGACCGAGCCGGTCGACCGACTTCAGAGTTAGTCGACTATAAGGTAGTAAGTCGACTATCTGAAGCCTGAAACAATTTTTCTGGGATTAAAAAGTTTGTCTTTTTGGCTCAAATAAAATCCCATAAAATACTTAAAAATCTACAAAAATAGTTTTACCAATATACTTTGATAAACAAACATGATTGCACAAAATCAAGGCATGTTATAAAGGATTTGGACTATTTTTGTAAGTTGGAAATATTGGCTCAATTGAAAACTTGTATTTTTCAAAATCTTGTTTTCCAAAACTCCTTTAAATAAAAACTAGATATTTTGAACTCATTAAAGCATAGTGTGTATGGATATGATCCACTACACAAATAAGATGAAATATCTAAGTTTTGACATTAAGCTCTAAACATTATTTTGGTTAAAAGATATGTATACAAGAAAACACCAAAAATCAAAATGTATTTTTCAAAATGAAAGTCTTTTCTAAACTGAAAATTCTTTTATGAAAAGACAATAAAATCAAGAGTGTGTGTGTGATATGTACTTGAGCAATCCACCAACTATTCTATCCTTTACATTTTTAACTAAAACAAAAACAAAATCTTATACCTAGACACAAGTCTCGATCTTCTTGAAGTCTTCACTTGAAGGCTTCTCATCTTCTTGACTTGGTCCAAACACGATCCATAGAGCTAGACTCCTCTTGAGTACTTGATGTGATCTTGATGCACAAGCTCTTGAATCAACCGGTGCTAGCTCAAAAACTTGATTTTAAATCCTTTGTTGAAGCTCCATACCTACTAAGATCTTGATAACAAATCTGTCACTAATTAAACACAAGATCATTAGTAAACATAACTACATGATGATCATCATCAAAACTAGGGTGGAAGGCCTTTGGGCCAACAATCTCCCCCTTTTTGATGATGACAAAACTCATGAAGTTATATATGTATGGATTAAAGTAAAGCTTCAAAGAAGCCCCCCCTTAACTCATGCATAACAAATAAACAATATAATATGTAAATGAAGCACATGACATGTATGCAAATCAAGGAGATAAACCAAAATCAAATTCTTTTTCTCCTATTTGCAAAACAAAACATATATGCATAAACATAAATCCTTTAATAAAAACATGCATATATAGCAAATACCTCTTCCCTTTTTTGTCAATCATCAACAAAGGGTTTAAGGTAAAACAAAAACATCAAATTTTTTTTTCTCCCCCATTTTGTCATAAACAAAGAGACCAATAAGGGGTCAAACATATCAATAAAAGGTTATATGCGATATACATTCATGAAGAGGAAGACGCTAAGTTTGCTTCCCTACACATATGCATTACATGAAGAAGGGATGACAAGCCCCAATTCACATAACACATATTATTTAATGCATAAGAGGAGATGTGAAGCTCCCCCTACACACGTGTACCACATAAAGAAGAGTTGTCAAGCTCCTCAATATACAATACACTCAACATGAATCTATATGTAGAAGAGATGTTAAGCTCTCCTTGCATATAAGAAATACAAATCAAAAAATGTTTTTTTTTTAATTTTTCTTAAACAAATTTTTTTTAAAGTATCAGAGCTTTAGTAAAATAAACAAATTTTAAGATACCAAATTGAAAGTAATCATTTTTGTAAAACATATTAATACCAATTGACATTTAACAAATATGAAGTTGAAACATATTGATACCAATAGTAAACATAATGATCAAAAATTTTATTTTTCATCATAAACTTTGTGCTTTTAAAAATGTGAACCAATTGAAAGTTAAGCACATGAAACTCATATATATGTATGAAATGAGCATACCAATTGACATTGATACATACATATATAAGAAAACAAAATATGAGTATATACAAAAAATTATCAATTTAGATACCAATGAAAGAATTTCAATGATACCAATTGAAATAACAATAAGATCAAATGTATATCTCATATAACTACCACCCAACTCATGCACATGTATCATTGGATTCTTTCAATATAGAGCATACATAAGCATGGTCGCCCATCCATCCTCCCAATGAAGGTAGGGTTTTCAAAAATAGATTTGAAAATAAGCTTTGTTTGAAAAACTCTACCATATGAAGAATACCGTAACTAGTTAAATGGGAAATCTTTTAAACTAGTACGAAATCCTTCAAGTAAGGAATAAAACGAAATTAATTTTCATAAAACACATGTAAATCACATAGCACTTAAAAACACTCAATATTCAATAAAGCCCATACATGCTCATGAAAACATACTCATGAGAAATATTAAAAAAAATGGTGAGTGTACAAGTAATGTGTGACATGGCAATATAAAATTTCCAATTAAGCTCAATCAAACATGAATTTCATTTTTAGACAAGACAGGAAATTTTTTTTTATTTTCATTAAAAAAAAAATCATGAAAATTTTATCTTAAAGTAAACTTTAAAGTATATGTATGATTTATCCAATCCTAACAATACACATACATATCCCAAATATAAAAGAGTCTACAAATAGTGTATGCATGAAAGCAAGAGACTCACAGGTATACATGTATATTTATTAGATTTGAATTAAAAATACATATACATGAAGTAAAATCATAAAATAGGCATAACAAGTATAAATGAAAGAATCATCAAAAACTAGCCTATACATGTGCATAAAGTGAGTACAAATGAGCATGAAGTACAAATCATATATGAATCAATTTGTTCTCACTATTTGTACATGTATAAATACAAGTCTTGATAACAACTACATTTAAACTAGTATAACCACATGAAGCACAAAAATACATAAATCATGAACATGCTATATGATGTCATAAATGAAAAAGCATGTATATAATCTAAGAGTTTAGAAATAGTTACCAACCAAGGAACTATGTTTCAAAACTCCAAGTATGGTGGTCGTCCCACTAAAACTCCTTGATAACGATGCGTCTAAAGTGTGTCCATCCAATCCATGTGCATCCACTACCAAGGCACTGATCCTCTCACGTTTTGTGAGAGCCCTCACCTACATCAAAAGCAAATGGTGGGGTTTTGGTACCCATATTTTCTTGGGTCCTTGGGGTTAGTCTTGTAAGGAACCCAAAATCTTTTATTAGCAAATTTATAGAATTAATCTTATCATAACAAAACTTTGCTAAATGGCTTTGCGGTCACAATGTGTACATGTGTACACCTTAGTATGCTTATGTGAATGTTTGTGATCGTGTTGTGCAACATAAGCAAATGCATGATGTGAGTGTGCATGAACATGGGGAACTTGTTTCTTTTGAAACAAGGATTCCAATCTAGTATGGTTAAATGCACAAGAGTTCAAAGTTGAACTCAAACAATCCATTTTATTTTTCAAACTTTTATCTCATTAGTGGTGGCATGTAAAGCATGATGAGATAAAGAATCATTTTTCTTTTTCTTTTTCGAAACAAAATCTTTTTCTTTTTCACAAATTTTCCTTTTCAAAGACTTGTTTTCTTGAAAACAACTTCCTTTTATTTTTTCACCATATCAACTTTATTTTTCAAAATAGTGTTTCCTTCACAAAGATTATTTAATTTCGTTATCAAGGAAACATTTTCATTTTTCAAAACATCCTTTTCTTTTCTAAACATGCAATTTTAATTTTAAAAGAATCGATCTCTTTTAGCATGCAATCAAAATTCTTTTTCAAAATTTTATTTTTCTTTTTAAGCATGTCATATTTTTCAAGCACAAGTTGACAAAAGGTAGTAAGTTCATCATATGACATGTCTTCATCCTCAGATTCGGTAGTTACCTCAAGGGGTTATCCCTTGGACCATATAGCACTTGTTGGAGGTGTCGCTTCCAACATCCGAATCGCTCCCCGCATAGTATTGATCTTTTTCACCAAGGGAGATGAGGGTATTCCATACTAAAAGCCGAATCAAAGTTAGAAACTCTAGATAAATAAACATCATCTAGGGTAGAATTTAAAGCATGAAGAGCTTTTGCATTAGCCTCAAATTCTTACCATCTAAACAATATGCATTATTAGTAGTGGCAAGATAACATGATAACCTAGGGCTTTGAGGTACAAGGACATCTTCACCTTCCATATATGGATGTTAAGAATGTCAAACATGGGTGGTGACATGAAGTCCATGGTGTGTGTACAAAAATGTTATGATTAGCCTAAAAATGAGGATCTTTAACTCTAGGTTGTTAGACCAAATCAGAGTACCAAGCTCTGATACCAATTGAAGGTTCACCTAGAGGGGGGTGAATAGGTGAAGGCTAGTCTAATGGTCACTTAATGCCAAATAATGCGGAAGCTAAAAGCAATTATGACCTAAACTAAACTATTACACTAAACACCACGTATAATACAAGAGTGTTGCCGAATTCCCCGTGAAGGGCTCAGGACAAACTCCTCTAGATTCTCCTTGAATGGGTTGAGGTTCCGCATTGGCTCTCTTGGTTGAATACAAGTGTTAGCAACAATCCCAAGCAAGTATATCAATAATGCACACAATATGAATATCAAGCATGTAAAGATAAGCACAAAGTAAGCATGCAAGATATAATAAGAGACAAAGAGAGAGAGAGCAATCGCAAACACAAAGGGTTTGTTTCGAGGTTCGAGCACACTTGCTCTACATCCCCGCCTTCGACACACGAAGGATTTCCACTATGATCGATCCCAATGGATCACCCGGTGCCGCAACACCTACAAGCCCTAGGACTCCCTAGTCCCGTACACACGCAAGCTCACTAGCTCGCCGAGGCCGCACCTCAAACTACCGAGTTCACACAAGAACTCTAAACCACCGCGAACACACTTGTCCGCCCCCTCAAAGAACAAAAGGAAATCTCTTGGTGATCTAAAACACTTTGATCACCAATTACAAACTCTCACAACACAATCCTATGGATAGATAAGGCAATGGATAGCTCAAGTGATTGTGAGAAAGCAAGGAAAGAACTATGGTGAAAAACTCAAGGAAATCACTTAAACACTCTTGATAAAATCTTTCCTTTTGATTGGAAATATTGACTCTAAATTTTGTGGAGAAAAACCTCTGAAAAGAGTAGGAAAAACTGGCTCTAAAACTTCTCCAAAATCTTGATGAAAACAATGACAAAACCCCCAAATTTATAGGCTGTCAAAAACTAGCCGTTGGGGTCCGTCAGACCTGCCGGTCGACCCGCTGGTTGACCGCCAACGGTCAAAAATCTGACCGTTGGAGCCTGCCGGTCGACCGCCCGGTCGACCCAAAAGAACAGAGAGCACTGCTCTCAGTTCCGGTCGACCGACCGAGTCGACCGGCCAACAGCCAGGACAAGGCGTGCACGTCGTGCAAGTCGGTCGATCGAGCCGGTCGACCGACTTCAGAGTTAGTCGACTATAAAGGTAGTAAGTCGACTATCTGAAGCCTAAAACATTTTTCTGGGATTAAAAAGTTTGTCTTTTGGCTCAAATAAAATCTCATAAAATACTTAAAAATCTACAAAAATAGTTTTACCAATATACTTTGATAAACAAACATGCTTGCACAAATCAAGGCATGTTATAAAGGATTTGGACTATTTTTGTAAGTTGGAAATATTGGCTCAATTGAAAACTTGTATTTTTCAAAATCTTGTTTTCCAAAACTCCTTTAATTAAAACTAGATATTTTGAACTCATTAAAGCATAGTGTGTATGGATATGATCCACTACACAAATAAGATGAAATATCTAAGTTTTTAACATTAAGCTCTAAACATGATTTTGGTTAAAAGATATATATACAAGAAAACACCAAAAACCAAAATGTATTTTTCCAAAATGAAAGTCTTTTCTAAACTGAAAATTCTTTTATGAAAAGACAATAAAATTAAGAGTGTGTGTGTGATATGTACTTGAGCAATCCACCAACTATTTTATCCTTTACATTTTTAACTAAAACAAAAACAAAATCTTATACTTAGACACAAGTCTCGATCTTCTTGAAGTCTTCACTTGAAGGCTTCTCATCTTCTTGACTTGGTCCAAACACAATCCATAGAGCTAGACTCCTCTTGAGTACTTGATGTGATCTTGATGCACAAGCTCTTGAATCAACCGGTGCTAGCTCAAAAACTTGACTTTAAATCCTTTGTTGAAGCTCCACACCTACTAATATCTTGATAACAAATCTGTCACTAAATAAACACAAGATCATTAGTAAACATAACTACATGAGTTGATCATCATCAAAACTAGGGTGGAAGGCCTTTGGGCCAACATATACGCAGGTCAGAAATACCCTCACGTATATACGCTAAGCATCCGTACATGCAAGAATCAGAGTACAGAAGCAAGTGGTGCATTATACATTCTAACATATGAGTATAAATTACAAAGTTATCACCAGATGTGACACAATATTATAAGAATATTACATCACCGACAGGCGCAAATGAGAGAATACAAAGAGAAGTACAAGTATGAACAATATAAAGGCACTCACGAGTTTACAAAAGGAAAACTCGAGAGGCAAACAGGGGGCCTGGAAGGATAGAGCTTCAGATGGTCTGCTGGAGTTTTAAGCTACCGCTGCACCTCTTAGGTCAGCAACAAAGAGAATCCCCTAGCTCCAAGCTCCAGTACCTGGACATGAGGATCCAGAGGAGTCAGAACTCCCCGACGAGTGGTGATGCGAAAGCCAAGTGGCGAGCATAGATAAGCACATGTGTATCGATAAATCCAGGTCATAATATGCATTGAAAACCGTGTCGTGAGTACAGCATACAAGAACAAGTAGAGAGGCAGTAATCGATGTCAAGCTGGGAACATGTATGATATAAGGTGATAAGAGCAGGAGACTGGTGAAATAGAACACGAGTGGTAAAGCAGGATGCAAGCAGGTATAATATAGTAATCATAAAACCGGAAATCCGAAGTAAAGCCCGATACAAGCAAACATGGCAAAGCATACTATGGACCCGTAGCTGGCATCTTATTATTATTATTACTCGTCCGACCCATATTTCTTGGTATGTGTCCTGGTGTACATCTCAACACACATACATCCATATATAAGTAAGTCGAGGTTGGTTATTATTGGAAGCTGATGAAGAACTGATAGCTCATACTATAGTAGTTCCCGTCCGCCCGGGACAGCCATTGGGGGCCTTAAATCCCCTAACACGCATCTTCTGGGGCCTGAAATCCCTTAATACGAATCGTCAGTTTTGTATTCCATTACTATAAGCAAGGCATCATACCGGCATCCATCACTTCCTCCCATTTCCCGTGAAAGTCATCCTTTTTATAACTTATTAACAATATTATTAGATTTCGAGAATGAGTAGGATCATAGCTGGTCATAACAGGAGTACATAACAAGCATAACGGGAGTTCATAACAAGAGATCAAGTAATACATTCCCGTATTATGATAATCATAGGTAGAGAGTTAATCATAACAGGTATAAGGTCAATGACAAGTGATCAGGCAGAGTCATGTCATAACAAGGAACAAGTGATAAGAGATAACATAACAGAAGCAGGTGTCCAGCAGTAGCATGGTAAATGATAACACATCAGTTGTCAAGTAATACATAATGCAAATACAAGTCGATCTGATAAAAAGAAAAATCGAATAGAGGCGAGGACACTCGCCTAAATCTTAGAAAAACACTGTGAAATCCCTGATCTCCAGAATCCAGGAACCAATGCGTAAGCGCGTTCAATATAAGGGAGGAGAGAGAATGGAGATGCGGGAGACGCAGACGCGAGAGTCGCGTCGTGTATATTTTCACAAACGCGAGGTTCAAGAACCGCGTTCTGGCAAGGACACGAGGAGAACGCAGACGCGAGCATGAACTCCGCATCGCGTTGATATAAGAACGCGTGGATCGCGTTAAGAAATTGCTTGAACGCGGGGGTGAGCCGCGTCTAGCAATAGAGTGAAAGAGAGAGACAAGGAGATCAGAGAATGAGAGAGACGCAAGGATGAGGGGAACGCAGGGAAGGGGAAGACGCAAGGTTGACAGGGAGAGATACGCAGGTTGGGAGAAAAACAGAGAAGAGAAGGAAAAGGAAAAGGAAAGGAAAAAGAAAGGAAAGAAAGAAAGAAGGAAAAGAAAGAAAGAAGGAAAGGGGGGTTTGGTGGCTGGTCATGGCCGGTGGTCGCCGGCGGCGGCCGGAGACGGCCGGAATCCGGTAGCCCAAGCCCAAGCAAGAATGTAGTGCAAGTCTAGCTCATTTGAAAAATTTGGAGTTTTACAAAAGGAGTTTCGGAGAGCGAAGCAATAGCTCGTTGGAAAGAGCACGACGAGGAGAGGAAGATGATATGGTCGTTGGTGGCCAAGGTGGAGTATATGGTGGTGGAGATGGTGGAGAAAGTGGTGGTGAAAATGGGTTACTTTGGTGGAAAGAGAGGAAGAAGAAGGTGGTGTGGTGGTGTTGAGGTTGTTGGAATGGTGGAGGAGATGGAGGAGAAAAAGTGGAAGAGTTGGTGGTGGAAATGGAGGGGAGAGTGAAGAAGATGGGTGGAAAGGATGGGAGAGATGGCCGGCCATGGGAGCAAGGGGCTGTTTTTGCTGCTGGTTTCGTTCTCAGGAAAGAGAAGGAAAGGAAAAAGAATGAATGAAAGAGAAGGAAAAAGGGGGTGGTTATATAAAGGGTAGGAATATGATTATTACAATAATGCCCTCCCCACTAAATGAAACATGCGTTTCATTTAAAAATGGGCTGCGTCTCATTCAACAGAGACTCGCGTCTAGGCAAATTGCCCAGACGCGAGGATAAAACTCGCGTCTAGAGAGGAACGCAATTGTTGCGTTTAACAAAAAGGACAAAGTCATAATGACTTGATTGGAGTTGATCTGAAGTGCATTTAATGCAGAATGAATGCGAATCTTCACATTAAAAATTAGATCTGAGTCTGGTGAGACTCGCGTCTGAGAAAGGAGAGAAAAGTGAGAAAAAGGAGAAAATAAAATATCAGGATAAGATTCCGGTATCTGGGGAAACACCGAAAACTCCGGAAATGCCCGAAAAATGAAGTAGTTTAGAAAGCTTTCCAAAAATTCTCAAAATATTAAATATTATTTAAAAATTTTTGGTGAAATCTATTTTTAGAAATTCAATCCCATTTTCAAATTAAAAATCCTGAAGATCGAGCAGCAGAATTGGTCGACCACGGTTTTGAAGATTTTCAATTTAATTCAGGAAAATTTCAGAAAATCATAGAAAATCTAAAATATTATAAAATGATGTTTGAAACTGAAATCGGTCAAATCAGAATAGCAAAAGACCAAATCGAGTAAAATACTAGGATCGGGTTCCCGGTTCAGATTAGGGCTGACTCCGAGTTCACGAATCCTAATCCAAGACAAAATAATCGTATAAATAATTCATAGAGCAAAACAAATACAGGAAGTAAATTGAAAAATACGAATACGCAAGTAAGTACGTATTCCAGGAGAGGGGTGTTACACATAACTTATAACCTTTCATATTCCTCTTGACACTCAAAAACACAAGTTTCTTTGCTCGCGGATTTACCTTACATTCTTTGGCATTAAAGTAGGCCGTGACTTTCAAATACCCGCAATAAATTATAATCCTCAGTAGCTCCACCTGACTAAATATCCAGAAGAGTTTAAAACTCTTCTATTGCAGTCGATGACAGTCCATTTATGAGATGGCTAGCATATACAACCGTCTCAGCCAAAAACGATTTGTCTAATCATGCATTAGACAATAAACACCGAACTTTGTCCAACAAGGAGCGGTTGATTTTCTTAGCCAACCCATGTATTCAATTTATGAAGTGAGTACCAATATCAGTATTCTGGCCAAATTATAGTAATTGTTTCTTGTATTTTTTAACACTACCAATTTAGAACTTCTTAATCTTCCTACCAGTCTATTTCCCTATCATATCCTTCCACTTCACCAACATACTTAGGACTTCAAATCTTTATCTGATGGGATATATCTAACAATGCGTAGATAAATTATCAATAAAAGAGATAAAGTAACGATGACCTCCAAGCGATACAGTCTTGGCAGATCCCCAAATACTAACGTGAACATAATGAAGAAAACCTTCTGAGAGGTGACAAGATGTGCCGATTTCACCTTCGTCTTCTTGTCCAGAACGCCTTGTCCACCCAATTTCATGTTGCAGGTAAATGCACGTTTTGCAAAGACTTTTCTATGTATGTCTGAACCTTATATGTCAAATCTGTGTACAAACATCACCTGACGAAATAGAAGTCGCCACTCACCTTGTAACTGTACCACCCATCAAGTACTATAGGTTATTGCGTCGGACGCCCTTCAACACCACCATCGAGCCTCTAGTCATCTTGAGAACACCATCTCTTATAGATACTCCATGACCCAATGCTTCTAAGGTACCAATAGAGATAAGATTCTTTTTCACTTGAGATACATACTTCACTTTCTTCAGTTCCCATACTATCCCATCAAATATCTTGATACGAACTATACCTATCTCTTCTACTTTACACGGATGATCATCACCCATGATAGTGAAATATCCATCTACCTTCTCAAAGCTAAAAAATAATCCCTGTTCGGGCACACATGATAGGTAGCTCCTGTATCTAATACCCACTCAGAGTCACCTTAGTAACCAATAGTAGGAGTAGTAACGGAGAACGAGAATACTGATAAGTTTGAGTCCGATTCACCTATCTATGAAGTACCAGCTAGTGTACTAATCACCTGTGCGAGATTTGCCTTGGTCTTCGACTCTTTCTTCTTATCTTTGATCCTTAGACAATCAGCCTTCCAGTGCCCTATCTCTTTGTAGAAGGCGCACTGGTTCTTCTTCAGATCTCTAAAACCTGGTCTGGACTTAAATCTCTCACGCTCGCCTTTGCCCTTCTGATTAGAACCTCTGTCTCTTACCATCAACGCCTCTGCTGATGTACCATTGAAAGTAGACTGCTTGTCCTTCCTTCTCACTTTATAATTTATAAGAGCAGCCAACACATCATTATACTTAAGTGATTGTTTTCCATTAATCAAGGTGAGTACGAAGGTCTCATACTCTTCATCAAGAAGATCAAAAGAATTAACGCTTTATCCTCTTTTTTGATATCCACATCCACATTAAACAAATCTGTAAGAAGTTTTGTGTAGTCGTTCATGTGCTCAGAAATAGAGAGTCTCTTCTTCAACTGGAAGAGATAAAGCCTCCTCTTTAGATGCAGTTGAAACTCGATACTTTTCGTAAGATATTTCTTCTCGAGAATCTCTCACATCTTCATTGCTGACTCTCATATAGCAATGATACTTGATGTCTTGTGTCAAACAAGACCTTATAAGACCATACACCATCCTATTCATCTTGTCCCAAACATTTTCAAAAGTCTCCTCTGGCTTTCCTTTTAATTATAGAGTGTCTTCAAGGATTGATGCCGTCAATGCATCCATCACCTCACACCTTCATATCTCAAAATTGTTCGTGTCATCAAACTTTACCACATCGATCTTTATCGGATGTGGGATTACGGATTTCACCGTGGATTGACTTTCTCCGACATCTTCTCAATAGATTCCTCAACACAATGTGGAAGACGATTAGTGAAAACAAATCCAAATAGGAAAAATCAGATATTTACCTCCAAATGAAACTTTAGACAGTCTCCAAGTTAATTTGCTCCACTTGAATGAAAAAACTCCTTGTCGAATCTGAAAAGCTCTGATACCACTTGTAGGGAATCCAACCAACAGATAAGAGGGACACTAGAGAATAGCCGCCAATCACACGAACAAGTAAACAAAGAAAAGAAAGAGAGAACAAAGATTTAACGAGGTTTGGCAATTTGCCTACGTCCTCGGGATAAGGGAGGAAACTCTTATTGAATCAATCAATTACAGGTTACAAGTTACAAGTAATGGGGATAATACCCCTCTTTATATAGCCAAAAAATCATGAAGAAAAGAAACAAAAAATATTTAATTTGGATTAGAAACGAATTCTGAATCAGATTTGAAACAGAGCCACTGCAGCCGCATTAGTGGACTAGGTCAGGCCAATATCCTAGTCGACTAATTGCTCATATTAGTCGACTAGGTATTTGGCCTAGTCGACTAGTTTATAGTGAAGCAGATTTGCCAACTCTCTATTTGTACCATTAGTCGACTAGGCCAAATGTCTGGTCGACTAGTTTGGGTTTCTACTGTATAATCCACCATTAATACGACTGATACGCTTTCGTATTTGACACCATTAATTGCATCGATCTTTGCTAAACTTCAATAGAGTTGAAAAAACTCTACCAACAAGATTTTACCCTCTCCCCCCACAAAAACTCAGGGCCTGAACGGGGCTACGTCGTGGAGAGAATAAATATTCACATTGCGGGGTTTGAACCGATAACTCGTGAGAAGATTGTGCTCTAACTGATCCAGGTCACCCGGTTGAACCAACCTCGGAGACTTCTAAAGTCTCTCTTGTCATTCAATTCTCTCTCTCCTGTCATCAAACAAAAAAAAATAAGGAGAAAAAGAGAAACAGAAAAAAGAAACATTATTTGAGAAAGAAACCAAGAGAGAGAAAAAAACGATATGAACCTGAAAGGCATTGTCCCGCAAGAATCACGCAACACCAAACCACAACAGTTTCTGTGTGCATGGCCCCAATTGGTTTGCTCAGAATGACATCAACCAAATACTTTGCATTTTTTTTTTCTCATTTAAAAAGTTAAAGAGAAAAAATAAATGCTTTGCTGACTGCAGATGTTGAGATGTTTGGTAGGTATAAAAAAATAAAATAATTAGGAAAAACAATTCCATAACTCTGTCTTAGTTTTTTTTTTTTTTGGAAACAAAAAGGAGAAGAATAGAATTTTACGGACCACAGAGAAGACACTCATAGGATACTCTGCTGACAGTATTGAGTTTTGATGAAGACATCACATTGGCACATATGTCCCCATCTTCTTCATTACTATTACTACGTTTTTAATTTTTTGTGAGCGTGTAGCTAAACATTGCTATCATCTTTGTTTGATTTCGACTATAGGAGCTGTTTGGTTGTTGGAAAGCAAACTCATGAAAATGCGGTGTGGGTTTATAGTGTCAGGTTTTCAATATTTTCGTACAAAATGCTTCGAAAATGCTTTTTTATTTTGTTCATATGCTGTTCATGTAATTTGTTGAGTTGAAAGTGAAACGCACTACATTAATTTCAGCGCAAATAACAGACCGGGAGAAGAAAAACACTACAAGACTCATTATCAGGAAACTAAAATTTAATTTCCGGCCACTCTCATGACAAACAAACGGCCCCTGGAAACTTCAACGCGCCTACAATTTCATTTTCGCTCGGCGGACACTTGTTTAAATTCTACACGGATTGATTTGACTGGCATATAATTTTTGGTTTGCAGAATATAACATGCATATTCTCCGTAAAGGACAAATGTTATGATCCAGTTCAAATAATTAAGATTTAGGATTAAGATGAGATGGGGACAGATTGTTCCCCTAATTGTGACTTGTTGATTAGGGAATTTTCAACAAGTCTACTTGCATTCGCAATGGATAATTGTAGTGAGAATTTTTTGTCGATTGATCTGTCAAGAACACAAGAAAAAAAGCCTAACAGATCAGGAGCACCGATGTGGTGCCACCGAAGACTCTCTGACGTGAAAATAAATATCCCTATTTAAAAAAGTACTTATGAACAATGTGTTTTGATGATAATCAGAGGCTCATCTTTTCATGATCGAGATCAAGTTATAATTATTTTGGATCTTTCTAACAACATGATTTACACGTTATGATTTTCTCAACCGCTCAGATCACGCCACTTGATTGCAGATATTACCATGCAGAGATATTTACAACTATCCATAACAGCCTGCATTGATGTTGGCGCGTTGTAACGCTTGAAATATAGGAATGCTCCATGAATCACAGGGATCGTGTTGCTCGGCTGTAACCGGCACAGGAATCACAGTCTTTGCGTAGGGTCTTCGTCTCGGAAAAGGGGGCTCCCGACTAATGGGACGGCCTTGCCCGAGTTGAGCATCCGTGGTGGATGGTCCTCAGATCATTGTGATACAGGAAGGGACTTGATGATCGTGGATCCGTGCAAGTAGATAGAGATGATAGTGGGCTTGGGGTAGGACCCAAAGCTTCCTCCTTAGGACCGTGCTGGGCCTACTGGCACATCGAGCTCATTGATCTTTTTGTGATGATTCTGATGCAATGAGATACGTGTCGTGATCTTGATGAATCAAAATCTGACCACTACAGATGCCCTTACTTCTCCATTTTTCGTAGTCTTTGAATGGGAAGGTGGGAAAGTGTACTGACTTGATCCTCCGATTTGATGCTAGAGGGAAAAGAAACCGGCATATCTCTTTATATTTTGCACATTTAAAGTTGCACTTGATATGTATGACCAGTTGTCAAGTCGTACGTCTGATCGGCGTGCTCAGTAGAGAGATAACCACCGGTTACACTGCTCGCTCCCATCGAGATATGTGCGACGGTTTGATCTGAATCAAGGGGGCGCAATGATGGTTCAATTTGAACCCAAGGCCATCATTGCGGTAACGTCATCTCCCAAAGTGTAAATAAGAGGGAAAATTTAGGGGTAGGGGTTTATATTTGAAAACCTAGCCTCCAAATTTCTCAAATCTTTATCTCTTTCTGTTTCCAACTTCGCGACTCAACTCTTATTGTTGGATCAAATTTGGATCATATATCTGAAATGGCAAGTCAAGAAAAGGAGGTTGTCGCTGAAGAGAGGAGAAAGAGGACCGCTCCTCGAACTAGAGTGGGGGGATTTTGATCTTTAACCATCTAGTCTTTCTAGCCAGGAGGATGTTAGTGATTATCTGATGAAGCACCGCGGTCCTCTGCCGTCGACGATAGCGATGGAGCTCTGCTTTGCTAAGATGAATATGAAAGTGGAACCTCCCGCTAGGGATGTGTACTTCCATCCCCTCATCTTGGCATTTGGGTTTTCACTGCCTCTGACCCCATTTGTCTAAATTATGTTGGGATACTATCAAGTTCTTCCCACTCAGTTGACTTCGGGTGTATAGCAGATAGTCTTGGCTTTTGAAGCCCTCTGCTGTACTTTTCTCTCCTCCTCATATGGATTTGATATGTTTTGTGCCGCTTGATTGGTCGCTAATATTACACATTCATTATCATATTCTCATACTTATTATAGAATAAACTGTTTTTTTCTAATTATTATTTAATTTATTTGTAGGCCCATTACTAAAGGAGAGGGAAGATAAATGACCCAAAAGCCATTAAATTCTGAGTTAAATCAGAATTAATTCGAAGTCAGTAAATCAGGACAGATCAGGCCGGTTCAGATCGGTTGAAAATTAGTTAAAAACATTTCTCTTCAAATCAATCGATTAAAACTAACGATCAAAAGTCGTTTCGTCAAATCTAGGAACTGAAACGAGAAATCCAAAACCGGATAAAATAATCTCTCAAAACCAGGGACCCCCACCATTTGGGTGTGGCCACCTGGCCACACCTAGGCCGCAGAAACGCGGCCAATGCCGCGTTTCCGCGGCTTTGTTGCGATAGTTGGGGGAGCGTTTGCTTCCCCTATCACGCCCGTCCCCATTGGGTTTTGCCTATAGATACTAGGTTTTTTAGAGCGTATAGGTGACGACCAAGCAGAGAGTAGATTTTGGCTAATATGTATTTGTAACTTAGGTTTTTAGTTTTTTTAATGTAATTTTATGTTCTTTATGTAACTGAGAGGAGAGGATACTTTCATGGAGGAATGAGAACAAACTTGTGCTGAGGGTGACACCGGTGTAAGTAATATTTTCTTTCATTGTTATTTGAATCAAATTGAAGTTTTATTTTCTTTTCTATTCTTGTTTTCATTTGCTTCCCTCTTCTGTGTTTGTGGATCCAAATGAATCCGATAGCCTCGAAGTTGCCTTGCCCTTGCAAGTGCCGTTGACGACTTATGGTGATGAATATCTATTTCTATGGTAGGTAGCATGCCCCTTCATTTCATAGTGTAAATCGGGAATGGAGAAGATCCTATATGTCATACTTCGCTCGCCTTCAAATAAAGGTACATCGTCGATACAGGTCAAAGGTAAGCAGGCGCCGAAGAGGTAAGTAAGTTTTTTAGGTTTAATTTTCTTTCTTTTAATTTTTTAGTTTAGATTACCAACACCATCAACACCCAACTCTTTTATCACTCTTTTCGATTTGTTTGTATATATATTTTCTATTTTCTCCACCTTCTTAATCAATCACCTTCTTCCTAACTTAACTTAAACTCATTTTCTTTTTCTTTTTAAAGAACTAAAAGAAGATCTTTAACCATTGAATGTAACTTAACAGAGAACTTGCTAAAAAAAACTTTCATATAGTCCCTCCTTGTGGATCACGACCCGCATAGCCACTTGCTATAGCGATAGAATTGAGCACCTGCATTACTATTTTAAAAGTTCTAAAATTCTGTATTCTTGTGTGCAGGTAGAATCTCAATAATCTCTTGAAATCAGGGACCCTCACCATTTGGGTGTGGCCACCTGGCCACACCCAGGCCGCAGAAACGCGGCCAAGCCATGTTTCCGCGGCTTTATTACAACAGTTGGGGGAGCGTTTGCTCTCCTTATCTTCGTACGCCCCTCCCCGTTGGGTTTTGCCTATAAATATTGAGTTTTTCAGAGCGTACAGGTGATGATGATGTAGAGATAGAATTTAGTTCACTTTTCATTCTTTTTAGTGTAGGTTTTTGTTTTCCTTTATATATAATTTTCAGTTTTCATTTATGTAATTCAAAGGAGATCAGAGTTTCATAGGAGAATGAGAATGAAGCTTGTGCTGAGAGTGACACCGGTGTAAGTAGTTCTTTTTTTCTCTTATTGTTATAAACTCGAATTTATAGTTACCTTTTTTTATGTACTTTGTTTTTGTGTTCTTCTTCTTCTTTTCTACTTCTCTCTTTCTTGTACTATTTGCTATCGAAGTGAGTCTTATAGCATCGAAAGAGCCTTGCCTTTGCGAGTGCCACCGATAACTTATGATGATAGATTTTAGTCGCAGTCTGTTTCATTTCTGTTTGTTTTGTCTTGATGATGTAATGTGAAAGAGACGAGAATCAACTCTTATGGGTTATGTGCTAATTGCCTCACTTCAAGGTAACATTGTTGCCAAAGGTTCAAGGTAAGCTTTTAGTCAAAGGAGGTAAGTAATTATTTTTAATTTCTTTCCTTTAACTTTTAGTATAAATTACTAATACCACAATCTTCCAAATCTTTTTTACTCTTTTTCAATTACATATCACTTCTATTTTCTCCACCTTCTCATTCTACCACTTTCTTTCTAACTTGACTTTAACTCCATTTTTCTCTTTTCTTTTTAAGAACTAGAAGAAGAATTTTAATTATTAGTTGTAGCATAAAAGAGAACTTGCTTAAAAAACTTCCATCGTTGGTCCCTCCTTGTGAATCATGATCCGCATAGCCACTTGCTATCGTGGTAGAATTGCGTACCTGCATTCTTTATTTAAAAGTTCTGAAATTCTGTATTTTTGTGTGCAGGTTTAAACATCAATCAAATTTTGCGCCGTTGCCGGGAAGGGACAGTAAATTATTCTCTTTTTAGGTTTACATTTTTGGTTAACTTTCTTCTTTGTTTTTGGTGTACAAATTTAACAACAACAAATTTTGCTGCTGCAGTAGACATATAAGTGGCTCTGGACTCTGCTCAAGAAAGCAGAGCCCAGAAGCCCTTTGATTTGCTACATTCTTGTGGCAATCTGAGTGAACTACTAACATGTATTTTCTACAGGTTGGATGAATTGTATAGTTTAATATCTGTAGCATTTATCTCCTTATTTGACTCACTATATAATATATATATATATATTTCTAACACAACAGTAAAAAATTTATTGTAAATGCTAAAAATGATTTAGACTTTGCATTTAGGCACGTGTCTATTTCGTTACATTTTCTATTTACTATTGAAGAGTGCTGGAGCCAAGGTATGTGTGCATAGCATTAGTATAAGGTTCATTCTTGTATGAAATATTGCTTGAGTGTTACTTTTTTTTATATACTTGTACACTGCGCTAAATTGATTTAAGGGCTTGTCCTATAAATAAGATAAGGTGGGAAAGTCATTACCCTCCCTTAGCCCACAAACAATCTCCTCACTCACTAACCAAGCCTAATTAAAACTGAGTAGACGTTGGCCCTAGGGATATCTCTGACTCAAATAGGAGATTAATCTAAGGAGAAAGTTGATTTGAATTTGACTCTAGCCAAATCAGTGTCTAAGGTTGGGAATTGAGGGGTGAAACTTCGAAGGCTGGTGGTTTGGCTTAATTAGGCCTGTCGCTTTTGCGCAGATACCTTCCACCAATCTTACCCCTACCTTACCGATTAACTTGTGGTTAGATTTAGCAATATGCCTTCCGTGGACAGTCTAACCAGTTAGGAGTCATCTAGGTCTAAGGTTTACCCTAATTTAGGTTAGATTTTTTCTTTTTATTTGTTTGCTTATTTGTTTATTTTTCTTTGTTTATGTTTGATATTTTCTGTGTAATATGGCTTAAATAATATTTTTTCAATTTAATGGTAATCTATATTATACCCCGACATCTTTTTTCGGATATTACCAATCCGACATATCATAACTTTAACCAACCTAGTGTGCCGGATTGGTCTTATCCGAATCAATATAACCCATACCCTCAATTTATGACCATAATTTTCAAAATAATTTCAACTCTTCACAGAATCAATAGGGATTCGCCTCCCCCGAGTCTAATTTTCAACCAACTTGTCCTCTTCATCCACCTTGGCCACAATATTTTTAAGATTCATATTCAGTTTCACCAGTTCAAAATAGAAAACCATCAATCTTGGAAATGAGTATGCATGAGTCCAAGCAACAATCACAAAATCTGACGCACTCACGATTTCACCACAAAGCCCAAAATAAAACTTCATCTTTTCAAGCAATCGCAGCAAAACGTTGAACCAATCGACTATGAAAAGATGCTTGAAGCCATGACTCAGGCTCAAATCGCTCGTAATCATGACATAGATCTAATGGTCTAAACTCTCCATTCTTACCGTTTGACCATTTCTGATGTCGCTAACCATTCTGTTAGAGCCGAAGAATCATGTTGTTTTGAAAAACAAGATTCCATTTCAGCACACCCATTTGAAGTTGCCCAAACTTCAAATTTTAAAAATGGACAAAGTTATCCCTTTTCTGAAATTGAACTTGTGAATGAATATGATCCTGAACCTCAACTTGGTGATTCAATTCTACTTCAATAACCTACTTCCAGTGTGTCTTCACCTAATTTCAATCTTTTTTCCGAGTCAACATTGGATCCTGTGCCAATTCATCATGAAATTGAATCACCAATTTTATGATCATCATATTGAACTTAACCAATTTCATACTTTTAAAAATCTCATTGACAAATTGGCAAGTTCTCATTTTTATGAAATTGAACTCAATGAGAAATGTTACCTAGATTCTCAAATTTGTGATCCAGTTCAAATTCCTAAATCAATATTGACTCCTGTTTTGTTACCCAACTTGAGTAATATTTTAGAGTTAGTTTTGATTCTCACACTTGTCATTCTTGAACTTGAATCACCAATATTAAGTCACATTCAATTGTGGGGAAATGAATGTGGACTTGAGTTTCAACTTCTTGATTTGGACCCACTTCCTGAACCAATCTCGACTCCATAACCTTTACTTGACTTAAGTTTCTTTTCTGAGTCGATATTAGTTTTCGTACTTCCTAAGTCCAAATCAATCATTCCATCTTTTCACACTCCATTTTGGGACAAGGGTGTTGATAAAATTGACTCCGAAATTATTTTTGAAATTTAGAAATTAGATAGGGGTAAAATTCTTAATTAAAATCTTCTTGTATACATCATTTTAGTGGGTTATATAAGAGAGGTTTCTGGTGAGTTCCTCCGAACTCCACGCAAAGTCGGTTGGGCCGTATTTCGTGGACCAATCAGACCACCACTGGAACCACCACCTTAAGGTAGTATTTTCCTTCCCTTTCTTCTTTTCCATGCATCTATACATTAATTCATACATTAAGGACAGTGCATGAGAAAGGTGTGGGGGAGGGTTATAACATAACTTAGGTTTTCTTTTTATTATTAAATTTTTTTACTTTTAAAAACTTTTTTAAAATAGAAACAATATTTTGACATATTTTAAAATAGAAACAATATTCATGTTAAGAAAAACAATATTCATGTTAAGAAATTAAGTCAATTTTAAGGAATAGGAGAATCATAATTATGATTTCTTATACTTAGTCAAAATAAGATTATTTGTTTGATTTTTAAGGTTAGGAAGAAAATTTAGTCTTGATTTTTACCTTAAAGATATGTATACTTTATACACTTGGCTGTCAAGGTGAAAACTTGCTATAGGCTGTAGAGTAACCGTCAGGAGGGCTTCCATTTTTTAGGAGAGCCTCCATATAGGTCTTAGCCGTCAGGATAAAACCCACGACAGGCTGTAGAGTAACCATCAAGAGGGCTTCCATCTTTCAAGAGAGCCTCCGTGTAGGTCGTACCCATAAGGGTGAAGACCTATTATAGTGTCATGCCCTGCTTCCCAAAATATCCTGTAGCGGGGACGCAATGAGAGTCGATGGTGCATATACGTGAGGAAAATACCCCACATGTATATATGCTAAGTCTCAGTACAGAAAATAAACACAATATGCATAAAATTCTCAGCTTCAATAAGTACAAGAGTACTTGCAAAAGGATCAATGCTCATGATAAATATAGAAATAAGAATAAATAATAACAGATATGGGAAACATGAGCAGAATAATAAAGATACATATGAATAATAATGGTGATAAATCTCTTATTAACATCCCATGAAATATCTAGTACTATGATATCTCTGAGCTCTAACTTGCGAAAGCAACCTTAAGGTCGTCAGAAAGTGACTTAGTGAGTGATAAAGTAAAAGAAGGTAATAAATACTATAATAGTAATTCAATCAAGATAACGTATAATACATGATATAATATAATAGTGATATAATATAATTATACTAGCAATCAGTTTGCAGTATAATTCTACTATCATTATGTTATTATGTTATGTTTCGTTAAAACATTAATATACTGTTAACAAACATTAATAACCATTAATATTACTATGTAATATGAGTGATAAGATACATAATATGATTATAAACTAATGAAATCAATTTGTATTATTAACATGCATCAAGTATTAATTATTCTATATTTATTTTTTAAAATTAACGGTAATAGAAGTTAATCGTAAAATTGACTTGAACGTAACAGTTGTTAATAAAAATTACATGAACAGTAACAAATGTCATTCTAATAGCATGAATGGTGACAATGATGAACGGTTACACAGTATAAACAAATAATAATACACAGGCATTGAGTATTGCATTAAAATTATACAATAATAACAATCAGTATCATTTGATATTTAGTTAATCTCTTCCAGTGTCTCATACCACTGGTAGTTCATACTGGAGCTCGTACTCTAACTGAGCTCATCCGAATATGGCATACGTATATCATTATCTGAACGAGAGAGTGACCAAATAACAGGTGTTACTGACATTACCATTGTTTACACTATTTTATTATGTCAATTGAAACTCAATAATCAAGGAGCTCTAATCAGGTGGGTGTATCCTGTGCATATTCGGGATCACGACCTTAAACAATTTCCTAATTGCTAAGACTAGGACTGTAGGCTGTCTAAAAATCACTAAAAGACAAGCCATTAAAAAGCAGAGCCTCAAGTTCTAGACGCGTGGGCTCGACACCGCGTCTCAACATCAAGGCGCGTGGGCTCGACACCCGTGTCTCAGCATCAAGGCGCGAGGCCCAAAGCCCGCGTCACAGTATCAAGGCGCGTGGGTTGAAACCCGCGCCTCGGTTATAACCGCCCTGGTTATGGGGCCAGTCGCCGCCCACATAGCGGGGAGGTCAGCCCCTCATTGTGGAGCACTTTTAGGGGGCACGTTCACCCCTGGAGCCTCTATAAATAGCCCCGTCGCTATGGACAACAAAAAAAAAGAGGAGAGAAAAAAGAGAACGTCGGAGAAAAGGGAGAGATCAGAGATAGACAACAGACTACACCCAGGCAGACAGAGAGAGAAGCAAGAGAGAGCTCAACTCTTCAACAAGCTCGCTGCGTACGAGTTGCCCCTTTGCCTACCTTCTCTTTGAGAGTTTTGGTAGACAGAGCTGTGTCACTCCTTCTACCAGCCAAAGAGAAGATCCCTGACGATCCCGACGGTCATCCGGTCAACGGAGAACAAGATTCACTCTCCACCGCCACTTGAAGAACCCAGCTTTAAACAAAGGGAGGATTCAAGATTCAACATCCTCCCTCCCTTGTAACTGGAAGGAAAACAGTTTTGTTGTAACTTTTCATCTGATTCAAGGAAATTTTACAGCGAACCCCTTTATTTCTTTTTCCAGCACGTACAAGGACCAGCTCGCTAAGGCGTAACAAGAAATAAGAAACAATAAGCTCAATGAGTTATAATAAGCGGTAGCCAGAACTACTATGTCCCATGTAATAGGAGCAATATGGATCCATGGATATCCACACGACAAGACCTAGTCGACCGTTGAGTTTCCCCATCCTCATGATATATTTGTTATTTTTAAACTACACAATAAATCATGAACAATATTAGTAACAATATATCGTGTAACAGAATAATAGGAAGCATGAGATCCATAAGATGTGGGATCCTAGATGTGGCCCCACGGGTTCAAGAGGTGGCCCCCGCCACATGTGTGGCATGTCACTTTGTTCCATATGGCACTTAACTCCACTCATCTTAGGTCAGTTGCCAGTATGTCCAAGTAACTGAGTGCTATATCGATATCAGTGATACATGATACAATTATGTAATTGTATTCAGGTAATATTCAAGTAACAGTAATATATAAATATCCAAGAAATAGTAATCCATGTAATAGAAATACAGAAATAATTCGAGCATTTATACATGTGAATTCATGTAATGGTGATATAAGAACATGACATAATAGTGTCCACGAACATGAAATATATGAATGTGTATACGATATAATAATAATTCATGAAATCATAAATATGTGTTTAGTATAACGATATTTGTTCTTGTGAGTCCCGTAAAGGTGACAAGTCAGGGTGATATAGTTAATATGAACATGTATCAATATATACATCAGTATTTGTTATAGCAAATTCAATATTATTAACATGATCGTTATCACAAAGTAATTATATACAATTATCTACTTTCAAATTCTTCACAGCCATATTAAAAATTATCAATCTATTAATCTGAAATTTCTTTAATCTACAGTCTAATAATCACTAAATATATAGGTAATTCATTTATATGTTATATTAATTCATGAGTCGTAATAAAATATTATTTTATAGAAAATATTAAGAAGCATGCATTCATATTTTAATTAAAGTATTTACTATTTGTTTTTTCATTGATTGTGTGAAAAGAGAAAACTTACAAAAGTTTTGAAGAGAAATTCAAGTAATAAGAATGAAAATTACAAGTACTCTCTTCTGAGATTTCTAAAGAAATGTGCCAGTAGGAGTTTGATCAGCGCGTGATCACCTTATCCCATTCACGATGCGAGCGTTTAATCTTTGAGTACTACTACTTAGGAGTTTCCTTCTTACTTGGATAGCAGTTGGTGCCAAAAGAAGAGAAGTAAAGAAGAAGAAGAATATAAAAAAATAAAGAAGAACATAAAAATGTAACTATAGATTCAATGTTATAACAATAAGAGAAAAGAAAAATAACTTACATCGGTGTCACTCTCAGCACAAGCTTCACTCTCATTCTCCTATGAAACTCTGATCTCTTCTGAATTACATAAATGAAAACTGAAAATTACATAAAAAGAAAAATAAAAATCTACACTAAAAAGAATGAAAAACTGGTTTAGAATCTATCTCTGCATGATCGCTCCCTGTGGTTTCTGAAAAACCTAGTATTTATAGGCAAAACCCAACGAGAAGGAGCGAACGAAGATAGGGGGAGTAAACGCTCCCCCAACAGAATCAACAAAGCCGCGAAAACGCGACTTTGGCTGCATTTTTGCAGCCTGAATGGCCACACCTGTGGGGTACAACTCCTCATTTAGTGATTTACTTTTATCTTGTCAGGATTTTCCGTTTCAGCTCCTGGATTTGACAAAACTGCCTTTGATCATTGGCTTTAACTAATTGATTCTGAAAGATTTATTTTAACCAGTTTTTAACTTCACTGATTTGCCATGATCTGCCCTGATTTTCTGATTTCGAATTAATTTTGAATTAAATCAGAATTTTGATGGGCTTTTAGACTCATTTCTCTTTCCTTCCTTTAGCAACGAGAATGCATATAAATTAGACAATAATTAGTATTAAAAGCAGAGTTTATTATATAATAAATATGAGAATGTGACAATGAATGTGCAATATCAACGACCGATCACACCCCCATCCTATCTTTTGCTCGTCCTCGAGCAAAACAACAAAACTAAACCAAAAATTATTATACCATTTTCGTAGGTCACTCGATTGCACTGAGCATGTACAACAAGTCTTTAAACCTCTAAGTTCCACCTAGAGGACGAGTTTTATTGTGTGAGAGTTTTCAGTAGATTACACTAACAAAATTCATAAAGAAAGAGAAATAAAAAGTTAGTATTTTCGAAAAGCATTTTGAAAGAGAAAAATATTTGAAGTATTATTGTAAGAGTTTAAGTAATCTATAAGTTATAGGAAAATTGAACTTTTCATTCCTAAAGTTAGTCTCTATCAAAAATTTTGTTATCAATCAAAGGAAGGAATCAACCTGTACTTCTTATCCAGTCTATTACTTTACCCTAAGTCATATGCACCTTTATGATCGTGAAATTTTAACTTCGGGTTCTTTAACTCTAACTCTTATACCTTCATTATTATTTTATTATTATTATTTTTTATTTCATGGTGATACTATTTCTTAGTTCATTAGCTTTCTAATCTGCCTATGTAACGAGTCTTTAATCGGTGACTCCCAAACCAAACGGTTTAGGACACCGGTGAGAAAACACCCCAATGACTTAAGAACTCGAGCAAATAAGGGCACAAAACTAAGAATTTTATTATATGCACTGCTTTTAGGCCTGAATACTTATGCTTTATGAGGCACAAATACCCGGCTTAATCAGAGAATTTGTATTTGTATTTTTTTCTTTTTCTTTTCTCTTTTTTTCTTTTCTTTTCTTTTTTTTATAAGGCGTAAGAATCATTGGTTTTGAACCCTATGTGTGTAAGTTTATAAAGTATGCATATCGTCAAGGTAAAAATCAAGACTAAATTACTATCACAAATTTTCTTCCTAATCTTAGAAATCAAACAAATAATCTTATTTTGATGTTAGAAATCAAACAAATAATCTTAGAAATCAAACAAATAATCTTAGATATTAAATGGTTTGTTTGAACTTGACCAATTTCATACTTTTGGTATCGTAAACTTCTTTCATTAATTTGAAAGAACGAGACCCTTATCAATCAAAGGAAGGAATCAACCTGTACTTCTTATCCAGTCTATTACTTTACCCTAAGTCATATGCACCTTTATGATCGTGAAATTTTAACTTCGGGTTCTTTAACTCTAACTCTTATACCTTCATTATTATTTTATTATTATTATTTTTTATTTCATGGTGATACTATTTCTTAGTTCATTAGGCTTTCTAATCTGCCTATGTAACGAGTCTTTAATCGGTGACTCCCAAACCAAACGGTTTTAGGACACCTGTGAGAAAACACCCCAATGACTTAAGAACTCGAGCAAATAAGGCCACAAAACTAAGAATTTTATTATATGCACTGCTTTTAGGCCTGAATACTTATGCTTTATGAGGCACAAATACCGGGCTTAATCAGAGAATTTGTATTTGTATTTTTCTTTTTCTTTTTCTCTTTTCTTCTTTTCTTTTTCTTTTTTTTTTTTATAAGGCGTAAGAATCATTGGTTTTGAACCCTATGTGTGTAAGTGTATAACGTATGCATATCGTCAAGGTAAAAATCAAGACTAAATTACTATCACAAATTTTCTTCCTAATCTTAGAAATCAAACAAATAATCTTATTTTAATCAAGTATAAGAAATCCTAATTATGATTCTCTTATTCCTTAAAATTGACTTAATTTCTTACAAAAAATTATGTCAAAATATTGTTTCTATTTTCAAAAAGTTTTTAAAAGTAAAGAAAATAATAATAATAATATTTTTGTAATAATAAAAAGAAAACCTAAGTTATATTAGAACCCTCCCCACACCTATCTCATGCATTGTCCTCAATGTATGAATTAATGCCTAAATGCATGACTAAGAAGAAAAGGAAGAAAAATATTACCTTAAGGTGGTGGTTCCAGTGGTGGTCTGATTGGTCCATGAAATGCGGTCTAATCTAATTTGCGTAGAGTTCGGAGGAATCCATCAGAAACCTCTCTAATATAACCCACTAAAATAATGTATATATGAATGATTTTTATTAAGAATTTTACCCCATCTAATTTTCAAATTTTCAAAATAATTTCAGAATCATTGTTATCAACACCTCTGTTCCAAATGGAGTATGAAAAGATGGAATGATTGATCTGGAATCAGGAAGGGCATGAACTACAATCGACTCAGAAAAATGACTGCAGTCAAGTAAAGGTTCAGAAGTCAAAATTTGTTTAGAAAGTGGGTCCAAATCAAGAAGTTAAAACTCAAGTCCACATTCATTACCCCACAATGGAATGTGACTTTCTAAGATTGGTGATTCAAATTCAAGAATGACCGGTATGAGAATCAAAACTGACTCTAAAATATTGCTCAAATCATGTGGCAAAACAGGAGTCAATGTTGATTAAAAAATTTGAACTGGATCACAAATTTGAGACTCAAAGTCACATTCTTATTGAGTTCAATTTCGTAAAAATGAGAACTTGCCAATTCGTCACTGTAACTTTCAAAAGTATGAAATTGGTCAAGTTCATATGATGATCATAAAAGATTGGTGATTCAATTTCTAATGGACAGGCACAACATCCAATGTGAACTTTGGAGAAGGATTGAGATCAAGTGAAGATACTGGAGTCATTATTGAATCAGGAAGTAGAATTGAATTACCAAGTTGAGGTTCAGGATCATATTCATTCTCAAGTTTAATTTTAGAAAAAGGATAACTTGCCAAAATGTCAATGTGAATTTCAAAATTTAGAGTTTGTGCATGTTAAAATGGGTGTGCTGAAATGGAATCTTGTTTTCTAAAATAACATGATTCTTTGGCTCTAACAGAATGGTAGCGACATCAGAAATGGTTAAAGGGTTAGAATGGAGAGTTTTGACCATTATATCTATGTCATGATTATGAGTAGTTTGAGCCTGAGTCATGACTTCAAGCAGCTTTTTATAGTCGATTGGTTCATCATTTAGTTACAATTGGACTTGAAAAGAGAAAGTTTTATTTTGAAATTTGTGGTGAAATCGTGAGTCCATCAGATTTTGTGATTGTTGCTCAGATTCACGCATACTCATTTCCAAGATTGATGATTTTCTATTTTGAACTGGTCGAACTGAGTATGAATCTTGAAAATATTGTGGAATTGGGGAGGCCTGAAATTTTCGTTCGGCCTCCTGTATGGCTTCTATCTTCTTTTCTAGCTCAGATTTTTCTTCAATAGGTTGGTCTAGAAAAGGAGTATAGGAAGCAAAATCGGAGAATGAATATTTGTAAAAATTGTGGACAAGTTGCATAAGAAGGACAAGTTGGTTAAAAATTGGACTCGAGGGAGGTGAATCCAAATTGACTCTGTGAAGAGTGGAATTATTTTAGAAACTATAGTCATAAGATTTGGGACATGGGTTGTATTGAATCAGATAAGTCTAACTCGGTGTATTTGGTTGGTTCATATTATAAAAAATCTGGTTGGAATTATCTGAGTCAAATGGGGTGAAATATGGATTGCCATTAAAGATGGAAAAATTGTTGTTATAAGCCATATCACAAAAAATTATCAAAATAAAAGAAGAAGAAACAAATAAATAAACAAACAAAAGAACAAAAATCTAATCTAAGTTGGTAAATCTTAGACCTAGACGACTCCTAACTGGTTAGACTGTCCATAGGGGGTATATTGCCGAATCTAACTGTTGGCCCGAAGGCCTATCACTCTAGTTTTGATGATGATCAACTCATGTAGTTATAGTACTAATGATCTTGTGTTTAATTAGTGATAGATTTATGATCAAGATCTTAGTAGGTGCATAGCTTCAACAAAGGATTTAAAGTCAAGTTTTGGAGCTAGCACCGGTTGATTCACGAGCCTATGCATCAAGACCACATCACGAGTTGAGCTCGTTGGATCGTGTTTGGACCAAGTCTAGAAGATGAGAAGGCTTCAAGTGAAGACTTCAAGAAGATGAAGACTTGTGTCTAGGTATAAGATTTTTGTTTTTAGATAAAATGTAAAGGATAGAATAGTTGGTGGATTGCTCAAGTATATATCACACACACACTCTTGATTTAGTTGACTTTTCATAAAAGAATTTTTCGGATTTAGAAAAGACTTTCATTTTGAAAGATACTATTTTGGTTTTTGATGTTTCTCATGTACATCTTTTGAAACCAAAATCATGTTTAATGCTTAATGTCAAAAACATAGATATCTTATTTGTGTAGTGGATCATATCTATACACACTATACTTTAATGAATTCAAAATATCTTGTTTTTGTATCATGAAGAAGTTGGAAAACAAGTTTTAGAAAAATACAAGTTTTCATTTGAGCCAATATTTCCATATTACAAAAATAGTCTAAATCTTTTATAACATGCCTTGATTTTGTGCAAGCATGTTTGTTTATCAAAGTATATTGGTAAAACTATTTTTGTAGATTTTTCAGTATTTTATGGGATTTTATTTTAGCCAAAAAGACCAAGTTTTAAATCCCTAAGTTTTCTGATCTGGCTGTAGCCGGTCGACCGACCGGTCGACCGATGTGCACAGACGTGCACGCCAGTTCTGCAAGATGGCCGGCCGACCGTCCAGAGAGCTCTGCTCTCTGGAAAGGCCCTGGACGGCCGGGCGGCCGATCGGACAGAGAGATTGCTCTCTGTATCCTGGCTCGGTCGACCGCCCGGCGACCGATGACTCAAACGGTCTGAAATATGACCGTTGGCCGGCCGACTGGACGGTCGACCGACAGGCCTGACAGACCCCAACGGCTAGTTTTCCAGACTCTATAAAAAGGACTTTTGGGGGCTGTTTGATTAAGATTTTGGGAGACTTTAGAGTCAGTTTTTCCTACCCTTACAAGAGGTTTTTCTCCACATATTTGAGAGAAAATATTTCCAATCAAAAGGAAAGTTTTATCAAGAGTGTTTAAAAGAGATTCTTTGAGTTTTCCTCCACCATCTCTTTCCTTGTTTTTCTCACACATACATTTGAGCCATCCATTGCTATATCTACCCTCTAGGGAGTTTGTTGTGAGAGGATTTTAGGTGATCGAGAGTTGTGATCACCAAAGTTCTACTTTGTTCTTTGAAGAGGCGAACGTGTGTGTTCGCATTGTTTCGGGTCCTAGTGGGACTCGGTGTTTCGGGTTCGGGTGCGAGCTCTTTGTTGAGGTGCGGCCTCGGCGAGCCGGTGGGCTTGCATGTGTACGGACTAGGGAGTCCGAGAGTTGTAGGTGTTGCGGCACCGAGTGATCCGGTGGGATCAATTTAGTGGAAATCCTTCGTGTGTCGAAGGCGGGGATGTAGAGCAAGTGTGCTCGAACCTCGAAACAAATCCCTTGTGTTTGCGATTGCTCACTCTCTCTCTCTTCTCTCTCTCTCTCTCTCTCTCTCTCTTTGTCTCTTGTTTATATCTTGCATTCAATTATTGTGTTAATCTTTATATGCTTGATATACTTGTGTGCTCATATTGATATACTTGCTTTGGTTTGTTTGCTAACAATTGTATTCAACTAAGAGAGCCAACGCGGCACCTCAACCCATCAAGGGGAATCTAGAGGAGCTTGTCCAGAGCCCTTCACGGGGAATTCGGCAACACTCTTGTGTTATACTTAGTGTTTAGTGTAAAAGATTAGTTTAGGTCATAATAGTTTTTACTTCCGCATTATTTGGCATTAAGTGACCATTAGATTAGCCATCACCTATTCACCCCCCCTCTAGGTGGACCTTCACTAACTACAAGTTAATCGGCCAGGTAGGGGCAAGATCAATGGGAGGTATCCATGCCTAAGCAACGGGCCTAATTATGCCAAATCACAACCTTCAGGGTTTCGGCCCTCAATCTCCAACCTTTGATACCAATTTGACAAGAGTCAAATTCTAATCAATTTTCCCCTTAGATCAGTCTCCTATTGAGTCTGAGATGTCCCTAGGGCCAACATCTACTCAGTTTTAGTTAGGTTTGGGTTAGTGAGTGAGGAGATTGTTTTCGGGCTAAGGGAGGGTAATGACTCCCTACCTTATCTTATTTATAGGATAAGCCCTTAAGATTGATTGTGCAAAGTGTGCAGGATATAGAAAAGTAACATTCAATAAGTAAACAATCACTCAAGATTGTTTCGTACATATATGCTATACATACGTACCTTTTGCTCAAGCACTCTTCAACAGTAATATAAATGTAAACGAATTAGACATGTGCCTAAATACAAAGTCTAAACCATTTTTAGCCTTTAACAAATATCATTTTACTATTGAGGTCAGAAAGTATGTACGTGAGACAAACAAGAAAATAAATAGTTACAGAATTTTAGCTTTACAATTTAGCCAACCTGCAAAATATAGGTTAGTAGTTCACTCAGATTACCACTGGAATGTAGCAAATCTGAGGGCTTCTGAACTCTACTTTCTTGAGCAGAGTCCAGGGCCACTAATATGTCTACTGCAGCAAAAATTTCCTTATTGTTTATCACTACACAACAAGAACAAAGAAGAAAGTTAACCAAAAATGTAAACTTAAAAAGATAATTACTTACCGTCCCTCCCCAATAACGGCGCCAAAATTTAATTTTGTGGTCCTACTATTCCATGGAAGAAAATTGGTGAAGAATTTTGGAGGGGAAGGCAGCATAAAGTCCCTTAGTTTTTTTAGCAAATCCACATCTATTAATGGATTTGGTATACCTTTACCAATAAACATTTGTGTTGGGCTAGCCATGCTATTCTCTTCAGCATGAGTTGTCGAGGACTTTTTAATGGGCTTAAAGGTCAACTTTTTCCTCTATTTTTAGCCATCAAAGGTGATGAATTATAATGTTATTTTAAGTAACATGGTGTACTTTCTAAATTTTCACTTTGTAGATGACTTCTAAAACCTTGTTGGAGATTAAAGAAGTGAGTACAAACTCTGTGAGAAAATTAGCATTCCTTATGGAACTTTGAAGAAGTTGTCAGAGGAAATCATTAACGTGATAACTGGGGACCTCGCTAGGGATTGAGAGGAAATCCTATAAGGGATTATAGAGAATTAAGTGTTCTTTATAGAGTTTCAGAAGAATTTTTTCAGAGATAATCATTAACATGACGATAGGAACTCTGAGAAGAAATAGAAACAGAATCCATTTTGGAAGAGGATACTGTCCATTTTCATTGTGAGGAGATCTCAATTTCATTGGACAAGCTCTGCGAGAAATTTTACTGGCTTCTCATGTGCCGATTAGAACTTCAGCAAGGAAGTTGTTGGCTACTCCTACATAGTTGCCATACCGCCTTATGTTATTCCTGAAGAGAATCATGAATAGCAGTTCGATGATGACGTCTGTTGACACTTAAAAAAAAACAAGATTCTTACTGGACTGAACAATGTCTGAACTTGTTGATATTTACAAAAGACAAGTGACAGACAAGCTGATGACTAAGTTTTCACCCATCTTCGAGGGACAAAGTAGCAACTTGGACTTTACTGAAGCAACAGTAAGCCCAGATTTTCTCTAAACAGACCTATGCAGGTCTAAGATGCTAACACTTAGCATCACATGAGCCCAAAGGGATATTCTCGCATGAGAGGCTAAGATCGCCCAACTTCACCTTGGAGCCGTTCAAAGCTCCATCAGGAAGCTAACTTACAGCTTCGCCTGATATACTCAGTTAACTCCACAGAAAGTTAGCTTCGCTCGAAATCATACGCAACCGCGCAGAAGGATGTTCGGTAGCTTCGCCACAGATGTTATCTAGCTCCGCTGAAGAGCTTTCTTCTGACTTCGCCAGATGCTTCTCCCAGCTCCGCTGCGAGCTCGACGCGGTAGCTCGCTGCGGGTCCGTTATGGTTAACCTTTGACCAATTAAATCTCCAGATGAGATCAAATCAATTCAAGATCAAGACCAAATCTAATCAAGATCAAATCTGAGATCAAATTTGGCAGTTGATTGCCATAATCTCTTGACTCTCCTAAAACGAGTAAGAGGATCAGGGGAAATCTTCCAATTATATGGAAAGAATCAAAACAGATCAGGAGGATCAACGCAACCTGCTACTTCTAACTTCGCAGAAGCTGATTCTAGCCTCATAGCAAGGCTACTTTCCATATTTGAACAGATTTGATTCAATCTGTTTTCAAATTTTTAAGGGACAATTATACCCCTGCTCTCCCTATAAATAGCCCACCAGAGGCACAAGGAGAGGAATCTCCAGAAGACGAGACGCACACGCAAGGACGTACAAACGACCGTGCGCACAGAGAGAGAGAGGCTAAATAGAGATCTATTTTCTTGCTTCCAATAATTCAGAGACTTTAGAGAACTGCTTCTCTAATTAGGGTGCTGATACCCTAATAACTTCCTTCCTCTCAAGGAATCTCCTGAACGAGGCGAGAAGGAATTCCTAAGTGAAGGCGGTTTTGAGAAGAAACAAGAGGGTTCTACCAACCTTCTGTTCTCCGATTCCCCGAACCAGGTGAGAAGGGAATCTCATCGCTCGCATCGTCAAAGGGACAGAGTGGTCGCGCGCTGACCAGACTCTTACCGGCACACTTCTCCAGAATCTCTAAGGAGATCTACTTGTAATCTTTTGTGTTACTGTAATTTAGCTCCTCGACCCTTTTCTTTTTTTTGTAATTTTCCCCTTTGCAAATCAATGGAAAACAAGATGGCGACTCCGCTGGGGATTGATTTCTCCACTACTGAGAAACAAGTGTCGCAATGTGACGAACAGACCTTCGGGTCTATCTCTGAATTCAAGGAAGCCAATGTGGCCAGAGCCCCTCTGGCTAAATGTTCAAAGCAAGTCTCTGCGGAGACAGATAAGGCTCTCTGCGAGCATACTGCGGTCTTCTGGCGTAACAAGGAAGCAGGCCCACAGTGCAAGACTATCACTTTCGAGAACCTAGTCATTCACTTCGGCCAAGGAAAATTTGAAGAAGTCCTCTCTGGGGGTGGTCTAATGCTTCATGCACTGAAGCATAGAAAGGTCTCCATTGCCAAGGCCTCAGAAGCAGAATTCTGCCAACACCCCTCAGCCTCGCATGTGGCTAGTCAGGTTCCCTGCGAACCTACGTCTCCCTTGTCAAAGCAGATGTGGAGGCCAAAACAAAAGACTCTGTATAAAGCCTCAGGCGTACCTACGCTATAAGTGCGTCTCTCTTGCGAAGAAAAAGGCAGGATGCCTGCCTGCTCCAACAAGGCTGCTAGCCGCGAAGTCACAACGGCAACCATATCTTCGCCCAATTCAAGAGCAGCAACTCCTCGCGCCAGCTTCGTTCTCATGAGTGAATCTACTGTACCTCAGGGTACGCATGATGTTCATAGCCGTGAAGCTGGAACCAAAGCACCACAGCATGCTTCGTTCCCCAGTTCTTCAAGTACTAAGCTCGCTCTTCACAGCGGAGTTAAGGGATTGTCCCAAAGTGTTGATAGCGTTGCTTATGCAGCTTCAGCGCCCAAGGGCTTTTCCAAAGCTTTTAGCTGCGAAGTTAGAGCCAAAGCACTATCTAAGGCTAATCATGTTCGCAGCAACATAGCGGATAAAGCACCATAGCGTGCTTCGCTCTCTAGTTCATCAAGCGCTAAGCTCGTGCTTCGTAGCAGAGCTAAGGGATTATCTCTAAGTGTTGACAGCGGTGCTTATGCAGCTTCAACATCCAAGGGCATTCCCAAGGTTCTTAGCCGCGAAGCTAGAGCTGAAGCACTATTTAGTGTTAATCCCCTCTGCGGTGATAAAAGGAGCAGGACATCATCCTATGCGCAATCCAACAGAGCCTCTGCGCTCGATCGTTTAGGCCCAGCTGAGTCTGACTTGCGGGAATTCTTGACAAGTAAACGGAAGTCAGAACCTTTCCAAACTTCTTCCTCATGTTGTCAAAAGTGGGATGTCGGTTGGTGACAGTCCACTCGGTCCATTGCCGGCTAGGACCAATCCTCGCCACTCCTTTAGGCTGACGATCAATTTTTGATCGACTGTCGGTGCAAGCTCTGGTGAAATATTGTAAAAGGAGCATATCGTGAGATTTACCCTCTGCATCCATTAACATGACCGGAAGAGGATGAGAGCTACACAGGGGTAGACGAGCGTCCCACGACACTCCCTACGGACGGCTCCCCAGATCAAGATTATAGCCCAGGCTTGGGTGAAGTCTTGGTACATGAAGAAGGTGTCTTCCGTAACACCAGATCTAGGGTTGCAGTACCCTACAGTTATGAGCATGCATCCCCTAGGAATCTCAAAGAACTTAGAGGCTTACAAGGTAGACTGACTTATATTAGAAGATTCATCGCAAATCTCTCAGGCCACTGTCAACCGTTCACCCGACTCATGAAAAAGGGTGCTTCCTTTGTATGGGATCAAGCTTGTCAGGAAGCTTATGAGGATATCAAGACATATCTCACAAAATCTCCAGTCTGGTAGCACCCACATCAGGGAAACCATTCTTGCTTTCTGTGAAAGCTATGGACCATTCTCTTGGTGCCCTACTTGCTCAAAAAGACGACAATGTCACGAACAGACCATTTATTATCTGAGCAGGACTCTGATAGGGGCACTATAATCCTATCGAGAAGGAGTGCTTAGTTCTTGTCTTTGCCGTTCAGAAGACACGACATTATTTGGTCGGCCAAACCATACATGTCATTTCAGAGTGAATCCTTTGCGTCTTCTCATGACGAAGCCAGGATCATTAAATTCAAGATTACCTAAATGGGCGATTCTTTTGTCTCAATATGACATGATCTTTATCCCTCAAAAGGCGGTTAAAGGCCAGGCCCTTGTAGAGTTCTTGGCTGCTCATTCAGTTCTGGAATACTCAAAACTTCATGAAGATATTCCGGATGAAGTTTTCAAGTCCAATTAACTTCAGAGGATGAAGTTTGGCAGATGTTGTTCGATAGAGCATCACAAATAGGCCATAAAGGCAGAATCATTGCCGGCGTGGGGGTTGTGTTTATCTTTCCGCAGAATCATGTCCTTCCTAGAGCATTTTCTCTGACGGAATAATACTCCAACAATGTAGCAGAATATAATGCTTTACTCATCGGTCTTCAACTCGCCCACGGAATGGGGGTACGCTACCTGAAGCTTACGGCGATTCAAAACTGATCATCAATCAGGTTAAAGGCGAATATGAGGTCCGTCACGAGGATTTGGTGCCTTATTATCACACAGTCATCGAATTGGCTAATCTGTTTGATGGCTTTTACATCGGGCACGTATCTCGATCTTAGAATACTAAGGCAGATGCTCTTGCTACATTAGCAACAACACTAGCCTTGCCAGTCGACACCGAGTATCACCTCACAGTGGCGACTCGACACCTTGTCTGCTCTAAACATATGTTAAGAACCAGAGAGGTCTATAATATCTTGACAGAGCTGGAGCTGAGAGACTGGCGATTTCCTCTCATCGACTATGCTCTACATGGTCTGCTGCCAGACGATCCTAAAGAAGCGGCATCTATCAGACGAAGATCTCTCCGTTTTTACTATGATCCAACTCTGAAGACACTTACCGTCGTTCATATGACGGTATCCTCCTCCGTTGCCTTTCTAATTCAGAGGCACAGAAAGTGCTTAAAGAAGCACACGACGGCATATGCGGAGCTCATCAACCAGGTCCAAAACTTAAAGACAGACTGCATAGGCTTGATATTATTGGCTAACCATGACAGCCGATGCCATCCAATATGCACGAAGGTGTAAAGTATGCCAAATCCATGCAGACTTCATACACCAGCCTCCGGAGTTGCTCCACTCAACTGTTGCTTCATGGCCATTTGAGGCATGGGGAATCGATGTCATAGGGCCAATCAGCCCCTCTTCAACAAAAGGTCACGGTTTATCCTGGCAATAATCGATTACTTTTCAAAGTGGGCAGAAGCCATACCACTGGTTGAAGTCAAAACTTCCAACGTGGTTAATTTCATCAAACACCATGTCATCCATCGATTTGGTGTCTCTAGGCGGATCATCATGATAACGGTCCCCAATTCATAAGCCAGGTATTCTATCGATTTTGTGATAAATACCGAATTCAGAATGTGGCTTCAACTGCCTATAATCCCGCCGCTAATGGCTTGGCGAAAGCATTCAACAAACAATCATCAAGTTACTCAAGAAGTCGTCTCCTCGAATAAGCGAGATTGGGATGAAAAGCTTGGTGAATGTCTTTGGCCCTACCGAACCACGGTTCGGACCCCGACAGGCAATACACCTTTTTTCCTGGTGTACGGGTGTGAAGCAATCATACCATTGGAAATCCAGATGCCGTCATTACGAGTTGCTCTGACCTCTAAGATAACATCAGAGGATAATGATCAGTTGCGTCTTCAAGAGCTCGAAGCCCTAGATGAGAAGCGATTACAAGTTCAGCAACACATCGAATTGTATCAAGCTCGAATCTCAAAAGCCTTCAATAAGAAGGTTAAACAAAGAATCTTCCATAAAGGAGATTTGGTTTTAGCCGTCAGACGACCGATGATCATGACGCACAAAACCAAAGGCAAATTCAGCCTAAATGGGAAGGACCGTTTGTAATAAAAACAGTCTATTCAAACGGAGCATATCGCCTTATGACTTCAGATGGCGATTTACTCATGATGCTGATCAATGGCAAGTTCTTAAAGAAGTATTATCCTTGATTAAGGATCCTTCTCATGATCAAGTTAACACTACACCTCTGATCAAGACCTTCAAATCCAAGGCACACTCTCTCTTCCTCCAAATGAGATCATGCAACCATAAACCAGTAGGAACCGGTCATACACTGGTTGTCTCAAAGGAGAATCAAGGTTATACATGCACTAACCATTTGATCTAACACCTTAATGGTAAGGATAGAGGAAAATGTTGGCCTTAAGCCCAACATGAGTCCTCGACAACTCATCATGCTGAGGGGAATAGCATGGCTAGCCTGACTCAAACGGTAGTTGGTAAAGGTATATCAAACCCGTTGACAGCTGAGGATTTGCTAAAAATCCTAAGGGAACTGTTCCCATTTGATTCCCTCTCCAAAATCACTTACCAATTCTCATCCATAGAATGGTAAGACCACATATAATGATCTTTGCATCCATTTCACTGTTACGTTAACATTAAACCTATGACAGTGATTTTCTCGTTTCTCCCCGTGAGAACGAGACCCCTTTCATGCTATGTTTAACAGTATACCTCTGGCATCCATTTCCCTGTTACGTTAATATTAAACCTATGACAGTGATTTTCGCGTTTCTCTCTACGAGAACGAGACCCTTTTCATGCTATGTTTAACAGTATTCCCCTGGCATCCATTTCGCTATTACGTTAACATTAAACCTATGACAGTGATTTCCTCGCTTCTCCCCGTGAGAACGAGACCCTTTCATGCTATATTTAACAGTATACCTCTGGTATCTATTTCGCTATTACGTTAACATTAAACTTATTACAGTAATTTCCTCGTGAGAACGAGACCCTTTTCATGCTATGTTTAACAGTATACCTCTGGCATCCATTTTGCTGTTACGTTAACATTAAACCTATGATAATGATTTCCTCGTTTCTCTCTACGAGAACGAGACCCTTTTCATGCTATGTTTAACAGTATACCTCTGGCATCCATTTCGCTGTTACGTTAACATTAAACCTATGACAGTGATTTCCTCGCTTCTCCCTGTGAGAACGAGACCCCTTTCATGCTATGTTTAACAGTATATCTCTGGCATCCATTTCGCTGTTACGTTAACATTAAACCTATGACAGTGATTTCCTCATTTCTCTCTACGAGAACGAGACCCTTTTCATGCTATGTTTAACAGTATACCTCTGGCATCTATTTCGCTGTTACGTTAACATTAAACCTATGACAGTGATTTCCTCGTTTCTCCCCGTAAGAACGAGACCCTTTCATGCTATGTTAACAGTATACCTCTGGCATCCATTTCGCTGTTACGTTGTGACGAATTTGAAAGATTTACTGAGCAAGTAGCTGTTATGTATAAAATATACTTCAAATTAATGAACACTAATATGAACCCTAAATTCAAAATGATCAGTACAACTTCTATACAAGAAGAAACTGTCTTACTTCAAATAGAAGCAGAACATTCAAAAACCTTTGTCCCTAAAAGATTAAAATGGAACGAAATTACAATTCCAGAAGAATTTAAGATAGAAAATCCTCAAACTCCTAGAGACATAGAACAAATAGAAATATCTGATATTATTGAAGAAAATGATGGAACGGTATTAATACGTTTTAATTCACTAAGAGAAAGACCTTCAACCTCTTTCAGATATCCTGAATCTAGTAGAAAATCATATTCAGAATATTCATTCCAACAACCCATTAAAGTATTTCATAATCCCCTCTTCCAGAAATGGATCAAGGAAACTATTCTCCGACATCATCTCAGATGAAAGGAGACTTTAGTGAAATTAATGCCATCACCAGTGTTAAACCATTCATTAATAAAAGTTTTGAATTAATGGAAGACTTTAGAAAAGAATCAAAATATTTCACATGGTTCTCAAAATTTAATAATACTTCCAAAGAAATAATAATAAAAGAATGGATCACTGATATAAACAAATATAAACTTAATTTTAACTTGAAATCTGGCTAGAAAAGTATTCAATAAAACAAGGTATTCAACACCCATATGATCAATCACGAATTGATGTTCAAACTAGTTTATATAAAAAATGGCAACTAATAGATGGTAAAACTGTAACTTCTATCTACCCCCATTACAATCTATTAAAATTACTACTAATGAAGGAGAAGTTACTGCTTCACCTTTTAAACGAGGTAAAGATACTAATGAACCAGCCAATGTGAAGACATAAAAAAATATATCATCAGAATAATTATTCAAATCAAATGTTACATACTATAGCACAACAAATTGATTCATTATCAACAGAAATTAAAGGAGTACACAAAGAGAAGAATTCTAACTTTCCACAAAGTTATTCAGCACCACATTTTCAACCAACTAGTATACCAATTGAACTTTCAGAAAAAATTCAACCACTAAATTTGCTAGGACAAATAACTCAAGCTTTAGAAAAGATTAATAATAAAGATAAAGACATTCCAAGCACATCAAAATAAATACCATTGAAGCATACAATACGTCAGAACCTGAATCTACAGAAGACTCTGCAGATGATTCAGCCTCTAATAATTCCTTAGTCCAACAGATAAAAAATAATATTCAAGGGACAAATAAACATTTAAAAATAATTACCTATAGGCCAAAGAAACATAAGCACTCTCACGAAAGTTATTATCAACCCAAAATAATTACTTGTTACAAATGTGGCAAACCCAGTCACAAAGCGAGTAGATGCCGGTCAAAAGGAAAAAACAAAATTAATGAAATAATAGACAATTTATCCGATATAGATTCAAACATTAAAGAAAAATTTAAACAAAAATTGCACCTCTATTCTGAAATTAATAAAATATCTGAAGATGATGGATTTATTATTCCTCAAGATCTGATGACAATACATGTACATGTAAGCATATAAATATGATTAATACACGAAATACTTTACAACTACCTAAAGCAAAAAATTTAAGAAGAGATTCAAAAGAATTAATATTTGATATGATACAGCAAATTCCTGATCCAGAAAAACAAAAGGAACATTTAGAAAAATTAAAAACCTTAATAATTAATGAAGAAGACAATCAGGATAAACCAATTCAACCCTTTAGTATTTCCAAACTTCAAACAACTTTAAAACCCCCCCAACCAAATAATATTCATGAACTTCGAATAGAAATAAATTATTAAAAGAAAAATTAAGAATATTAAAAAAAATTTAAATCAAATGGAAACCAAAAATTTAATATACGACACCAATATGTGCTTTAGTCAAACTCAACTAAATAACGCAAAAGAAACTATATCAACAGAAGAACCACCTTCCTCATTAAATAAAATCACCATTTCAACCCCTGAACCCCCCGAATCTAACTTCATCTCAACCATTAGACGATTTACTATCAAAAATGGTTTGTATCCATAACTATTACAATTCACGATTGTAAATTCACCTTTATGCTATGGTTGATTCTGGAGCAGACCATAGTGTAATTAGAGACGGTATATTTCCAACAAAATATTATGAATCAATAAAAGAAAAATTAGTAACAGCAAACGATTCTCCTTTACGAGTTAAGGGAAAATTGACTAAAACATCCATCTGTAATGAAACAATATGTTTCAAACATCAATTCATAATGGTAGATGATTTAAACACAGACGTAATATTAGGAATTCCATTCTTAACACAAATCTATCCATTTGGGTTGATTCAAACGGATTAGGCACAAAAATTATGGGACAAAAAATATTATTCAAATTCATAACCCCTATAAAATATAAAGCACTAAATACTTTACAAACTAATTCACTTTATCATAGTATAAATTCAATTCAAAGAAAACAAAATAAAATCATGTTCCTCCAAGATGATATTTTATATCATAAGATCGAACAACAATTACAAAATATTGACACCCAATACAAGATTAAAAAACTAATAAAATTATATACAACAGAAGTCTGTGCTGATATCCCTAATGCCTTTTGGGACCGCAAAAGGCATATTGTAGATCTCCCTTACGAAAAAGACTTCTTAGATAGAAATATTCCTACCAAAGCTCGACCTATTCAAATGAACCATGATTTACTCGAAGTATGTAAAAGGGAATTACAAACTCTACTTGATAAAAAATTAATCAGACCCTCTAAATCTCCTTGGAGCTGTGCTGGATTCTATGTAATGAATCAAGCGGAAAAGGAACGAGGAGCTCCTAGATTAGTAATTAATTATAAACCCCTAAACAAAGTATTACAATGGATTCGATACCCAATTCCTAATAAAAAAGATTTATTAAAACGTTTATACAATGCCAAACTCTTCTCAAAATTCGATATGAAATCTGGTTTCTGGCAAATCCAAATCACTGAGAAAGATAGATACAAAACAGCATTCACAGTACCATTCGGCCACTATGAATGGAATGTGATGCCATTCGGATTAAAAAATGCTCTTCAGAATTTCAAAAAATTATGAATGATATATTCAATCGTTATACAACATTTTCTATAGTATATATCAATGATGTATTAATATACTCGGAAAATATAGATCAACATTTCAAACATCTTAATACTTTCTTTCAGATTATCAAAAGGAATGGACTAGTCATCTCTGCAACAAAAATGAAATTATTTCAAACGTCTGTTAGATTTTTAGGACATAATATTCACAGAGGAACTATAATACCAATCAATAGATCAATAGAATTTGCAAATAAATTTCCCGACATAATTAAAGAAAAAACCCAATTACAAAGATTCTTAGGGTGTTTGAATTATGTATCCGATTTCATCCAAAAATAAGAACAACTTGTGCACCATTATTTCAAAGACTTTAGAAGGATCCACCAGCTTGGTCAGACAAGCACACTCAAGTGGTCAAACTAGTCAAAGAAAAAGTTCATTCATTACCATGTCTATGCATTCCCCATCCTCATGCATTTATGATAGTTGAAACAGATGCATCAGATATAGGATACGGAGGCATATTAAAGCAAAATTTCAACAGTGCTCTCATGAGCAATTAGTTAGATTTCATTCAGGTGTCTGGCTAGGTCCTCAAAAGTCCTATTCAACAATAAAAAAAGAAATTCTTTCCATTGTCCAATGCATTTCTAAATTCTAAGATGATCTCTTGAATAAAAAATTCTTTCTCCGAATTGATTGTCATCTGCCAAATTTATCCTTGAAAAGATGTTCAAAACATAGCCTCTAAGCAAATCTTCGCTAGATGGCAAGCCATTCTTTCTATTTTTGATTTTGATATTGAATATCTTAAAGGTTCAAATAATTCCTTACCTGACTTCCTAAATCGAGAATTTTTAATCACAGATTCCAAAAAACAAAATGAATGCTGACAAAGGCAAATCTCTGATTGCCTCACCTTCTCACAGAAAGTCATCTTCTCACAGAAAGCGGAGCAAACGCTCTAACAAGGGTAATACTCCTCTTACTATTCCTCCAAGGCATACTCCGCTTACTATTCCTCAAAGACTGATCTTCTTTGAAAACGATCGTACACGACTTGTTTATGATATGTTAGAACACTTCCCTTCCGAACTCTACGATAAAATAGAGCAAACATCCAGCACTGCTGAAACCCAATTAATCCTCCGAATAAATCAACTTTGCCACGTATTCCCTGAACACTCCCTTCGGGTGATGCAGCCAAAAATTCCCAGTCTCAGACTTCTTTTATTTCCAGAAACTCCTCGCTCACAAAAAATTTGGACCATCGAAAATGGTCTTTGTTATGGGCTAGTCTCTGATTCCTATCAGGACCGCATTCGTTTGTTTCCTACCCTAACCACCGCTTCCTTAAAACTCAAAGGTCTTTGTTCGATAAACTCTATTTCAAATTCTACTCAATGCCACCCATTTGGGAATTTGAATCATATAAGTCAGCCCAGCATATCGTGTTCATTACCGAATACTATAGTTGGTGGCGTTCTTCTGACGATCAATTTCTCATTACACCCGGTGCCGAATACTATGATCCAGCACATCACCCAATGCCTCCTGACAATTCCCCAATTAATTTACGAATTGATCAAGTTTATGCTCAGCTCCATATGCAACATATCATGGAAACTTTTCCACAAGGTTTTCACATCTTTCATCACTCTCCTAATTGTATTTTTGCCACTAACGTCCAAGGCATCCTGAAATCACTGATCCCACAATTCTTGGGCAACTTCCTTCATGAACCACGCTGGCCAACTGTTCCCTGGCAGTAAACATTATGTACAAAAAAAAAAAAAGAAAGAAAGAATGAGAAAAGAAAAGAATGAGAAAAGAAAAGAGAAAAAATGTTACTCAGATTCTTACGAGTTCTTCCCTCCTAATCTTTCAAAGGTGCATCCAGCAAAGAGTCAAAAATGGCCTAACAAGGACAAACTAAGCCTAATAAGCCAAAAATAACGGAGAAATGTAAAGTGAAGGCAATCGCTTTACTACCAGATTATCTCCTCAAGAAGACAAATTATTTCAAAAGACTCATCAAACAAATGGACAGCCATTCACACACAGTTCAAACGCAAAAAAGTCAATAAGTAGAAGGTATAAAGCAAGCAAGGGACTCCGGACAAAAGCATTCAAAGACAAAGCAGCCAATCAACAAGACATAAAGCAAAACGGATTCCTCCAGCACTCCAGACAAAGCATTCATTCAACAAGACAGAAAGCAAAGAAGATTCCTCACGCATGCAAAAGAAGATAAGAAGCCATTCAACGCATGTAAAAGAAGATAAGAAGCCATTCAAATCAATTCAAATCACATCTCATCAAAGTCACCTCAAGCAGGCACTTCCAAGTAAAGGCAATGATTCATCATTCTCCAGAAGCTACGGTTCGCTCTATAAAAGAAAGATCCCCTTCATTCATCAGGAGAACGAACGAGCAATCACCTACAAATCACCTACATTATTCAGCAATAAACCCTCCTTAGCCCAAACCTTCCCTCCTCAGCAATAAATTCCAACTTGTACCTCTTGTAATCTATTTTCCAAAGTCGTTGTTTCAAGAAAAGGATTGTAAGTATTCCATCTTGTAATAATTTTTATTTTTTGAATTAATAATATCTTCGTTCCATTCCATCCTGTCTTCTTGATATTATGCTGTCCAAACTTCTTTCCTTATTTATTTCCTTGTCTGCTTCCTGGGTTCGTAAATGGTATCAGAGCCATGATTCTTGCATGTTAGTTAGCATTAGTGCATACTAAGAGGCAATGTTAAATTTTAGTAGGCGTTGGTAAGCATTGGTAAGCTTGTAAGTCCGTTGGTAAGCCCGTGAGATAGGGTGTTCCAGGCATTGTGTTCCCGTGTTCCAGTCGACTAAAAGGTTAACCCCGCAGTTAGTAACGCATTAATAATGACTAATATTGTTAGAAAAGTGTTTCCAGGTTCCAATTCATCCTCAGGATCAAATAAGAAGATAATAAAAAGTAGAGAGGACATAATTCATGAACACTACTTAGAATGGAAAATTCCAAATGAAAAAATAGACAACATTTATAGTATAGGAACATTTGACTTCAAAACATCTTACGTAATTAAAATTCATGAAGAAACATTTAATATTCAAAATAAATTTCAAACCATACAACTATTATCTACCTTAGCATTACAAGAATTCCTAAAGAAAGGATTTCATTATATTCATTTTGAATTAATACAAGTAGCCATTAAACCTTTAGTTCATACAGGTGTAGACATTCCCGTGTATACAGCCTTAAGAGACAAAAGATTAAAAAGATAAGTCATCTATTTTATCCATGATTCAAACAAATATATGTAATGGTCCAGTTTATTTCAACTGTATGCCTAATTACTCTGTATCATTAACAGATCCATTAATCTTAAAATCATTAATATTAGATGTTCATTTACAAGGTGAAGAATTTGAAAGATTTACTGAGCAAGTAGCTGTTATGTATAAAATATACTTCAAATTAATGAACACTAATATGAACCCTAAATTCAAAATGATCAGTACAACTTCTATACAAGAAGAAACTGTCTTACTTCAAATAGAAGCAGAACATTCAAAAACCTTTGTCCCTAAAAGATTAAAATGGAACGAAATTACAATTCTAGAAGAATTTAAGATAGAAAATCCTCAAACTCCTAGAGACATAGAACAAACAGAAATATCTGATATTATTGAAGAAAATGATAGAACGGTATTAATACGTTTTAATTCACTAAGAGAAAGACCTTCAACCTCTTTTAGATATCCTGAATCTAGTAGAAAATCATATTCAGAATATTCATTCCAACAACCCATTAAAGTATTCCATAAATCCCCTTCTAGAAATGGATCAAGGAAACTATTCTCCGACATCATCTCAGATGAAAGGAGACTTTAGTGAAATTAATGCCATCACCAGTGTTAAACCATTCATTAATAAAAGTTTTGAATTAATGGAAGACTTTAGAAAAGAATCAAAATATTTCACATGGTTCTCAAAATTTAATAATACTTCCAAAGAAATAATAATAAAAGAATGGATCACTGATATAAACAAATATAAACTTAATTTTAACTTTGAAATCTGGCTAGAAAATTATTTAATAAAACAAGGTATTCAACACCCATATGATCAATCACGAATTGATGTTCAAACTAGTTTATATAAAAAATGGCAATTGATAGATGGTAAAACTGTAACTTTTATCTACCCCCCATTACAATCTATTAAAATTACTACTAATGAAGGAGAAGTTACTGCTTCACCTTTTAAACGAGGTAAAGATACTAATGAACCAGCCAATGTTGAAGATATTAAAAAAATATATCATCAAAATAATTATTCAAATCAAATGTTACATACTATAGCACAACAAATTGATTCATTATTAACAGAAATTAAAGGAGTACACAAAGAGAAGAATTCTAAATTTCCACAAAGCTATTCAGCACCACATTTTCAACCAACTAGTGTACCAATTGAACTTTCAGAAAAAATTCAACCACTAAATTTGCTGGGACAAATAACTCAAGCTTTAGAAAAGATTAATAATAAAGATAAAGACATTCCAAGCACATCAAAAATAAATACCATTGAAGCATACAATACGTCAGAACCTGAATCTACAGAAGACTCTGCAGAAGATTCAGCCTCTGAAAATTCCTTAGTCCAACAGATAAAAAATAATATTCGAGGGACAAATAAACATTTAAATATAATTACCTATAGGCCAAAGAAACATAAGTACTCTCACGAAAGTTATTATCAACCCAAAATAGTTACTTGTCACAAAGCGAGTAGATGCCGGTCAAAAGGAAAAAACAAAATTAATGAAATAATAGACAATTTATCCGATATAGATTCAAAAATTAAAGAAAAATTTAAACAAAAATTGCACCTCTATTCTGAAATTAATAAAATATCTGAAGATGATTGATTTTATTATTCCTCAAGATCTGATGACAATACATGTACATGTAAGCAGATAAATATGATTAATACACGAAACACTTTACAACTACCTAAAGCAAAAAATTTAAGAAGAGATTCAAAAGAATTAATATTTGATATGATACAGCAAATTCCTAATCCAGAAAAAAAGAAGGAACATTTAGAAAAATTAAAAACCTTAATAATTAATGAAGAAGACAATCAGGATAAACCAATTCAACCCTTTAGTATTTCCAAACTTCAAACAACTTTAAAACCCCCCAACCAAATAATATTCATGAACTTCGAATAGAAATAAAATTATTAAAAGAAGAAATTAAGAATATTAAAGAAAATTTAAATCAAATGGAAACCAAAAATTTAATATACGACACCAATATGTGCTTTAGTCAAACTCAACTAAATAACGCAAAAGAAACTATATCAACAGAAGAACCACCTTCCTCATTAAATAAAATCACCATTCAACCCCTGAACCCCCCGAATCTAACTTCATCTCAACCATTAGACGATTTACCTATCAAAAATGGTTTGTATCCATAACTATTACAATTCACGATTGTAAATTCACCTTTACTGCTATGGTTGATTCTGGAGCTGACCATAGTGTAATTAGAGATGGTATATTTCTAACAAAATATTATGAATCAACAAAAGAAAAATTAGTAACAGCAAACGATTCTCCTTTACGAGTTAAGGAAAAATTGACTAAAACATCCATCTGTAATGAAACAATATGTTTCAAACATCAATTCATAATAGTAGATGATTTAAACACAGACGTAATATTAGGAATTCCATTCTTAACACAAATCTATCCATTTTGGGTTGATTCAAACGGATTAGGCACAAAAATCATGGGACAAAAAATATTATTCAAATTCATAACCCCTATAAAATATAAAGCACTAAATACTTTACAAACTAATTCACTTTATCATAGTATAAATTCAATTCAAAGAAAACAAAATAAAATCATGTTCCTCCAAGATGATATTTTATATCATAAGATCGAACAACAATTACAAAATGTTGACACCCAATACAAGATTAAAAAACTAATAAAATTATATACAACAGAAGTCTGTGCTGATATCCCTAATGCCTTTTGGGACCGCAAAAGGCATATTGTAGATCTCCCTTACGAAAAAGACTTCTTAGAAAGAAATATTCCTACCAAAGCTCGACCTATTCAAATGAACCATGATTTACTCGAAGTATGTAAAAGGGAATTACAAACTCTACTTGATAAAAAATTAATCAGACCCTCTAAATCTCCTTGGAGCTGTGCTGGATTCTATGTAATAAATCAAGCGGAAAAGGAACGAGGAGCTCCTAGATTAGTAATTAATTATAAACCTCTAAACAAAGTATTACAATGGATTCGATACCCAATTCCTAATAAAAAAGATTTATTAAAACGTTTATACAATGCCAAACTCTTCTCAAAATTCGATAAGAAATCTGGTTTCTGGCAAATCCAAATCACTGAGAAAGATAGATACAAAACAGCATTCACAGTACCATTCGGCCACTATGAATGGAATGTGATGCCATTCGGATTAAAAAGCGCTCCTTCAGAATTTCAAAAATTATGAATGATATATTCAATCGTTATACAACATTTTCTATAGTCTATATCGATGATGTATTAATATACTCGGAAAATATAGATCAACATTTCAAACATCTTAATACTTTCTTTCAGATTATCAAAAGGAATGGACTAGTCATCTCTGCAACAAAAATGAAATTATTTCAAACGTCTGTTAGATTTTTAGGACATAATATTCACAGAGGAACCATAATACCAATTAATAGATCAATAGAATTTGCAAATAAATTTCCCGACATAATTAAAGAAAAAACCCAATTACAAAGATTCTTAGGGTGTTTGAATTATGTATCCGATTTCATCCCAAAAATAAGAACAACTTGTGCACCATTATTTCAAAGACTTCAGAAGGATCCACCAGCTTGGTCAGACAAGCACACTCAAGTGGTCAAACTAGTTAAAGAAAAAGTTCATTCATTACCATGTCTATGCATTCCCCATCCTCATGCATTTATGATAGTTGAAACAGATGCATCAGATATAGGATACGGAGGCATATTAAAGCAAAAATTTCAATAGTCCTCTCATGAGCAATTAGTTAGATTTCATTCAGGTGTCTGGTTAGGTCCTCAAAAGTCCTATTCAACAATCAAAAAGAAATTCTTTCCATTGTCCAATGCATTTCTAAATTCCAAGATGATCTCTTGAATAAAAAATTCCTTCTCTGAATTGATTGTCAATCTACCAAATTTATCCTTGAAAAAGATGTTCAAAATATAGCCTCTAAGCAAATCTTCGCTAGATGGCAAGCCATTCTTTCTATTTTTGATTTTGATATTGAATATCTTAAAGGTTCAAATAATTCCTTACCTGACTTCCTAACTCGAGAATTTTTAATCACAGATTCCAAAAAACAAAATGAATGCTGACAAAGGCAAATCTCTGATTGCCTCACCTTCTCACAGAAAGTCATCTTCTCACAGAAAGTGGAGCAAACGCTCTAACAGGGGTAATACTCCTCTTACTATTCCTCCAAGGCATACTCCGCTTACTATTCCTCAAAGACTGATCTTCTTTGAAAATGATCGTACACGACTTGTGTAATGTCCCTAATCTAATAATACTGTATTTTTATTTTTCTACAAGTATTTATTTTATTTTACTAGTTATTTTAGTACTATTTGCTAACTTGATTTATTATCATTATTAGTATTAGTATTATGTATGACTTGTAGACTCTTATTGCTTACATTTAATTATTTTAAATTATTATTAATGGGTATTATTATTATTTTCATTCCAAGCCTAATAAGCTCAAGCCCATTATCCTTTTCATTTCATTTTATTTTCTTTTTATTCTAAGCCCACATGAGCTAAGTCCACATGTCCAATATCTATTTTCTTATTTCTCCATATTTCTTATTTCTTTTAATTAAAGCCCAAAACCCATTATCATGAGACCCTTACCCATTAACCCTAAATCCAATCTTAATCCTAATTCAAATCTATAATTTCAAATCTAAATCAAAACTTTGAGATTTTTCTACAACTTTCCATTCCTATATAGATTTCTAATCTAGCCTAATTAGAGTCCAGGTTCAAGAAAAATCTCTTTGAGATTTTTAGCAACCTTCAATTCTTATCCAATCTTACTAAATTAAGCCATTTAGATTTAATTAGAATTCTTATTTCTAAAATATCTTATATTCTATATAAACACCCAAACCCCTTTTTCTCTTCTTCCTCAAGAGAAACCCAAATCCAACTCTCCCCACTCTCATATTTCTTTACTCCTCCAAACTCTTTTTCTCTTCTACCTCCAAAAGAAAATCCTGGCCGCAACTCCCCTCTTCTCCGGCAAAACCCCCCACCTGGTGGACCTCCTCTCCCTTGCGGCAGTCCCCCATGGCCTGCAAACCACCCCAGAGCACCCGGATCTTTCCTTGGCTGGCTTCACAACAGCACCAGAACCCCAGCAGCCTGAGCTTCTCCTTCAGCCATGTCCAGCACTTTTCCTGCGGATCCCATTGCAGCCCTTCCTCTACATGGCCGTCGGCGACATTCAGCACACCAGGCCCTGTTCTCCCTCCTGCAGATCTGGACAGCAGCCCTGGACCTCTTCCTTGCCGCACAGCCCCCTCCCTTCCTGATGGCGCAGCAGACCAGCCACCAGGCCAACTAGCAGTAGCAACAGCAGGTGGCAGCAGTTCAGCCGGCCTCCGACAGTCCCTTGGCAGCGCGGCGGCAGCCCGGAGCCCTGTCCCCTCGTTCCCGGACTCCACAGCAACATCTGCAGCAGCCACAACAGCGAGGAGACGGGCAGCAGATCAGTACACGGCCCAGGAAGAAGAGCAGTGCGCCAACAGACCCAGATTCAGCGCATAGGCGGCGAGCGAGCAGGTCGTTCTCCCGATCCACGCCAGGCCGTCGCCGGAGACCAGCACGGTGACCTTCTCCAGTGTCTTGGCCACCCCCCTATGCAGTCCGTTGGCGAGGAACGACACCACAGCGACCGCGGCAGCGACTCGCCCGGTAACGTGCAGATTCCCCAAGGTGAGTGTATTCTCCTCCTCCTTGATTTCCTCGTATTTATGTACATCGATTTAATTATATTTTCATGTGTACATGTACATAGATTATAGTAGTGATTGTGTATGTTGATATGTGTGCAAGAGAGGTTGTACTTACATGTTTTATTGTGTGGAAGAATAGACTTTTGTATATCTCTGATTTGTGTTCTGGCAGAGGTATTAGTCGACTAATACCTGATATTAGTCGACTAACACCTCTGTTAGTCGACTACACCCAGACCCCTAGTCGACTAGTACAGCTTCCAGGTTATATTGATTCTCTGTTTTATCTCTGTTAGTCGACTTGACATTATTAGTAGTCGACTAACAGTATGTATAGTCGACTTATACATAGCCCCTAGTCGACTAATAGATTGACCTGGGACTGTGTAACTTATTGTTTCTCTGCCAGTCGACTTGGCCTTCTTCCCTGGTCGACCAATCCCCCTGTTAGTCGACTTGGACCACCCTATTAGTCGACTAAGCATTCTTCTAGTCGACTTGTATATAGTCCCTAGTCGACTACTGTTAGTCTGTCAGCTAGGTATAGTTTGTTTGTAGATTGTTGACTTCACCCATGAGTTGTGTAATGAATATAGATGGTGTATATGATATCGAGGGATATATTATGGATGGATATATGATGGAATTACTTGACTCATCATGTTAGAACTTAGATGCATATTTATGATATGTTGTGATACTGAGTGTTGGGATATCGTGATGGATCTTAATATGAGGAGGAATTGTGAATACTTATGAATCGGAGTTGTATGTTTGAGTGAGAGGATTAGTACTAGATATTGTTGAGGTATGTTGGAACAATAATTATTATATCTGATTGCTAGATGTATAATGGAACTAGATGATTACGGAACTATTGAGATTATGAGTTGGCTGTAATGACTTCAGATTGATCTGGATTTATGTTATTTGCATTGAATGATGTCCAGTAATTAGACCTAACTTTATTAGTGGAGTATTTGAGGACACATTAGACATGACTGAATTAGTTGAGTGTGACTTAGATTGATCTTGAGTTAGAGGTTATCCAGAATCTATTTTCCTTATATTGGAACCTGACCTGTATTGAGATGAGATTGACGTTGTTGGCATTTGGGATTTGTTTAGATGATATATTGATGATGTTGAGTACCAAGAGTAGATAATCTAGTCCATAAGTTATTTGAGGATGATTCCCGTACTTTGATACGATTCAGTATGTGTTGACTTGTTATTCATTTATTGGTAATGACTTGAGTGATGATTCATTCTGATATTGATGTGGACTTGTTATGATGTTAGAAACTAGATTAATTCAGTTGGCAGAGATTGAGTTATTGTGATAGTGACCTAGTATTCAGATTACTGGAAGTTACGGAAAATGATTGGTTGACGGTAACACCTTATACAGTTTATTGTTCATCGTATACACGGTTACTGTTACTGTTACTGTTACTGTTACTGATATTGTTCACCGTGTATACGATTACTGATTGATTATTACTGTACTGATATTGTTACCGTCCCCTAGCATCCCAGTAATTGGAATGGCATAAGATATTGATTGTCACTAATGGCATTACCTCACTGACTGTGCACTAGACACCTTTTACTAGACCTTGACATATGATTGTATCACTGTTACTTGACATCTAATACTCTTGTACCCCCCTGTATCCATGTCCCATGCACTGTTGACCTGTTAATAGCACAGTCAAAACGGCGTCCGGCGGTTTGCCGCCTGGTGTCGGGATTGACGAGGATGTATCCCACAATCGTGCTAGCGTCCGGCGGATCTTGAAAGGAACTAAGTGCCACGTGGAGCAAAGTGCCACACCATACACATGGTGGGGGCCACCTCTTGAATCCATGGGGGCCACCTCTAGAATCCTGTTTCCCTCAGAGCAAAGTGCCACACAGAGCAAAGTGCCACACCATACACATGGTGGGGGCCACCTCTTGAATCTGTGGGGGCCACCTCTTGAATCTGTAGGGCTATCTATTGTACGTGACGCCTGGTGTTAGCGTGATATTGCATTCTCAGTGCCTATTAGCATCCACACGCACTTGTATGATGACAACCCCTAGGATGCATGTTATTTGGTTCTCTTTCCCTATTCGAACAATGATACCCGCATATCGGAGTTCGGATGAGTTCTACTGGATGTGCGGGCTCCAGGGTGAACTGTCGGATGTTGTGGGACGCCGGTGGGAAAGTGATAAAGATAACGTAGAACATTACTGATTGTTATTGAATGAATTGAATGAACACATTGTGTTATACCCTGAATGGTTACCCTGCCTTATGACACATGACTGTATACATGATTGTAACCAGGATCACATGATTGTAACCAGGACCAGACTTATGACCAGACTTGGATACCAGTTTAGTGACATGTGATGGATACCTATTTGACATTGATTGCATATTTACAGTTGTGCGATTTGTCTGCTACCTGTATTCATGTTTTCATCATATGTGTTACTGTTCAGTTATTTATTGTGTTATTTAGTCTTTCTATCTGCAGTTGTTCTTACTATTATATATGTACATGGTTTCTTCTGCAGGAGCTGTTTCCCCTTTACACACACACTCATTATGGTCGCGTTCTGACGACCCTGGGTTTGTACGTCCAGCTATTGGACGATTGTTTCTAATGTGCAGGTATTCGATAAGATGGTACGCTTTGCGAGGAGCTTGAGTCCTCTTCCTTTTATTCTGGTATACTTGCATTTTATTCTTGTTATTATTCTTTGTTTCTATATATTACCTTTGACTTCTGTTCAGCTGTCATTTTCTTCCTGTTGTTCATTGCTATCATGTGTAGTCTTATATGTATTATTGCAGTGGTCCTTGATTATTATAGTTCTGATTATAGCTTGTTCAGGTTACATTTTAGGCTTAGCGTATATACGTGGGGTATTTTCCTCGCGTATATACGTCGCCATAACGTCTCCGTATCTTTAGGATCGGGGCGTTACAGAGTGGTATCAGAGCCAGGTTCGACATAAAAGAGAACCTAGTTCCTACCTATAACCTGAGACAGTTATGTTGACACTGCAATATACATATACTATTCACGTGATAATATTGACTCCATCTGGAAATTGATCGTCCTCCCTTTGGAATTCCGTTCTTGATCTGTTGATATTCATGATTCCAACACTTCAATTAGAGTGATTTGGATGTCCATCTTGATTTCATCCTTCCTTCCTATTCATTCCTCCTGATTCTATCGCTTGAGATTGATTACTCCATGTTGAAGTTGGTAGCAGAGATCAGAGCGCGCAGCGGAATCGTGGTGTCCCAACGAGGTGACGTGGAAGCTTATTTGTATTTCCTCTTGATTGTTGATTCTTTTATCATTCCCAGTTTGAAGCTTGTTTGTTTCTTCGTTACCTTGATTCTTTTACCATCCCCCGCTTTATTGAAATTTCGAGGACGAAATTTTTATTAAGGTGGGTAGAATGTAATGTCCCTAATCTAATAATACTGTATTTTTATTTTTCTACAAGTATTTATTTTATTTTACTAGTTATTTTAGTACTATTTGCTAACTTGATTTATTATCATTATTAGTATTAGTATTATGTATGACTTGTAGACTCTTATTGCTTACATTTAATTATTTTAAATTATTATTAATGGGTATTATTATTATTTTCATTCCAAGCCTAATAAGCTCAAGCCCATTATCCTTTTCATTTCATTTTATTTTCTTTTTATTCTAAGCCCACATGAGCTAAGTCCACATGTCCAATATCTATTTTCTTATTTCTCCATATTTCTTATTTCTTTTAATTAAAGCCAAAACCCATTATCATGAGACCCTTACCCATTAACCCTAAATCCAATCTTAATCCTAATTCAAATCTATAATTTCAAATCTAAATCAAAACTTTGAGATTTTTCTACAACTTTCCATTCCTATATAGATTTCTAATCTAGCCTAATTAGAGTCCAGGTTCAAGAAAAATCTCTTTGAGATTTTTAGCAACCTTCAATTCTTATCCAATCTTACTAAATTAAGCCATTTAGATTTAATTAGAATTCTTATTTCTAAAATATCTTATATTCTATATAAACACCCAAACCCCTTTTTCTCTTCTTCCTCAAGAGAAACCCAAATCCAACTCTCCCCACTCTCATATTTCTTTACTCCTCCAAACTCTTTTTCTCTTCTACCTCCAAAAGAAAATCCTGGCCGCAACTCCCCTCTTCTCCGGCAAAACCCCCACCTGGTGGACCTCCTCTCCCTTGCGGCAGTCCCCCATGGCCTGCAAACCACCCCGGAGCACCCGGATCTTCCCTTGGCTGGCTTCACAACAGCACCAGAACCCCAGCAGCCTGAGCTTCTCCTTCAGCCATGTCCAGCACTTTTCCTGCGGATCCCATTGCAGCCCTTCCTCTACATGGCCGTCGGCGACATTCAGCACACCAGGCCCTGTTCTCCCTCCTGCAGATCTGGACAGCAGCCCTGGACCTCTTCCTTGCCGCACAGCCCCCTCCCTTCCTGATGGCGCAGCAGACCAGCCACCAGGCCAACTAGCAGTAGCAACAGCAGGTGGCAGCAGTTCAGCCGGCCTCCGACAGTCCCTTGGCAGCGCGGCGGCAGCCCGGAGCCCTGTCCCCTCGTTCCCGGACTCCACAGCAACATCTGCAGCAGCCACAACAGCGAGGAGACGGGCAGCAGATCAGTACACGGCCCAGGAAGAAGAGCAGTGCGCCAACAGACCCAGATTCAGCGCATAGGCGGCGAGCGAGCAGGTCGTTCTCCCGATCCACGCCAGGCCGTCGCCGGAGACCAGCACGGTGACCTTCTCCAGTGTCTTGGCCACCCCCCTATGCAGTCCGTTGGCGAGGAACGACACCACAGCGACCGCGGCAGCGACTCGCCCGGTAACGTGCAGATTCCCCAAGGTGAGTGTATTCTCCTCCTCCTTGATTTCCTCGTATTTATGTACATCGATTTAATTATATTTTCATGTGTACATGTACATAGATTATAGTAGTGATTGTGTATGTTGATATGTGTGCAAGAGAGGTTGTACTTACATGTTTTATTGTGTGGAAGAATAGACTTTTGTATATCTCTGATTTGTGTTCTGGCAGAGGTATTAGTCGACTAATACCTGATATTAGTCGACTAACACCTCTGTTAGTCGACTACACCCAGACCCCTAGTCGACTAGTACAGCTTCCAGGTTATATTGATTCTCTGTTTTATCTCTGTTAGTCGACTTGACATTATTAGTAGTCGACTAACAGTATGTATAGTCGACTTATACATAGCCCCTAGTCGACTAATAGATTGACCTGGGACTGTGTAACTTATTGTTTCTCTGCCAGTCGACTTGGCCTTCTTCCCTGGTCGACCAATCCCCCTGTTAGTCGACTTGGACCACCCTATTAGTCGACTAAGCATTCTTCTAGTCGACTTGTATATAGTCCCTAGTCGACTACTGTTAGTCTGTCAGCTAGGTATAGTTTGTTTGTAGATTGTTGACTTCACCCATGAGTTGTGTAATGAATATAGATGGTGTATATGATATCGAGGGATATATTATGGATGGATATATGATGGAATTACTTGACTCATCATGTTAGAACTTAGATGCATATTTATGATATGTTGTGATACTGAGTGTTGGGATATCGTGATGGATCTTAATATGAGGAGGAATTGTGAATACTTATGAATCGGAGTTGTATGTTTGAGTGAGAGGATTAGTACTAGATATTGTTGAGGTATGTTGGAACAATAATTATTATATCTGATTGCTAGATGTATAATGGAACTAGATGATTACGGAACTATTGAGATTATGAGTTGGCTGTAATGACTTCAGATTGATCTGGATTTATGTTATTTGCATTGAATGATGTCCAGTAATTAGACCTAACTTTATTAGTGGAGTATTTGAGGACATATTAGACATGACTGAATTAGTTGAGTGTGACTTAGATTGATCTTGAGTTAGAGGTTATCCAGAATCTATTTTCCTTATATTGGAACCTGACCTGTATTGAGATGAGATTGACGTTGTTGGCATTTGGGATTTGTTTAGATGATATATTGATGATGTTGAGTACCAAGAGTAGATAATCTAGTCCATAAGTTATTTGAGGATGATTCCCGTACTTTGATACGATTCAGTATGTGTTGACTTGTTATTCATTTATTGGTAATGACTTGAGTGATGATTCATTCTGATATTGATGTGGACTTGTTATGATGTTAGAAACTAGATTAATTCAGTTGGCAGAGATTGAGTTATTGTGATAGTGACCTAGTATTCAGATTACTGGAAGTTACGGAAAATGATTGGTTGACGGTAACACCTTATACAGTTTATTGTTCATCGTATACACGGTTACTGTTACTGTTACTGTTACTGTTACTGATATTGTTCACCGTGTATACGATTACTGATTGATTATTACTGTACTGATATTGTTACCGTCCCCTAGCATCCCAGTAATTGGAATGGCATAAGATATTGATTGTCACTAATGGCATTACCTCACTGACTGTGCACTAGACACCTTTTACTAGACCTTGACATATGATTGTATCACTGTTACTTGACATCTAATACTCTTGTACCCCCCTGTATCCATGTCCCATGCACTGTTGACCTGTTAATAGCACAGTCAAAACGGCGTCCGGCGGTTTGCCGCCTGGTGTCGGGATTGACGAGGATGTATCCCACAATCGTGCTAGCGTCCGGCGGATCTTGAAAGGAACTAAGTGCCACGTGGAGCAAAGTGCCACACCATACACATGGTGGGGGCCACCTCTTGAATCCACGGGGGCCACCTCTAGAATCCTGTTTCCCTCAGAGCAAAGTGCCACACAGAGCAAAGTGCCACACCATACACATGGTGGGGGCCACCTCTTGAATCTGTGGGGGCCACCTCTTGAATCTGTAGGGCTATCTATTGTACGTGACGCCTGGTGTTAGCGTGATATTGCATTCTCAGTGCCTATTAGCATCCACACGCACTTGTATGATGATAACCCCTAGGATGCATGTTATTTGGTTCTCTTTCCCTATTCGAACAATGATACCCGCATATCGGAGTTCGGATGAGTTCTACTGGATGTGCGGGCTCCAGGGTGAACTGTCGGATGTTGTGGGACGCCGGTGGGAAAGTGATAAAGATAACGTAGAACATTACTGATTGTTATTGAATGAATTGAATGAACACATTGTGTTATACCCTGAATGGTTACCCTGCCTTATGACACATGACTGTATACATGATTGTAATCAGGACCACATGATTGTAACCAGGACCAGACTTATGACCAGACTTGGATACCAGTTTAGTGACATGTGATGGATACCTATTTGACATTGATTGCATATTTACAGTTGTGCCATTTGTCTGCTACCTGTATTCATGTTTTCATCATATGTGTTACTGTTCAGTTATTTATTGTGTTATTTAGTCTTTCTATCTGCAGTTGTTCTTACTATTATATATGTACATGGTTTCTTCTGCACGAGCTGTTTCCCCTTTACACACACACTCATTATGGTCGCGTTCTGACGACCCTGGGTTTGTACGTCCAGCTATTGGACGATTGTTTCTAATGTGCAAGTATTCGATAAGATGGTACGCTTTGCGAGGAGCTTGAGTCCTCTTCCTTTTATTCTGGTATACTTGCATTTTATTCTTGTTATTATTCTTTGTTTCTATATATTACCTTTGACTTCTGTTCAGCTGTCATTTTCTTCCTGTTGTTCATTGCTATCATGTGTAGTCTTATATGTATTATTGCAGTGGTCCTTGATTATTATAGTTCTGATTATAGCTTGTTCAGGTTACATTTTAGGCTTAGCGTATATACGTGGGGTATTTTCCTCGCGTATATACGTCGCCATAACGTCTCCGTATCTTTAGGATCGGGGCGTTACAACTTGTTTATGATATGTTAGAACACCTCCCTTCCGAACTCTACGATAAAATAGAGCAAACATCCAGTACTGCTGAAACCCAATTAATCTCCGAATAAATCAACTTTACCACGTATTCCCTGAACACTCCCTTCGGGTGATGCAGCCAAAAATTCCCAGTCTCAGACTTCTTTTATTTCCAGAAACTCCTCGCTCACAAAAAATTTGGACCATCGAAAATGGTCTTTGTTATGGGCTAGTCTCTGACTCCTATCAGGACCGCATTCGTTTGTTTCCTACCCTAACCACCGCTTCCTTAAAACTCAAAGGTCTTTGTTCCGATAAACTCTATTTCAAATTCTACTCAACTCCACCAATTTGGGAATTTGAATCATATAGGCCAGCCCAGCATATCGTGTTCATTACCGAATACTATAGTTGGTGGCGTTCTTCTGACGATCAATTTCTCATTACACCCGGTGCCGAATACTATGATCCAGCACATCACCCAATGCCTCCTGACATTTCCCCAATTAATTTACGAATTGATCAAGTTTATGCTCAGCTCCATATGCAACATATCATGGAAACTTTTCCACAAGGTTTTCACATCTTTCATCACTCTCCTAATTGGATTTTTGCCACTAACGTCCAAGGCATCCTGAAATCACTGATCCCACAATTCTCGGGCAACTTCCTTCATGAACCACGCTGGCCAACTGTTCCCTGGCAGTAAACATTATGTACCAAAAAAAAAAAAGAAAGAATGAGAAAATAAAAGAATGAGAAAAGAAAAGAGAAAAAATGTTACTCAGATTCTTACGAGTTCTTCCCTCCTTATCATTCAAAGGTGCATCCAGCAAAGAGTCAAAAATGGCCTAACAAGGACAAACTAAGCCTAATAAGCCAAAAATAAAGGAGAAATGTAAAGTGAAGGCAATCGCTTTACTACCAGATTATCTCCTCAAGAAGACAAATTATTTCAAAAGACTCATCAAACAAATGGACAGCCATTCACACACAGTTCAAAAGCAAAAAAGTCAATAAGCAGAAGGTATAAAGCAAGCAAGGGACTCCGGACAAAAGCATTCAAAGACAAAACAGTCAATCAACAAGACATAAAGCAAAACGGATTCCTCCAGCACTCCAGACAAAGCATTCATTCAACAAGACAGAAAGCAAAGAAGATTCCTCACGCATGCAAAAGAAGAAAAGAAGCCATTCAACGCATGTAAAAGAAGATAAGAAGCCATTCAAATCAATTCAAATCACATCTCATCAAAGTCACCTCAAGCAGGCACTTCCAAGTAAAGGCAATGATTCATCATTCTCCAGAAGCTACGGTTCGCTTTATAAAAGAAAGATCCCCTTCATTCATCAGGAGAACGAACGAGTAATCACCTACATTATTCAGCAATAAACCCTCCTTAGCCCAAACCTTCCCTCCTCAGCAATAAATTCAAACTTGTACCTCTTGTAATCTATTTTCCAAAGTCGTTGTTTCAAGAAAAGGATTGTAAGTATTCCATCTTGTAATAATTTTATTTTTTGAATTAATAATATCCTCGTTTCCATTCCATCCTGTCTTCTTGATATTATTCTGTCCAAACTTCTTTCCTTATTTATTTCCTTGTCTGCTTCCTGGGTTCGTAAATGGTATCAGAGCCATGATTCTTGCATGTTAGTTAGCATTAGTGCATACTAAGAGGCAATGTTAAATTTTAGTAGGCTTTGGTAAGCGTTGATAAGCTTGTAAGTCCGTTGGTAAGCCCGTGAGATAGGGTGTTCCAGGCATTGTGTTCCCGTGTTCCAGTCGACTAAAAGGTTAACCCCGCAGTTAGTAACGCATTAATAATGACTAATATTGTTAGAAAAGTGTTTCTAGGTTCCAATTCATCCTCAGGATCAAATAAGAAGATAATAAGAAGTAGAGAGGACATAATTCATGAACACTACTTAGAATAGAAAATTTCAAATGAAAAATAGACAACATTTATAGTATAGGAACATTTGACTTCAAAACATCTTACGCAATTAAAATTCATGAAGAAACATTTAATATTCAAAATAAATTTCAAACCATACAACTATTATCTACCTTAGCATTACAAGAATTCCTAAAGAAAGGATTTCGTTATATTCATTTTGGATTAATACAAGTAGCCATTAAACCTTTAGTTCATACAGGTGTAGACATTCCCGTGTATACAGCCTTAAGAGACAAAAGATTAAAAAGATATAAGTCATCTATTTTATTCATGATTCAAACAAATATATGTAATGGTCCATTTTATTTCAACTGTATGCCTAATTACTCTGTATCATTAACAGATCCATTAATCTTAAAATCATTAATATTAGATGTTCATTTAAAAGGTGACGAATTTGAAAGATTTACTGAGCAAGTAGCTGTTATGTATAAAATATACTTCAAACTAATGAACACTAATATGAACCCTAAATTCAAAATGATCAGTACAACTTCTATACAAGAAGAAACTGTCTTACTTCAAATAGAAGCAGAACATTCAAAAACCTTTGTCCCTAAAAGATTAAAATGGAACGAAATTACAATTCTAGAAGAATTTAAGATAGAAAATCCTCAAACTCCTAGAGACATAGAACAAACAGAAATATCTGATATTATTGAAGAAAATGATGGAACGGTATTAATACGTTTTAATTCACTAAGAGAAAGACCTTCAACCTCTTTTAGATATCCTGAATCTAGTAGAAAATCATATTCAGAATATTCATTCCAACAACCCATTAAAGTATTCCATAAATCCCCTCTTCCAGAAATGGATCAAGGAAACTATTCTCCGACATCATCTCAGATGAAAGGAGACTTTAGTGAAATTAATGCCATCACCAGTGTTAAACCATTCATTAATTAAAGTTTTGAATTAATGGAAGACTTTAGAAAAGAATCAAAATATTTCACATGGTTCTCAAAATTTAATAATACTTCCAAAGAAATAATAATAAAAGAATGGATCACTGATATAAACAAATATAAACTTAATTTTAACTTTGAAATCTGGCTAGAAAATTATTTAATAAAACAAGGTATTCAACACCCATATGATCAATCACGAATTGATGTTCAAACTAGTTTTTATAAAATATGGCAATTAAGAGATGGTAAAACTGTAACTTCTATCTACCCCCCATTACAATCTATTAAAATTACTACTAATGAAGGAGAAGTTACTGCTTCACCTTTTAAACGAGGTAAAGATACTAATGAACCAGCCAATGTTGAAGATATTAAAAAATATATCATCAAAATAATTATTCAAATCAAATGTTACATACTATAGCACAAAAAATTGATTCATTATCAACAGAAATTAAAGGAGTACACAAAGAGAAGAATTCTAACTTTCCACAAAGCTATTCAGCACCACATTTTCAACCAACTAGTATACCAATTGAACTTTCATAAAAAATACAACCACTGAATTTATTAGGACAAATAACTCAAGCTCTAGAAAAAATTAATAATAAAGACATTCCAAGTACATCTAAAATAAATGCTATTGAAGAACAAAATGCTTCAGAATCTGAATCTGCAGAAGACTCTGCTGATGATTCAGCCTCTGATAATTCCTTAATTCAACAAATAAATCAAATAGAAGATAATATTCAAGGAACAGATAAAAATTTAGAAATTGATCGGATTAATACAAAATACAAGAAAAATGATAATTCATATAGAAGTAACTGGAATAACAACCATGATTCCTATAACTGGCGTAAAAGCAACACTAAGAATTATTACCCTAGGCCAACACCTCCAGATATTCAATATGAAGAACGAGCCATATTCAAGTCAAGTTATGATGGTACTTCCGTTTATGAATGGAATATTGACGGAAAAAGTGAATATGAAATATTAAATACTTTACAAGAAATGGGTATGGCAGTAACTGCCTATAAAACAAATCGATTACCAGAACAAAATTTCACAGTTTACATAGTTACCGGATTCACTGGTCAATTAAAATACTGGTGGGATAATTCACTAACCTTAGAAGATAAACATACTATTTTAAATCATGAAATAGAAGTAGAAGATGCTCAAGGAACAATTACTAGAAAAAATGATTCCACTAGTTTTCTTATGGTTACAATAGCAACACATTTTGTCGGAAACCCTGCAGAAGAATTAGGATCTTCAAAAATATTCCTTACCAATTTAAAATGTCCAACCCTGTCTGATTTTAGATGGTACAAAGATATGTTTTTAACTCATGTCTTAAAACGATCAGATTCAACCAAATCATTTTGGAAAAAAAATTTATTACTGGTTTACCCAACCTATTTTCACAAAGAGTATTTACAAATATTAAAAAGGCTATGGGAATTGAAGACGATAATATTGATTTTAGTACAATAACATATGGACAATTATTTGCATTCGTTAAAAAGGAAGCATTACTAGCTTGTCAAGAATTAAAATTTCAAGCCAAATACGGTAATAAACACAAAGAAATGGGTTCATTCTGTGAAGCATTTGGCATCACAGGAATAAGAGCTCCCTCAACAGAAAAGAAATATAAACAAAAAATGATTCCTCATAAAAAACATAAGCCAAAGAAATATAAACATTCTCAACGACATTCAAATAAAGATTATTATCAATCTAAAAGAATTACTTGTTATAAATGTGGCAAACCTGGTCACATTGCAAGTAAATGCAAATCAAAAGGAAAAAATAAAATTAATGAAATAATAGATAATTTATCCGATATAGAATCAAACATTAAAGAAAAATTTAAACAAAAATTACACCTCTATTCTGAAATTAATAAAATATCTGAAGATGATGGATTTTATTATTCCTCAAGATCTGATGACAATACATGTACATGTAAGCAAATAAACATGATTAATACACGAAACACTTTAAAACTACCTAAAGCAAAAAATTTAAGAAGAGATTCAAAAGAATTAATATTTGATATGATACAACAAATTCCTGATCCAGAAAAACAAAAGGAACATTTAGAGAAATTAAAAACCTTAATTATTAATGAAGAAGACAATCAGGATAAACCAATTCAACCCTTTAGTATTTCCAAACTTTTTGAAACATATCCTATTCAAACAACCTTAAAACCCCAACCAAATAATATTCATGAACTTCGAACCGAAATAAAATTATTAAAAGAAGAAGTTAAGAATATTAAAGAAAATTTAAACCAAATAGAAATCAAAAATTTAGCATACGACACCAAAATGTGCCTTATTCAAACTCAACTAGATAAAGCAAAGGACACTATATCAGCAGAAGAACCACCTTTCTCATTAAATGAAATCACCATTTCAACCACTGAACCCTCCGAATCTAACTTCATCTCAACTATTAGAAGATTTACTTATCAAAAATGGTTTATATTCATAACTATTACAGTTCACAATTATCAATTCACCTTTACTGCTATGGTTGATTCTGGAGCAGACCATAGTGCAATTAGAGACGGTATATTTCCAACAAAATATTATGAATCAACAAAAGAAAAATTAGTAACAGCAAACAATTCTCCTTTACGAGTTAAGGGAAAATTGACTAAAACATCCATCTGTAATGAAACAATATGTTTCAAACATCAATTCATAATAGTAGATGACTTAAACACAGACGTAATATTAGGAATTCCGTTCTTAACACAAATCTATCCATTTTGGGTTGATTCAAACGGATTAGGAACAAAAATTATGGGACAAAAAATATTATTCAAATTCATAACCCCTATACAATACAACGAATTAAATACCTTACAAACTAATTCCATTTATCATAGTATAAATTCGATTACATTCCCCCAAAATGATATTTTACATCAATCATCTCATAGGCAATTAGTTAAATTTCATTCAGGCGTCTGGTTAGGTTCTCCAAAGTCCTATCCTACCATCAAGAAAGAAATTCTTTCTATTGTTCAAAACATTCAAAATGATCCTTTGGATAAAAGACTTCTTTTTCGAATTCAATATCAATCAGCCACGTTCATTCTTTCTTGTTCAAATAATTCCTTACCTGATTTCCTAACTCAAAAAATTTTTAACCGCAGATTCAAAATGAGTACCGACAGAGGAAAATCTCCGATTCAAAAGACTGTCAATTCAAACGATTATGAGATCAAAGTTTCATCATCACCCATTCAAAGTCCCAATAGATTTCAAATCTTAGGTAACTTTCCTCCTCTTCCTTATGCCATGACTTCTCAATCACCTTCCTCAAAATTTCAAAGTACTTCAAACCTCAGTCAACACCCGATTCATCCCTGTATTTTACAAAAAACATCCAGACCATTTACTTCTTACCAATTTCACTGACGTCCCAGATTACAAAACTCTCACCTCATTTATTAATAAACTTTTTCCACTTGGCTGTCAATGGATTCCTGATGAACCCCTCAAAAACCAAAGATACTATGAACTTGTCCTAGTTGACTCCGGCTCCATTGAATTATATCATACTATGGACAAAATTAATCCTGAAAAAATTTCTTACTCCAAATGCATTATCAAGAGAGTAATTAAACCAACAGAGTGGGTATCATATTCTACAATGAAGGACTTTACCGTCAATTATATTCCAAAAGGTTACTCCTATCATGACTACCGGATGGCCTGGTATCGAGCATTTCTCTACAGACCATTTGATCATTCATGGTTCTTCACCTTTCATTCAAACTGCCAAGACGACTTTCCAATATGGTTTTACGAATGGTGGCAGTCATACGGACCCACACCAGATATTCTACCACTAGCAGTACTAAAAGGATTTAATCTCTACTTACTCAAGGCCAAGGGACTACACTATGTTAAGTCAGTACAGTTCTACAGGGAGTTCAAAGTCCATGGATTTTCTGTTGGAGTTACAAAATTGCTCAACACTACACTACTGCAGATAAATTTCCAATGAGCCTATTCAGAGAATTCAAAATTAAATGGTGGGACAAATTCAACCAAGAAATCTGTTCTGACATCACCGTTACTGAGTTCATCAACACCGGCAAAAAACTTCATCATCAAATTCAACAGATTGCTAAGACGACAACTTCTCCTCACAAGACAGCTTCTCCAATTACTCCGAAATCTACTAATAAAACTCCAGTAATTATTCAAGAAGACTCTGACTCAGACGATGAATTCTGACAATTTCTCCAATTTCAAAAATTCAAGAAACTCCAAAAGCAACTCAAAGGGTCACGTGCCAGCTCCACCACATCCTCATCATCCATTGATCCTTCCCTAGATCCAATCGGTGGACAGGATCCCTACGATATGTAAAAAAAAAAAAAAAAAAATTTTAACACTTTCTCTGCAGTATTCTCCCTTACACTTCCTCACCGACGAAGCGTCAACGCATCCGACCAACAAACTTCAAAGGAGTTCTTCCATTCAAAGGTGCATCCAACAAAAATGGCCTAACAAGGACAAACTAAGCCTAATAAGCCAAAAATGAAGGAGAAATGTAAAGTGAAGGCAATCTCTTTACTACCAGATTCTCTCATCAAGAGGCCAAATTATTTCAAAAGACTCATCAAACAAATGGACAGCCGTTCACACACAGTTCTAAAGCAAAAGAAGTCAAAAAGCAGAAGCAAGCAAGGCACTCCGGACAAAAGCATTCAAAGACAAAGCAGTCAATCAACAAGACATAAAGCAGAACGGATTCCTCCAGCACTCCGGACAAAAGCATTCAAAGACAAAGCAGTCAATCAACAAGACATAAAGCAAAACAGATTCCTCCAGCACTCCAGACAAAGCATTCATTCAAAGACAGAAAGCAAAGAAGATTCCTCACGCATGCAAAAGAAGATAAGAAGCCATTCAAATCAATCCAAATCACATCTTATCAAGGTCACCTCAAACAGGCAAAGGCAATGATTCATCATTCTCTAAAAGCTACGAATCGCTCTATAAAGGAAGGATCCCCTTCATTCATCCAGGAGAACGAACGAGTAATCACCTAAAAATCACCTACATTATTCAGCAATAAACCCTCCTTAGCCCAAACCTTCCCTCCTCAGCAATAAATTCCAACTTGTACCTCTTGTAATCTATTTTCCAAAGCCGTTGTTTCAAGAAAAGGATTGTAAGTATTCCATCTTGTAATAATTTATTTTTTGAATTAATAATATCCTCGTTACCATTCCATCCTGTCTTCTTGATATTATTCTGTCTAAACTTCTTTCCTTATTTATTTCCTTGTCTGCTTCCTGGGTTCGGAAATGGTATCAGAGCCATGATTCTTGCATGTTAGTTAGCATTAGTGCATACTAAGAGGCAATGTTAAATTTTAGTAGGCGTTGGAAAGCGTTGGTAAGCTTGTAAGTCCGTTGGTAAGCCCGTGAGATAGGGTGTTCCAGGCATTGTGTTCCCGTGTTCCAGTCGACTAAAAGGTTAACCCCGCAGTTAGTAACGCATTAATAATGACTAATATTGTTAGAAAAGTGTTTCTAGGTTCCAATTCATCCTCAGGATCAAATAAGAAGATAATAAGAAGTAGAGAGGACATAATTCATGAAGACTACTTAGAATGGAAAATTCTAAATGAAAAAATAGACAACATTATAGTATAGGAACATTTGACTTTAAAACATCTTACGCAATTAAAATTCATGAAGAAACATTTAATATTCAAAATAAATTTCAAACCATACAACTATTATCTACCTTAGCATTACAAGAATTCCTAAAGAAAGGATTTCGTTATATTAATTTTGAATTAATACAAGTAGCCATTAAACCTTTAGTTCATACAGGTGTAGACATTCCCGTGTATACAGCCTTAAGAGACAAAAGATTAAAAAGATATAAGTCATCTATTTTATCCATGATTCAAACAAATATATGTAATAGTCCAGTTTATTTCAACTGTATGCCTAATTACTCTGTATCATTAACAGATCCATTAATCTTAAAATCATTAATATTAGATGTTCATTTACAAGGTGACGAATTTGAAAGATTTACTTAGCAAGTAGCTGTTATGTATAAAATATACTTCAAATTAATGAACACTAATATGAACCCTAAATTCAAAATGATCAGTACAACTTCTATACAAGAAGAAACTGTCTTACTTCAAATAGAAGCAGAACATTCAAAAACCTTTGTCCCTAAAAGATTAAAATGGAACGAAATTACAATTCCAGAAGAATTTAAGATAGAAAATCCTCAAACTCCTAGAGACATAGAGCAAACAGAAATATCTGATATTATTGAAGAAAATGATGGAACGGTATTAATACGTTTTAATTCACTAAGAGAAAGACCTTCAACCTCTTTTAGATATCCTGAATCTAGTAGAAAATCATATTCAGAATATTCATTCCAATAACCCATTAAAGTATTCCATAAATCCCCTCTTCCAGAAATGGATCAAGGAAACTATTCTCCGACATCATCTCAGATGAAAGGAGACTTTAGTGAAATTAATGCCATCACCAGTGTTAAACCATTCAATAATAAAAGTTTTGAATTAATGGAAGACTTTAGAAAAGAATCAAAATATTTCACATGGTTCTCAAAATTTAATAATACTTCCAAAGAAATAATAATAAAAGAATGGATCACTGATATAAACAAATATAAACTTAATTTTAACTTTGAAATCTGGCTAGAAAATTATTTAATAAAATAAGGTATTCAACACCCATATGATCAATCACGAATTGATGTTCAAACTAGTTTATATAAAAAATGGCAATTAATAGATGGTAAAACTATAACTTCTATCTACCCCCCATTACAATCTATTAAAATTACTACTAATGAAGGAGAAGTTACTGCTTCACCTTTTAAACGAGGTAAATATACTAATGAACTAGCCAATGTTGAAGATATTAAAAAAATATATCATCAAAATAATTATTCAAATCAAATGTTACATACTATAGCACAACAAATTGATTCATTATCAATAGAAATTAAAGGAGTACACAAAGAGAAGAATTCTAACTTTCCACAAAGCTATTCAGCACCACATTTTCAACCAACTAGTATACCAATTGAACTTTCAGAAAAAATTCAACCACTAAATTTGCTCGGACAAATAACTCAAGCTTTATAAAAGATTAATAATAAAGATAAAGACATTCCAAGCATATCAAAAATAAATACCATTGAAGCATACAATACGTCAGAACCTGAATCTACAGAAGACTCTGCAGAAGATTCAGCCTCTGAAAATTCCTTAGTCCAACAGATAAAAATAATATTCGAGGGACAAATAAACATTTAAATATAATTACCTATAGGCCAAAGAAACATAAGTACTCTCACGAAAGTTATTATCAACCCAAAATAGTTACTTGTTACAAATATGGCAAACCCAGTCACAAAGCGAGTAGATGCCGGTCAAAAGGAAAAAAAACAAAATTAATGAAATAATAGACAATTTATCCGATATAGATTCAAACATTAAAGAAAAATTTAAACAAAAAATGCACCTCTATTCTGAAATTAATAAAATATCTGAAGATGATGGATTTTATTATTCCTCAAGATCTGATGACAATACATGTACATGTAAGCAGATAAATATGATTAATTCACGAAACACTTTACAACTACCTAAAGCAAAAAATTTAAGAAGAGATTCAAAAGAATTAATATTTGATATGATACAGCAAATTCTAAATCCAGAAAAACAAAAGGAACATTTAGAAAAATTAAAAACCTTAATAATTAATGAAGAAGACAATCAGGATAAACCAATTCAACCCTTTAGTATTTCCAAACTTCAAACAACTTTAAAACCCCCCCAACCAAATAATATTCATGAACTTCGAATAGAAATAAAATTATTAAAAGAAGAAATTAAGAATATTAAAGAAAATTTAAATCAAATGGAAACCAAAAATTTAATATACGACACCAATATGTGCTTTAGTCAAACTCAACTAAATAACGCAAAAGAAACTATATCAATAGAAGAACCACCTTCCTTATTAAATGAAATCACCATTTCAACCCCTGAACCCCCCGAATCTAACTTCATCTCAACCATTAGACGATTTACCTATCAAAAATGGTTTGTATCCATAACTATTACAATTCACGATTGTAAATTCACCTTTACTGCTATGGTTGATTCTGGAGCAAACCATAGTGTAATTAGAGACGGTATATTTCCAACAAAATATTATGAATCAACAAAAGAAAAATTAGTAACAGCAAACGATTCTCCTTTACGAGTTAAGGGAAAATTGACTAAAACATCCATCTGTAATGAAACAATATGTTTCAAACATCAATTCATAATAGTAGATGATTTAAACACAGACGTAATATTAGGAATTCCATTCTTAACACAAATCTATCCATTTTGGGTTAATTCAAACGGATTAGGCACAAAAATTATGGGACAAAAAATATTATTCAAATTCATAACCCCTATAAAATATAAAGCACTAAATACTTTACAAACTAATTCACTTTATCATAGTATAAATTCAATTCAAAGAAAAGAAAATAAAATCATGTTCCTCCAAGATGATATTTTATATCATAAGATCGAACAACAATTACAAAATATTGACACCCAATACAAGATTAAAAAACTAATAAAATTATATACAACAGAAGTCTGTGCTGATATCCCTAATGCCTTTTGGGACCGCAAAAGGCATATTGTAGATCTCCCTTACGAAAAAGACTTCTTAGAAAGAAATATTCCTACCAAAGCTCGACCTATTCAAATGAACCATGATTTACTCGAAGTATGTAAAAGGGAATTACAAATTCTACTTGATAAAAAATTAATCAGACCCTCTAAATCTCCTTGGAGCTGTGCTGGATTCTACGTAATGAATCAAGTGGAAAAGGAACGAGGAGCTCCTAGATTAGTAATTAATTATAAACCCCTAAACAAAGTATTACAATGGATTCGATACCCAATTCCTAATAAAAAAGATTTATTAAAACGTTTATACAATGCCAAACTCTTCTCAAAATTCGATATGAAATCTGGTTTCTGGCAAATCCAAATCACTGAGAAAGATAGATACAAAACAGCATTCACAGTACCATTCGGCCACTATGAATGGAATGTGATGCCATTCGGATTAAAAAACGCTCCTTCAGAATTTCAAAAAATTATGAATGATATATTCAATCCTTATACAACATTTTTAATAGTCTATATCGATGATGTATTAATATACTCGGAAAATATAGATCAACATTTCAAACATCTTAATACTTTCTTTCAGATTATCAAAAGGAATGGACTAGTCATCTCTGCAACAAAAATGAAATTATTTCAAACGTCTGTTAGATTTTTACGACATAATATTCACAGAGGAACCATAATACCAATCAATTGATCAATAGAAATTGCAAATAAATTTCCCGACATAATTAAAGAAAAAACCCAATTACAAAGATTCTTAGGGTGTTTGAATTATGTATCCGATTTCATCCCAAAAATAAGAACAACTTGTGCACCATTATTTCAAAGACTTCAGAAGGATCCACCAGCTTGGTCAGACAAGCACACTCAAGTGGTCAAACTAGTCAAAGAAAAAGTTCATTCATTACCATGTCTATGCATTCCCCATCCTCATGCATTTATGATAGTTGAAACAGATGCATCAGATATAGGATACGGAGGCATATTAAAGCAAAAATTTCAACAGTCCTCTCATGAGCAATTAGTTAGATTTCATTCAGGTGTCTGGCTAGGTCCTCAAAAGTCCTATTCAACAATCAAAAAAGAAATTCTTTCCATTGTCCAATGCATTTCTAAATTCCAAGATGATCTCTTGAATAAAAAATTTTTTCTCCGAATTGACTGTCAATCTGCCAAATTTATCCTTGAAAAAGATGTTCAAAATATAGCCTCTAAGCAAATCTTCGCTAGGTGGCAAGCCATTCTTTCTATTTTTGATTTTGATATTGAATATCTTAAAGGTTCAAATAATTCCTTACCTGACTTCCTAACTCGAGAATTTTTAACCACAGATTCCAAAAAACAAAATGAATGCTGACAAAGGCAAATCTCTGATTGCCTCACCTTCTCACAGAAAGTCATCTTCTCACAGAAAGCGGAGCAAACGCTCTAACAGGGGTAATACTCCTCTTACTATTCCTCCAAGGCATACTCCGCTTACTATTCCTCAAAGACTGATCTTCTTTGAAAACGATCGTACACGACTTGTTTATGATATGTTAGAACACCTCCCTTCCGAACTCTACGATAAAATAGAGCAAACATCCAGCACTGCTGAAACCCAATTAATCCTCCGAATAAATCAACTTTGCCACGTATTCCCTGAACACTCCCTTCGGGTGATGCAGCCAAAAATTCCCAGTCTCAGACTTCTTTTATTTCCAGAAACTCCTCGCTCACAAAAAATTTGGACCATCAAAAATGGTCTTTGTTATGGGCTAGTCTCTGACTCATATCAGGACCGCATTCGTTTGTTTCCTACCCTAACCACCTGTAACACCCCGTTTCCGGAATACGTACTTAGTTGCGTATTCAGATTTCTCGACCGTATTTTTCGATTTATTTCTTGTATTCGTTTTGTATTAAGAATTCTTTATATGATTGTTTTGTCTTGGATTTGGATTCGTGGATTCGGAGTCAACCTTAGTTTGAACCGAAGGCCGATCCCAGAGTATTGCTCGGTTTGGACATTCTGGTATTCCGATTTGACCGATTTCAGTTTTAAACATCGTTTTCCAATATTCTTGATTTTATATGATTTTCTGGAATTTTCCTGGATTTAGTTGAAAATCTTCAAAACCGGTGTCGGCCAGTACCGTTGACTGATTCCCGGATTTTTAATTTACAAATAGTTTAGAATTTCTAAATGTGCCTTTAGGCATTATTTCTTAAAATCATATTTTCTATCTAAATACATTTTCTGGGAATTATCAGATTTTATTGAAAACCCGGCCAATCCGGCATATACCGAGATTGACGGTTGACCTTATGATTTTTATCTTGAAAATGAGATTGAATCTTTGAAAACCGATTTCACCAAAAATCATTTTATAATATTTATGATTTTTGGGAATTTTTGGGAGACTTTCCGGATTACTTTATTTTTGGGCCTTTCCGGTATTTTCCCAGATACCGAGAAGATTCCCCCGTATATATATTCTACTGTCTTTTCCTATTTCTCTCTCCTTCACCAAACGCGGATCTCACCAACCTGGGATTTCGCATTTATTGCAAAGATCCTCCCCATTCCGCATTTAATGCACTTCAGATCAAATCCCATCAAAGTATCATGATTTTCTCTCTCCTCTCCAAACGCAGCCTTCTCTAAACGCAGCTCTAATCACTGCGTTTAGCTCTTTTGGCCCAAACGCTGAAGGATGCTGCGTTTTGGATGAGAGGAACGCAAGTTCCTCTTTTGTTCTTTTATTTCATAATGATTACTACATTATTTTATTCTTCTTTCTCTCCCTTCATTAAATTCTCCTCTTCCAAAATACCATTTCCAAGAAATCCCCACTCCTTTCTCATCATCATGGCAAGCCTAATGGCCAAGAGAAATGTCAAATCCCCTCAATTTTGCAAATACCCCCTCACCTTTGTTTAATTGCACCACCTTCATAATCCAAATCCTATAAATACTTTTCCTTCTCCTTTTTCCTTCATTTTTTTTTCACTTCACTTCTCCAAAACCTTAACCTCCACCAAGAGAAGCCTTTATCCTCTTCCTCCCTCATCTTCATATAAACCACCACCACTACAACCTCATACCTTCATCTTCTTCCTCCTTCAACTCCATTAAACCTACCACAAACTTCAAACCACCACCAAAGCCTTCACCTTTACCAAACCGCAACCATCACCTCTCCATCACCTTGAGGCCGGCCAACTCCTTTTGGATTGGGGGCCGTGCTTTTCTCCTCCGTTGACAAGACTTAGAACCGGCTCCTCCTTTTGGATTGGGGCCGCGTTTCTTCTCCGGCGGCAAGACTTAGGGTCGGTACCCTCCTTTTGGATTGGGGCCGCGTTTCTTCTCCGGCGGCAAGACTTAGGGTCGGTACCCTCCTTTTGGATTGGGGCCGAACTTCCCTTCGTTGGACGCGGCAAAGATTTTGTTAGGCGAGTATTCTCGCTAACCTCTTGCCTTCTTACGCGAGTGTTCTTCCTCGCTAAGACTTGAATAACTTGTAATTGCATATCAAACAAACCATAACTTTAAGAACTGTCTCTGCTCACTGTTTTACAGCATTAGTCGACTTGCCTAGATCATAAGTCGACTAACCCCTTGAAACGCAGCTTGATTTCTTGAGACGCGTCACTTCCCTGAGACGCGCCTTTTCTCTGAGGCGCGAATCCTATGCCCGCGTCTGTATTCTATTCATTTTGTCGTAACGCAGAGTTTTCACTCGCGTCCAAGTTCTCTTCGCGTCTTGACTTGAACACGGGTCTTAAACCCCGCGTTTTTGAATCCCGCGCCTGCTATTCCTGCGACGCGACTCCCGCGTCTCACTCTCAAGCCTCTAATTCCTCAACTATTACTTAGTTGCTCAACTCCACTTGACGTTACTCAACTATTACTCTACCACTTGCCAGGAACAACCTGTCATATACTCATCTAATATGTTATCACCTGACACCTGTCGTGCTACTACCTAATTACTGACTCCTGTTGTATTTCCTGTTCCTGTCAAGTCCTGAATGGAACTAAGTGCCACACGGAACAAAGTGCCACGCTACTCGGTGGGGGCCACCTCTTGAATCTGTGGGGGGCCACCTCTAGAGTCCATTCCCTCAGAACAAAGTGTCACATCACACACGTGGTGGGGCCACCTCTTGAATCTGTAGGGCTACCTCATGTCTATACTTGATTCCTGTTATGTATCATGTCCTGCTTACTATTATTATAATTAGACAACTTGCACCGGTTGGGGGAAACTGATGGGCCCTGATTAATCATGTTCAAGGTGGTCTTATCGAGTCATGCATGGCCACTTACTTAAGGGATCTCCTGGCGGCCACCAGGGATTCCGTGGGGTGTACTGGCACCCCTACTCCTGATTATTCCTGCCGAGTATGCACACGCCCTAGGCCTATTTCTATGGGATCTGCGATACTCTATTCCTGTTCGGGCGTCCATAAGTCCCGGTACCTAGCGGTACGTTCCGGCTCAGCACCGGATACTCCTGAACCGTTGTCCCGGGCATGTACGGGTCCCATCCAGAACATGATTCATCGAACTACATCAGTCTCCAAATAACTTGCTCTATAAGTTGTAAGTAGAAGTATGTGTAATGGGACGCATACTAAAACCTACAACTTAGAAGGCCTAGTAATAATAATATTCTAATATGATTCTGTCGTGTTGTTTTGTAACTCGAGCTGTACGCGTTCAGGTTACGGTAACATGAGGTAAAGGTATATGGATGAGGGTTTCCTTGTTTGGATTATTCCTTCGAAGTACTAACCTCATAGAGCCATGACCTAGACCTGTACAATTGGATTTCCTCGTAATCGGTTTTTATTCTGTTTTATCGGTTTTACGTTAGTTTAGGAGATAACCAGTATTGCCCTATCTATTTTACTGCTTATCTTGTTATATCATGGAAGTCACCTACTGCAGTCCTTTTATTCCTGCATACTTATATCTACAACATGTTTGTCATACTTATAATCCAGATTTACTGTTTCATATGTGCCTACCTCTACTTGCCATTTGACTTTCGTGATATCACTCGCCTGGGGAGTTTCATCTGACTCCCCTGGATTCTCATGTCCAGGTCCTGGAGCTTGGAGCTAGAGGATTCCCTTGCTGAGGACCAAGCTCATTTCCGTGGAGCGGTCAGACCAGTGTAGCTCCAGTCCTGCCCTCGTTCCACCTGTTGACTCGCGACGTTTCTGGTTACCTCGTGAGCCCTTTTGTACTGTTCATATATGTACATCTTATGTACTCTCGCATTTGCGCCTGTCAAGTGATGTAATATTATTGTAATATTTATCACCTCTGGTGATAACTCTGTAATTGTACTCTATTGTTGGAATGTATAATGCACCACTTGCTTCCGTACTCTTATTCTTGCCTGTACTGATGCTTAGCGTATATACGTGAAGGTACTTCTGACTTGCGTATATACGTCGCAGTGACGTCTCCGTATCCGCCAGGATCGGGGCGTTACACCACCGCTTCCTTAAAACTCAAAGGTCTTTGTTCCGATAAACTCTATTTCAAATTCTACTCAACTCCACCCATTTGGGAATTTGAATCATATAGGCCAGCCCAGCATATCGTGTTCATTACCGAATACTATAGTTGGTGGCGTTCTTCTGACGATCAATTTCTCATTACACCCGGTGCCGAATACTATGATCCAGCACATCACCCAATGCCTCCTGACATTTCCCCAATTAATTTACGAATTGATCAAGTTTATGCTCAGCTCCATATGCAACATATCATGGAAACTTTTCCACAAGGTTTTCACATCTTTCATCACTCTCCTAATTGGATTTTTGCCACTAACGTCCAAGGCATCCTGAAATCACTGATCCCACAATTCTCGGGCAACTTCCTTCATGAACCACGCTGGCCAACTGTTCCCTGGCAGTAAACATTATGTACAAAAAAAAAAAAAAAAGAGAGAATGAGAAAAGAAAAGAATGAGAAAAGAAAAGAGAAAAAATGTTACTCAGATTCTTACGAGTTCTTCCCTCCTTATCATTCAAAGGTGCATCCAGCAAAGAGTCAAAAATGGCCTAACAAGGACAAACTAAGCCTAATAAGCCAAAAATAAAGGAGAAATGTAAAGTGAAGGCAATCGCTTTACAACCAGATTATCTCCTCAAGAAGAAAAATTATTTCAAAAGACTCATCAAACAAATAGACAGCCGTTCACACACAGTTCAAAGCAAAAAAGTCAATAAGCAGAAGGTATAAAGCAAGCAAGGGACTCCGGACAAAAGCATTCAAAGACAAAGCAGTCAATCAACAAGACATAAAGCAAAACGGATTCCTCCAGCACTCCAGACAAAGCATTCATTCAACAAGACAGAAAGCAAAGAAGATTCCTCACGCATGCAAAAGAAGATAAGAAGCCATTCAACGCATGTAAAAGAAGATAAGAAGCCATTCAAATCAATTCAAATCACATCTCATCAAAGTCACCTCAAGCAGGCACTTCCAAGTAAAGGCAATGATTCATCATTCTCCAGAAGCTACGATTCGCTCTATAAAAGAAAGATCCCCTTCATTCATCATGAGAACGAACGAGTAATCACCTAAAAATCACCTACATTATTCAACAATAAACCCTCCTTAGCCCAAACCTTCCCTCCTCAGCAATAAATTCCAACTTGTACCTCTTGTAATCTATTTTCCAAAGTCGTTGTTTCAAGAAAAGGATTGTAAGTATTCCATCTTGTAATAATTTTTATTTTTTGAATTAATAATATCTTCGTTTCCATTCCATCCTGTCTTCTTGATATTATGCTGTCCAAACTTCTTTCCTTATTTATTTCCTTGTCTGCTTCCTGGGTTCGTAAATGGTATCAGAGCCTTATGCACCTTTATCAATCAAAGGTAAACTTCTTCCTAATCTTAAAAATCAAACAAATAATCGTATTCGTCACTGTAACTTTCAAAAGTATGAAATTGGTCAAGTTCAATATGATGATCATAAAAGATTGGTGATTCAATTTTCTAAAGGACAGGCACTACATCCAATGTGAACTTTGGAGAAGGATTGAAATCAAGTGAAGACACTGGAGTCATTATTGAATCAGGAAGTAGAATTGAATTACCAAGATGAGGTTCAGGATCATATTCATTCTCAAGTTCAATTTTAGAAAAAGGATAACTTGCCAAAATGTCAATATGAATTTCAAAATTTAGAGTTCGTGCATGTTAAAATGGGTGTGCTGAAATGGAATCTTGTTTTCTAAAATAACATGATTCTTTGGCTCTAACAGAATGGTTAGCGACATCAGAAATGGTTAAAGGGTTAGAATGGAGAGTTTTGACCATTATATCTATGTCATGATTATGAGTAATTTGAGCCTGAGTCATGACTTCAAGCAGCTTTTTATAGTCGATTGGTTCATCATTTTGTTACAATTGGACTTGAAAAGAGAAAGTTTTATTTTGAAATTTGTGGTGAAATCGTGAGTCCATCAGATTTTGTGATTGTTGCTCAGATTCACGCATACTCATTCCAAGATTGATGATTTTATATTTTGAACTGGTCGAACTGAGTATGAATCTTGAAAATATTGTGGAATTGGGGAGGCCTGAAATTTTCGTTCGGCCTCCTGTATGGCTTCTATCCTCTTTTCTAGCTCAGATTTTTCTTCAATAGGTTGGTCTAGAAAAGGAGTATAGGAAGCAAAATCGGGGAATGAATATTTGTAAAAATTGTGGACAAGGTGGATAAGAAGGACAAGTTGGTTAAAAATTGGACTCGAGGGAGGTGAATCCAAATTGACTCTGTGAAGAGTTGGAATTATTTTAGAAATTATAGTCATAAGATTTGGGACATGGGTTGTATTGAATCAGATAAGTCCAACTCGGTGTATTTGGTTGGTTCATATTATAAAAAATATATCTGAGTCAAATGGGGTGAAATATGGATTGCCATTAAAGATGGAAAAATTGTTGTTATAAGCCATATCACATAAAAATTATCAAAATAAAAGAAGAAGAAACAAATAAATAAACAAACAAAAAGAACAAAAATCTAATCTAAGTTAGGGTAAATCTTAGACCTAGACGACTCCTAACTGGTTAGACTGTCCATAGGGGTATATTGCCGAATCTAACTGTTGGCCCGAAGGCCTATCACTCTAGTTTTGATGATGATCAACTCATGTAGTTATAATACTAATGATCTTGTGTTTAATTAGTGACAGATTTATGATCAAGATCTTAGTAGGTGCATAGCTTCAACAAAGGATTTAAAGTCAAGTTTTGGAGCTAGCACCGGTTGATTCACGAGCCTATGCATCAAGACCACATCAAGAGTTGAGCTCGTTGGATCGTGTTTGGACCAAGTCTAGAAGATGAGAAGGCTTCAAGTGAAGACTTCAAGAAGATGAAGACTTGTGTCTAGGTATAAGATTTTTGTTTTTAGATAAAATGTAAAGGATAGAATAGTTGGTGGATTGCTCTAGCATATATCACACACACACTCTTGATTTAGTTGACTTTTCATAAAAGAATTTTTTCGGATTTAGAAAAGACTTTCATTTTGAAAGATACTATTTTGGTTTTTGATGTTTCTCATGTACATCTCTTTTGAAACCAAAACCATGTTTAATGCTTAATGTCAAAAACATAGATATCTTATTTGTGTAGTGGATCATATCCATACACACTATGCTTTAATTAATTCAAAATATCTTGTTTTTGTATCATGAAGAAGTTTGGAAAACAAGTTTTAGAAAAATACAAGTTTTCAATTGAGCCAATATTTCCATATTACAAAAATAGTCCAAATCTTTTATAACATGCCTTGATTTTGTGCAAGCATGTTTGTTTATCAAAGTATATTGGTAAAACTATTTTTGTAGATTTTTCAGTATTTTATGGGATTTTATTTTAGCCAAAAAGACCAAGTTTTAAATCCCTAAGTTTTCTGATCTGGCTGTAGCCGGTCGACCGACGTGCACAGACGTGCACGCCAGTTCTGCAGGATGGCCGGCCGACCGTCCAGAGAGCTCTGCTCTCTGGAAAGGCCCCGGACGGCCGGGCGGCCGACCGGACAGAGAGATTGCTCTCTGTATCCTGGCTCGGTCGATCGCCCGGTCGACCGATGGCTCAAACGGTCTGAAATATGACCGTTGGCTGGCCGACTGGACGGTCGACCGACAGGCCTGACAGACCCCAACGGCTAGTTTTCTAGACTCTATAAAAAGGGACTTTTGGGGGCTGTTTTGATTAAGATTTTGGGAGACTTTTAGAGTCAGTTTTTCCTACCCTTACAAGAGGTTTTTTCTCCACATATTTGAGAGAAAATATTTCCAATCAAAAGGAAAGTTTTATCAAGAGTGTTTAAAAGAGATTCTTTGAGTTTTCCTCCACCATCTCTTTCCTTATTTTTCTCACACATACACTTGAGCTATCCATTGCTATATCTACCCTTTAGGGAGTTTGTTGTGAGAGGATTTTAGGTGATCGAGAGTTGTGATCACCAAAGTTCTACTTTGTTCTTTGAAGAGGCGGACGTGTGTGTTCGCATTGTTTCGGGTCCTAGTGGGGACTCGGTGTTTCGGGTTCGGGTGCGAGCTCTTTGTTGAGGTGCGGCCTCGGCGAGCCGGTGGGCTTGCGTGTGTACGGACTAGGGAGTCCGAGAGTTGTAGGTGTTGCGGCACCGAGTGATCCGGTGGGATCAATTTTAGTGGAAATCCTTCGTGTGTCGAAGGCGGGGATGTAGAGCAAGTGTGCTCGAACCTCGAAACAAATCCCTTGTGTTTGCGATTGCTCACACTCTCTCTCTCTTGTCTCTTGTTTATATCTAGCATTCAATTATTGTGTTAATCTTTATATGCTTGATATACTTGTGTGCTCATATTGATATACTTGCTTGGGTTTGTTTGCTAACAATTGTATTCAACCAAGAGAGCCAACGCGGCACCTCAACCCATTCAAGGGGAATCTAGAGGAGTTTGTCCAGAGCCCTTCACGGGGAATTCGACAACACTCTTGTGTTATACTTGGTGTTTAGTGTAAAAGATTAGTTTAGGTCATAATAGTTTTTACTTCCGCATTATTTGGCATTAAGTGACCATTAGATTAGTCATCACCTATTCACCCCTCCTCTAGGTGGACCTTCACTAACTACAAGTTAATCGGCCAGGTAGGGGCAAGATCAATGGGAGGTATCCATGCCTAAGCAACGGGCCTAATTATGCCAAATCACCAACCTTCAGGGTTTCGCCCCTCAATCTCCAACCTTTGATACCGATTTGACAAGAGTTAAATTCTAATCAACTTTCCCTTAGATCAGTCTCCTATTGAGTCTGAGATGTCCCTAGGGCCAACATCTACTCAGTTTTAGTTAGGTTTGGGTTAGTGAGTGAGGAGATTGTTTGTGGGCTAAGGGAGGGTAATGACTCCCACCTTATCTTATTTATAGGACAAGCCCTTAAGATTGATTGTGCAAAGTGTGCAGGATATAGAAAAGTAACATTCAATAAGTAAACAATCACTCAAGATTGTTTCGTACATATATGCTATACATACGTACCTTTTGCTCAAGCACTCTTCAACAGTAATATAAAATGTAAACGAATTAGACATGTGCCTAAATACAAAGTCTAAACCATTTTTAGCATTTAACAAATATCATTTTACTATTGAGGTCAGAAAGTATGTACGTGAGACAAACAAGAAAATAAATAGTTACAGAATTTTAGCTTTACAATTTAGCCAACCTGCAAAATATAGGTTAGTAGTTCACTCAGATTACCACTGGAATGTAACAAATTTGAGGGCTTCTGAACTCTACTTTCTTGAGCAGAGTCCAGGGCCACTTATATGTCTACTGCAGCAAAAATTTTCTTATTGTTTATCACTACACAACAAGAACAAAGAAGAAAGTTAACCAAAAATGTAAACTTAAAAAGATAATTACTTACCGTCCCTCCCCAATAACGGCGTCAAAATTTAATTTTGTGGTCCTACTATTCCATGGAAGAAAATTGGTGAAGAATTTTGGAGGGGAAGGCAGCATAAAGTCCCTTAGTTTTTTTAGCAAATCCACATCTATTAATGGATTTGGTATACCTTTACCAATAAACATTTGTGTTGGGCTAGCCATGCTATTCTCTTCAGCATGAGTTGTTGAGGACTTTTTAATGGGCTTAAAGGTCAACTTTTTCCTCTATTTTTAGCCATCAAAGGTTATGAATTATAATGTTATTTTAAGTAACATGGTGTACTTTCTAAATTTTCACTTTGCAGATGACTTCTAAAACCTTGTTGGAGATTAAAGAAGTGAGTACAAACTCTGTGAGAAAATTAGCATTCCTTATGGAACTTTGAAGAAGTTGTCAGAGGAAATCATTAACGTGATAACTGGGGACCTCGCTAGGGATTGAGAGAAAATCCTATAAGGGATTATAGAGAATTAAGTGTTCTTTATAGAGTTTCAGAAGAATTTTTTCAGAGATAATCATTAACATGACGATAGGAACTCTGAGAAGAAATAGAAACAGAATCCATTTTGGAAGAGGATACTATCCATTTTCATTGTGAGGAGATCTCAATTTCATTGGAAAAGCTCTGCGAGGAAATTTTACTGGCTTCTCATGTGCCGATTAGAACTTCAGCAAGGAAGTTGTTGGCTACTCCTACATAGTTGCCATACCGCCTTATGTTATTCCTGAAGAGAATCATGAATAGCAGTTCGATGATGACGTCTGTTGACACTTTAAAAAAGACAAGATTCTTATTGGCCTGAACAATGTCTGAACTTGTTGATATTTACAAAAGACAAGTGACAGACAAGCTGATGACTAAGTTTTCACCCATCTCCGAGGGACAAAGTAGCAACTTGGACTTTATTGAAGCAAATAGTAAGCCCAGATTGTCTCTAAACAGACCTATGCAGGTCTAAAATGCTAACACTTAGCATCACATGAGCCCAAAGGGATAGCCTCGCCTGAGAGGCTAAGATCGCCCAACTTCACCTTGGAGCCGTTCAAAGCTCCATCAGGAAGCTAACTTACAGCTTCGCCTGATGTACTCAGTTAACTCCACAGAAAGTTAGCTTCGCTCGAAATCATACGCAACCGCGCAGAAGGATGTTCGGTAGCTTCACCACAGATGTTATCTAGCTCCGCTGAAGAGCTTTCTTCTGACTTCGCCAGATGCTTCTCCCAGCTCCGCTGCGAGCTCGACGCGGTAGCTCCGCTGCGGGTCCGTTATGGTTAACCTTTGACCAATTAAATCTCCAGATGAGATCAAATCAATTCAAGATCAAGACCAATCTAATCAAGATCAAATCTGAGATCAAATTTGGCAGTTGATTGCCATAATCTCTTGACTCTCCTAAAACGAGTAAGAGGATCAGGGGAAATCTTCCAATTATATAGAAAGAATCAAAACAGATCAGGAGGATCAACGCAACCTGCTACTTCTAATTTCGCAGAAGCTGATTCTAGCCTCATAGCAAGGCTACTTTCCATATTTGAATAGATTTGATTCAATCTGTTTTCAGATTTTTAAGAGACAATTATACCCCTGCTCTCCCTATAAATAGCCCACCAGAGGCACAAGGAGAGGAATCTCCAGAAGAAGAGACGCTCCGCAAGGACGTACAAACGACCGTGCGCACAGAGAGAGAGGCTAAATAGAGATCTATTTTCTTGCTTCCAATAATTCAGAGACTTTAGAGAACTGCTTCTCTAATTAGGGTGCTGATACCCTAATAACTTCCTTCCTCCCAAGGAATCTCCTGAACCAGGCGAGAAGGAATTCCTAAGTGAAGGCGGTTTTGAGAAGAAACAAGAGGGTTCTACCAACCTTCTGTTCTCCGATTCCCCGAACCAGGTGAGAAGAGAATCTCATCGCTCGCATCGTCAAAGGGACAAAGTGGTCGCGCGCTGACCAGACTCTTACTGGCACACTTCTCCAGAATCTCTAAGGAGATCTACTTGTAATCTTTTGTGTTACATGTAATTTAGCTCCTCGACCCTTTTCTTTTTTTTTTTTGTAAGTTTTCCCCTTTGCAAATCAATGGAAAATAAGATGGCGACTCCGCTGGGGATTGATTTCTCCACTGCTGAGAAACAAGTGTCGCAATGCGACGAACAGACCTTCGGGTCTATCTCTGAATTCAAGGAAGCCAATGTGGCCAGAGCCCCTCTGGCTAAATCTTCAAAGCAAGTCTCTGCAGAGACAGATAAGGCTCTCTGCGAGCCTACTGCGGTCTTCTGGCGTAACAAGGAAGCAGGCCCACAGTGCAAGCCTATCACTTTCGAGAACCTAGTCATTCACTTCGACCAAGAAAAATTTGAAGAAGTCCTCTCTGGGGGTGGTCTAATGCTTCATGCACGGAAGCATAGAAAGGTCTCCATGGCCAAGGCCTCAGAAGCAGAATTCTGCCAACACCCCTCAGCCTCGCATGTGGCTAGTCAGGTTCCCTGCGAACCTACGTCTCTCTTGTCAAAGCAGATGTGGAGGCCAAAACAAAAGACTCTGTATAAAGCCTCAGGCGTAGCTACGCTACAAGTGCGTCTCTCTTGCGAAGAAAAAGGCAGGATGCCTGCCTGCTCCAACAAGGCTGCTAGCCGCGAAGTCACAACGGCAACCGTATCTTCGCCCAATTCAAGAGCAGCAACTCTTCGCGCCAGCTTCGTTCTCATGAGTGAATCTACTGTACCTCAGGGTACGCATGATGTTCATAGCCGTGAAGCTGGAACCAAAGCACCACAGCATGCTTCGTTCCCCAGTTCTTCAAGTACTAAGCTCGCTTTTCACAGCGGAGCTAAGGGATTGTCCCTAAGTGCTGATAGCGTTGCTTATGCAGCTTCAGCGTCCAAGGGCTTTTCCAAAGCTTTTAGCTGTGAAGTTAGAGCCAAAGCACTATCTAAGGCTAATCATGTTCGCAGCAACATAGCGGATAAAGCACCATAGCATGCTTCGCTCTCTATTTCATCAAGCGCTAAGCTCGTGCTTCGTAGCAGAGCTAAGGGATTATCTCTAAGTGTTGACAGCGGTGCTTATGTAGCTTCAACATCCAAGGGCATTCCCAAGGTTCTTAGCCGCGAAGCTAGAGCTGAAGCACTATTTAGTGTTAATCCCCTCTGCAGTGATAAAAGGAGCAGGACTTCATCCTATGCGCAATCCAACAGAGTCTCTGCGCTCGATCGTTTAGGCCCAGCTGAGTCTGACTTGCGGGAATTCTTGACAAGTAAACGGAAGTCAGAACCTTTCCAAATTTCTTCCTCATGTTGTCAAAAGTGGGATGTCGGTTGGTGACAGTCCACTCGGTCCATTGCCGGCTAGGACCAATCCCCGCCACTCCTTCAGGCTGACGATCAATTTTTGATCGACTGTCGGTGCAAGCTCTGGTGAAATATTGTAAAAGGAGCATATCGTGAGATTTACCCTCTGCATCCATTAACATGACCGGAAGAGGATGAGAGCTACACAGGGGTAGACGAGCGTCCCACGACACTCCCTACGGACGGCTCCCCAGATCAAGATTATAGCCCAGGCTTGGGCGAAGTCTTGGTACATGAAGAAGGTGTCTTCCGTAACACCAGATCTAGGGTTGCAATACCCTACAGTTATGAGCATGCATCCCCCTAGGAATCTCAAAGAACTTAGAGGCTTACAAGGTAGACTGACTTATATTAGAAGATTCATCGCAAATCTCTCAGGCCACTGTCAACTGTTGGAAATTGGTATGGTTGTTGAAGTTGATGACCCTTGCTCTGATACCAATTGTTGGGTCCCTCTCTTATACCAAATGTAGGATCTATAATCAAATCAACACAAACACTAGATAGGAAGGATTAATTGTTAAGCAAATAAGTAAACTTGCAATAAGGAAAACAAATCTCAGAAATTGACAAACGCAAACAAAGAGATTTATCCTGGTTCGGTCCTTATGACCTACATCCAGTCCCCAAGCCACCCGCTTGAGATTTTCCTTTATCCTTGATCTTGCCACCCAAAATCAATACAACATGTACACCACTTGTCGAATCCCCTTCTCCAAATGTGTACACCTTCTCTTCCACCAAGAGAACACCTTCTCTTCTACCAAGAGAATACCTTTACCTTTGTACAACTGCCTCTTCAACCAAGAAGCCTCCCGTGTACAAATAAACACTTTGAGAATTACAACTCTTTTTTCCTATAGCCTTGATACTGAATGTGTATGTGGACAAGGTACAGTATAGGAAAGATGAACTTCAGAGAACTTCACTAATGGAATTGTCTTTTGGTGAAGAACAGAAGTTAGGAAATCAGTTTTCAGGTTTTTCTAGAATTTGGCTTTGGAAAACTGAATGAAAATCTTGTTTGTCTTAACCTTTGGCCTTAGGAATAACTTCCCTATTTATAGCTGTAGACTAGGGTTAGTTAGGGTAGTTATGGGACCAATTCAGATGATATAGACGTTGGAAAACGTTGTCAAATGGATCAGATAAGAGAAACTGTCCAACAGTCAGAAACTGCCTATAGTCGACTAGGATTCTGAGTTAGTCGACTAGACTAGGCAAAATTTCCACTATTAGTCGACTAGATTTAGCTAGTAGTCGACTAGGGATATGTCTGTTGGCAGAACAGGTTTCTGGATAACTACTTCAAGTCGACTGCAACTAACAAGATAGTAGACTTGACAAGGGATTAGTCGACTAGGGGACTTTGATTAGTCGACTATGTTTACTGCTGGTCGACTAATTTGACAAACAGAGAGTTGGGTCAATTTCTGGACACTTGACTAGTCGACTTGGGTTTGGATCAAGTCGACTATACATGGGATTAGTCGACTTGACTTAGGTATGAGTCGACTAAAGGACCAAAGAAGTGTGTGTTTGTGTCAAGGCTTTTACATGCTATATCTTCTTTACAAACCACAACATCTCAACCCTCTTTGGCACAACTTGATCATGTAGAACTCTTGATTCTTCATTTGTAGAGCTCCAAATGAATTGATCTTCACAAACGTCTTCATTGAAATAAGTTCCAACATTCTCCCCTTTTTGATGACGACGCTTTGTGTGCACAAGTCCTCCCCCTGCAGAAGATATGTTATCTTTTCCTCCCCTGCAAAAATGGGTTATAACAGATAGAAAAAATATTTTGTTCTCCCCCTGCAACAAATATATTAGTACATATATACGTAATTGATCTTTATCAATTTTTTATATGGTACCTGCAAGATAATCGTTAGTTGGTACCAAATATAAAAGATCATATCTAACCTTTAGGACTCCAAATCCATTTAGAATTTGGTTTCCACCTGTTAGTATATACATAATTGCAAGAATCACATATATCATGCATGTATGAAGCAATATATGTATTTTTATCATAAAAGCTTAAATTCTTTGGAATCCATATAAACTTACTTTTCTTAGTCTTACTTTTTACAAAATGACTATATGGATTACTGTAACATGAAGATTTTGCAATATAACCAATACCATGTTTATCATGTGACAATTTCTGAAAAGATAATAGATCATTTAATTTTTCTTTTCCTTTATTAAACTTAGTCACATTTTGCAAAAGATCTTCATATTTATTTCTGAAAACTATCATGTTTTTATCCAATATAGAAATCCTATCATTCAAAGACTTAGTTTCTTTTTCAGAAAAATGTTTTCTTTTATAAACTTCTTATTTTCAGTTTTAAAGATGATATGACATTTTCAGTTTCATCTTGTTGAGAATTTATAGAAGAACATTGTAATGCATAAACAGAATTTTCCTGTAAAAGTTTCTCATTTTCTTTTAACAAAAATCTGTTTTTCAGTTTTTCATTTTTCAGATCAAGAAATAATTCATTAAATGCATCAGATAGTTCAGAAAATGATACCTATTCATCTTCTATGGCCATGTAACATAAGTTAACATGTTCAGTGGATTCTTCTTCATCGGAAGATGAGGAATCACTATGTTCTGAAGATGCCTCGTAGTTCTTCTTCTTTTTGAACTTCTTACTCTTGTACTTTTCTTTCTTCTTGAGCAAAGGACAATCCATCTTCATATGTCCTGTTTTATCACAATTAAAACATTTGAATTTATCTTGCTTAAGAAATTTTCTGAACTTCTTTGAGAGCATTGCCATCCCCTCTTCGTCATTATTGTCCGTGTCGGAAGATGCATGGAAGGCGAGTTCTTTCTTCTTTGAACGGTGTTGTCGTTCGTCCTTCTTCCTTTCTTCTAACTGCACTTCATATGCCATTAGATTACCGATTAGGTTTTCTAATGTCATAGTTGAGAGATCATTCGCCTCTTCAATGGCGGTTGTCTTCTTCTCCCATTCTGGTGTAAGTGCACGAAGGATCTTTCGAACTCTTTCAACTTGGGTGTAGTCCTTTCCAAGGGATGCTAAGGTATTGGTGATGTCGGTGAATCTTGTAACCATCTCGGATATGGTTTCATTCTCCTCCATTTTGAATAACTCAAACCTGTGGACAAGAACAGAAATTTTAGACTCCTTAACTTTATTAGTGCCTTCATGTGTTACCTGAAGAGTATGCCAAATTTGATGTGCAGAAGTCGCTGTTGACACTCGGTTGAACTCTTCTTTGGTAAGGGCACAGAATAGAGCATTCATTGCTTTTGCGTCAAGGTTCGCGTTCTTCTTTTAATCTTCACTCCAAGCATTGTAGTTGGTTGTAGGCTTGGTGTACGTCGCTTCTACGATGTTCCAAAGGTCGTAGTTGAGTGACTGCAAGTAGATCTTCATTCTACACTTCCAATAGTTGTAGTTGGTTCCGTCAAATAACGGTGGACGCTGTGTAGAATGTCCTTCCTTGAATTGGGATGATGAGAACTCCGTTGCCATCCTTGTTGTTGATTTGTACCCAGCTTGTATGCCGGTTCAGGGTATGCAGGGCTCTGATACCAATTGTTGGAAATTGGTATGGTTGTTGAAGTTGATGACCCTTGCTCTGATACCAATTGTTGGGTCCCTCTCTTATACCAAATGTAGGATCTATAATCAAATCAACACAAACACTAGATAGGAAGGATTAATTGTTAAGCAAATAAGTAAACTTGCAATAAGGAAAATAAATCTCAGAAATTGACAAACGCAAACAAAGAGATTTATCCTGGTTCGGTCCTTGTGACCTACATCCAGTCCCCAAGCCACCCGCTTGAGATTTTCCTTTATCCTTGATCTTGCCATCCAAAATCAATACAACATGTACACCACTTGTCGAATCCCCTTCTCCAAATGTGTACACCTTCTCTTCCACCAAGAGAACACCTTCTCTTCTACCAAGAGAATACCTTTACCTTTGTACAACTGCCTCTTCAACCAAGAAGCCTCCCGTGTACAAATAAACACTTTGAGAATTACAACTCTTTTTTCTATAGCCTTGATACTGAATGTGTATGTGGACAAGGTACAGTATAGGAAAGATGAACTTCAGAGAACTTCACTAATGGAATTGTCTTTTGCTGAAGAACAGAAGTTAGGAAATCAGTTTTCAGGTTTTTCTGGAATTTGGCTTTGGAAAACTGAATGAAAATCTTGTTTGTCTTAACCTTTGGCCTTAGGAATAACTTCCCTATTTATAGCTGTAGACTAGGGTTAGTTAGGGTAGTTATGGGACCAATTCAGATGATATAGACGTTGGAAAACGTTGTCAAATGGATCAGATAAGAGAAACTGTCCAACAGTCAGAAACTGCCTATAGTCGACTAGGATTCTGAGTTAGTCGACTAGACTAGGCAAAATTTCCACTATTAGTCGACTAGATTTAGCTAGTAGTCGACTAGGGATATGTCTGTTCGCAGAACAGGTTTCTGGATAACTACTTCAAGTCGACTGCAACTAACATGATAGTCGACTTGACAAGGGATTAGTCGACTAGGGGACTTTGATTAGTCGACTATGTTTACTGCTGGTTGACTAATTTGACAAATAGAGAGTTGGGTCAATTTCTGGACACTTGACTAGTCGACTTGGGTTTGGATCAAGTCGACTATACATGGGATTAGTCGACTTGGTTTGGATCAAGTCGACTATACATGGGATTAGTCGACTTGACTTAGGTATGAGTCGACTAAAGGACCAAAGAAGTGTGTGTTTGTGTCAAGGCGTTTACATGCTATATCTTCTTTACAAACCACAACATCTCAACCCTCTTTGGCACAACTTGATCATGTAGAACTCTTGATTCTTCATTTGTAGAGCTCCAAATGAATTGATTTTCACAAACGTCTTCATCGAAATAAGTTCCAACATCAACCGTTCACCCGACTCATGAAAAAGGGTGCTTCCTTTGTATGGGATCAAGCTTGTCAGGAAGCTTATGAGGATATCAAGACATATCTCACAAAATCTCCAGTCTTGGTAGCACCCACATCAGGGAAACCATTCTTGCTTTGTGTGAAAGCTATGGACCATTCTCTTGGTGCCCTACTTGCTCAAAAAGACGACAATGATCACGAACAAACCATTTATTATCTGAGCAGGACTCTGATAGGGGCGCTATAATCCTATCGAGAAGGAGTGCTTAGCTCTTGTCTTTGCCTTTCAGAAGACACGACATTATTTGGTCGGCCAAACCATACATGTCATTTTCAGAGTGAATCCTTTGCGTCTTCTCATGACGAAGCCAGGATCATTAAATTCAAGATTACCTAAATGGGCGCTTCTTTTGTCTTAATATGACATGATCTTTATCCCTCAAAAGGCGGTTAAAGGCCAGGCCCTTGTAGAGTTCTTGGCTGCTCATCCAGTTCTGGAATACTCAAAACTTCATGAAGATATTCCGGATGAAGTTTTCAAGTCCAATGTAACTTCAGAGGATGAAGTTTGGCAGATGTTGTTCGATAGAGCATCACAAATAGGCCCTAAAGGTAGAATCATTGCCGGCGTGGGGGTTGTGTTTATCTCTCCGCAGAATCATGTCCTTCCTAGAGCATTTTCTCTGACGGAATCATACTCCAACAATGTAGCAGAATATAATGCTTTACTCATCGGTCTTCAACTCGCCCACGGAACGGGGGTACGCTACCTTGAAGCTTACGGCGATTCAAAACTGATCATCAATCAGGTTAAAGGCGAATATGAGGTCCGTCACGAGGATTTGGTGCCTTATTATCACACAGTCATCGAATTGGCTAATCTGTTTGATGGCTTTTACATCGGGCACGTATCTCGATCTTAGAATACTAAGGCAGATGCTCTTGCTACATTAGCAACAACACTAGCCTTGCCAGTCGACACCGAGTATCACCTCACAGTGGCAACTCGACACCTTGTCTGCTCTAAACATATGTTAAGAACCAGAGAGGTCTATAATATCTCGACAGAGCTGGAGCTGAGAGACTGGCGATTTTCTCTCATCGACTATGCTCTACATGGTCTGCTGCCAGACGATCCTAAAGAAGCGGCATCTATCAGACGAAGATCTCTCCGTTTTTACTATGATCCAACTCTGAAGACACTTTACCTTCGTTCATACGACGGTATCCTCCTCCGTTGCCTTTCTAATTCAGAGGCACAGGAATTGCTTAAAGAAGCACACGACGGCATATGCGGAGCTCATCAACCAGGTCTAAAACTTAAAGACAGACTGCATAGGCTTGATATTATGGCTAACCATGACAGCCGATGCCATCCAATATGCACGAAGGTGTAAAGCATGCCAAATCCATGCAGACTTCATACACCAGCCTCCGGAGTTGCTCCACCCAACTGTTGCTTCATGGCCATTTGAGGCATGGGGAATCGATGTCATAGGGCCAATCAGCCCCTCTTCAACAAAAGGTCACCGGTTTATCCTGACAATAACCGATTACTTTCAAAGTGGGCAGAAGCCATACCACTGGTTGAAGTCAAAACTTCCAACGTGGTTAATTTCATCAAACACCATGTCATCCATCGATTTGGTGTTTCTAGGCAGATCATCCATGATAACGGTCCCCAATTCATAAGCCAGGTATTCTATCAATTCTGTGATAAATACCGAATTCAGAATGTGGCTTCAACTGCCTATAATCCCGCCGCTAATGGCTTGGCGAAAGCATTCAACAAAACAATCATCAAGTTACTCAAGAAGTTCGTCTCCTCGAATAAGCGAGATTGGGATGAAAAGCTTGGTGAATGTCTTTGGCCCTACCGAACCACGGTTCGGACCCCGACAGGCAATACGCCTTTTTTCCTGGTGTACGGGTGTGAAGCAGTCATACCATTGAAAATCCAGATGCCGTCATTACGAGTTGCTCTGACCACTAAGATAACATCAGAGGACAATGATCGGTTGCGTCTTCAAGAGCTCGAAGCCCTAGATGAGAAGCGATTACAAGCTCAGCAACACATCGAATTGTATCAAGCTCGAATCTCAAAAGCCTTCAATAAGAAGGTTAAATAAAGAATCTTCCATAAAGGAGATTTGGGTTTAGCCGTCAGACGACCGATGATCATGACGCACAAAACCAAAGGCAAATTTCAGCCTAAATGGGAAGGACCGTTTGTAATAAAAACAGTCTATTCAAACGGAGCATATCGCCTTATGACTTCAGATGGCGATTTACTCATAATGCTGATCAATGGCAAGTTCTTAAAGAAGTATTATCCTTGATTAAGGATCCTTCTCATGATCAAGTTAACACTACACCTCTGATCAAGACCTTCAAATTCAAGGTACACAGAAAGAGCTCTATCTTCCTCCAAACGAGATCATGCAACCATAAACCAGTAGGAACCTGGTCATACACTGGTTGTCTCAAAGGAGAATCAAGGTTATACATGCACTAACCATTTGATCTAACACCTTTAATGGTTAAGGATAGAGGAAAATGTTGGCCTTTAAGCCCAACATGAGTCCTCGACAACTCATCATGCTGAGGGGAATGGAATGGCTAGCCCGACTCAAACGGTAGTTGGTAAAGGTATATCAAACCCGTTGACAGCTGAGGATTTGCTAAAAATCCTAAGGGAACTGTTCCCATTTGATTCCCTCTCCAAAATCACTTACCAATTCTCATCCATAGAATGGTAAGACCACATATAATGATCTTTGCATTCATTTCACTGTTACGTTAACATTAAACCTATGACAGTAATTTTCTCGTTTCTCCCCGTGAGAACGAGACCCCTTTCATGCTATGTTTAATAGTATACCTCTGGCATCCATTTCGCTGTTACGTTAATATTAAACCTATGACAGTGATTTTCGCATTTCTCTCTACGAGAACGAGACCCTTTTCATGCTATGTTTAACAGTATTCCTCTGGCATCCATTTCGCTATTACGTTAACATTAAACCTATGACAGTGATTTTCTCGCTTCTCCCCGTGAGAACGAGACCCTTTCATGCTATATTTAACAGTATACCTCTGGTATCTATTTTGCTATTACGTTAACATTAAACTTATGACAGTGATTTTCTCGTGAGAACGAGACCCTTTTCATGCTATGTTTAACAGTATACCTCTGGCATCCATTTTGCTGTTACGTTAACATTAAACCTATGACAGTGATTTCCTCGTTTCTCTCTACGAGAACGAGACCCTTTTCATGCTATGTTTAACAGTATACCTCTGGCATCCATTTCGCTGTTACGTTAACATTAAACCTATGACAGTGATTTCCTTGCTTCTCCCTGTGAGAACGAGACCCCTTTCATGCTATGTTTAACAGTATATCTCTGGCATCCATTTCGCTGTTACGTTAACATTAAACCTATGACAGTGATTTCCTCTTTTCTCTCTACGAGAACGAGACCCTTTTCATGCTATGTTTAACAGTATACCTCTGGCATCTATTTCGCTGTTACGTTAACATTAAACCTATGACAGTGATTTTCTCGTTCTCCCCGTAAGAACGAGACCCTTTTCATGCTATGTTTAACAGTATACCTCTGGCATCCATTTCGCTGTTACGTTAACATTAAACCTATGACAGTGATCTCCTCATTTTTTGCAATGAAAATGAGACCTTTTTCCAAATAAGGACTATTTTGAGCTTGGTGGCTTCTTAATCGGTTATGTCATTGCGACCTCTGAACCGGCAGATAGGCAAGTCTCACCTTTCAATCCGTTAAGGACTACATTGAGCTTGGTGGCTTCTCAATCGGTTATGTCATTGCGACCTCTGAACCGAAAGATAGCCAAGTCTCACCTTTCACTCCATCAAGGACTACCTTGAGCTTGGTGGCTTCTCAGTCGGTTATGTCATTGCGACCTTTGAACCGGCGATAGCCAAGTCTCACTTTTCAGTCCGGAAAGGACTATTCTTTTGTCGTCATACGATAAAATTTTGAGCTTGGTGGCTTCTCAATCGGTTATGTCATTGTGACCTCTGAACCGGGAGATAGCCAAGACTCATCCTTCAGTCTGGCAAGGACTATTGCTTTGTCATCATACGACAGAATTTGGAGCTTGGCGGCTTCTTAATTGGTTATGTCATTGCGACCTCTGAACGGCAGATAACCAAGTCTCATCTTTTTAGTCCAGTAAGGACTATTTTCTCAAGTGGCTGTAATACAACTTGGAAGCGAGAATTCAGAAGATAAAACAAGTTGGAAACACAACAGGGGAGTCAAAATGAAACTACTTTTATTTATTCCGAAAAAAAGGGAAGGGATACATGAAGGCACATATATTACAGCCTATGAGGGTGCTTCATAAGATTTGATCCCTCCTTCAAGAATGGCCAGCCTTGTCTTCCTATCGTCAGCAGCTCTGACAAGCGCCTGTGACCTCAGCTCAGCCTCATTAAAGCTCGCCGTCTGGGCCAAGCGAGCTTCAACTTCAACCAAGGTTTCCCTCTGAGCTAAATCTTGCCGCAAGAGTTCGTCATTCTGAGCCCTAAGCTGCTCAAGCCGGGCAGTCTCTTCAAGACGTACTGGTTCAGCCTTGGATAAAAGAAGATTTGCCTCCCTGATAATCTCCTTGGCCTTTTCAATTTTATCTTCAGCGTCAAGAAGAGCACTGCTAGAAGCGTCTATGGCGTCCCCGAGCTCTATCTTCCTTGTCTCCAAGGATTTCAAGTCAAAAGAAATGGCCTTAGCGGCTTCCTGAGCGGCAAGATGAGCTTCATGCATCTGAGCGACAAGGTGCGCAAGCTGCTCATTAACTGAAAACTCCAGGTCTGAATGGCTAAGACGGTGCCATTGTCTACATCCCTCTCAAGTTGGTCCACCAGAAGTTCCAATGCAGCGGCCTGGTCATCCCTTCCAAAGTCTCGGATACTCTTAATGCTTCGGGAGAGGATCACCTTTAAAGCAGAGAATGAAGTAGTCGAGCCTTTCAAAATCAAAGTGATGGATCGCTTCAAGCTCTTATAAGAGCTATCGACAAACTCAGCCACAAATTCATTCTTGGCCTCAATCACTCCTGGCAGACGAGCAGCCCCTGAAGATTCCACTGGCCTTATTGATACTACTGTGGAGGGAATAGTAGAAGCACTGGCCGTAGCAACATGTGAGGTCATCGGTGATCTCGGAGGAGTCCTCATTGAAACCAGTACACTAGCTACAATTGAGGTAGGACTAGTGGCTATTTCTGGGAGAGCGGGCTCAACCACCAGTGTTGGAGAAGTAAGACTGGTAATCACCCTTAGTTCCGCACCTGGCAAGATAGGTGGTACTGGTGAAACAAATGGCACCTCACTCATTGATATAGTTGGAAGTGAGATTGGCTCCGTGATTATCGTCCCTTCAATTTCAGTTCCTCTGGCTGGTTCAGGCTGATAAGAGGGCAGGTCGCCATACAAAGCATCTAACTCAGCAGCATCTGTCGCGGTTGAAGTACTTACTTCACCCCTGGATCCCTCAGGAAGATTGGTTGGCTCTCTTGAAGTCGATACACCCAAAGGCGGAACACCTGCAACAAGACTTTGTTTAGGCAAGGCATAGCAAATAGTAAGAGTCAAAAGGTCAAAACAGTACCAAAAGATAATGTCGCCTCAATCCTCTTGACGGCTGCATCAGTCCCTATGGGCTTCATTGGAAAATCTTTGGCAGAATCAATACGGACGGCCGGCTCACCTTCACTTGTCGAACCCTCCGTGGTCCACCCAAAAGAGCTAGAAGCTACGAGACTTCCTTTCGAAGTTCCAGCGCCCGAAGGACCTACGTCAGCCACATCATCTCCGGACTCTTCTGAGATGGCAAAATATCCAGCCTCATCGCCCTCCTTATAAGTAAACAAGGGATCATAATGCTCCCCTTGTTCTCCGACAGCTTCAGCTCTCGGGCTTCTCACCTCCTCGGTTCCTGAATCATAAAGCAAATAATGAGCCGTCTGGAACACATAAGAAGTATATTACAAAAATGAAGCTGATCTTACCTGGGTCCGGAGCGGCTTTACCAGTAGTCGGCTTAGGAACCGACAATTTAGCTACTAATGGGGCAGGAGGAGGAGGCACTGCAGATAATTCGCCCTCTGCAACAACCGTAGGAACGTAGCGACGAGGCTTCTTCACTACCCTCTTCCTACGAGATCCACCCTCCTGTTTTCGTTTGAAGTGGATGTCGGGATCTTCTTCCTCCACTTCTTCAACATCGACCTGTTCTACGGGGGCCGTGCCTACCCCGCCAGAAGCAGCTGCTGGAGTCTCAGCACCTGTATCCGATTCGAAGCGAGGACTTCCTGCATCCGAGGCTTCGCTGTCATCAACGGCAATGAATTCCCAAGGCCTGGAACGCGAACCCTTTTACCCTCGCTCTTCTCAGTGACCTTCCGCTTTAGCCGCTGAGAGATTAACTTCACACCAAAGGAGTTAATAGAATATCCAGTGGGTGTGGAGTTTGAGGTTTTGTACCACTGGTAGAATTCCAGGGTCGTCAAAAGGTTTGGAGTCCTTAGCGGCATGCACAGCCGCGCCTCAGTACAGCCAGCAATGAAGAACCGCCAGGCATGGGCTCCATCGATGAGACTCCCCGTGAAGGCCATATTGCTATTTGGATTGCCTACGTACAGTTGGTCATACCCAAACTGACAGGCAAACCGACTCAGAACATAGGGCTCCAGGTAACAGGTGTCCTCGCTTCTGTACAACAAATGTGAGGGCCGAATGCTAACCAGCCACTCAAAGATTCCCCGGCACAATGATGTCCGCCCTTCTCCCACATCCTTGAATTCTTCACCATAGCCCACATCTCGAATATAGGGGAAGAAGCGGAAAAGACTATAGACGTCATGGCGGCACAGTAGCTTACGGACCGCAGCCACAGAAGTCTTTAACCATGAACATCCCTCGAATCGACGGAGAAGCGCCATTCGAACACCTTCTGGGTGTTCCTCTCCGGCTTCGATCATGGAAGGACAGTAAAGGGCGAACCACGCCATCAAATAAGTATATGGCAAGCTTATTCTGAGGTTTGGTCCGTCGCAGGGCAAAATAGTCCCCTTTCCTCGCTTCGTCGTTGGTGGCTTATAGAAAGCCTCCGTCAATGCGCGAAGGCCTCTCTGAATACAGCACACCATGGCTGGAAGGAGTCCAAGAGAATGACCATGGACTAGATGAACGGCAGGCAACAAGACAGTCGGATGAATGACGTCGCCAGATGAAGACGGCACCACACATCTCTTCAACCAGACCGTCAAGAAACCAGCCAGAAGTGCCTTCTGGGACGTCGGCCGATGAGCCTGGTAGTGAAAACTCCGAAGAATATCGCCTTTCTCATATGGGCCGTCATCCTCTTTCAGAATTAGATCCCCTTGAAAATGCTCTTGCATCCGGCGAAAGATGTCGTCATCAGTAACTCTACAATGCGCCGCTTCAGGAGTATTTTCCATGTCAGGGAACAAATAATTTTTCCAACTCTTTAAACTGCATGAAGCTCCCTTACTGCTCCCATGCATGCTGGCGCAAATGTACAGGTGGCACATTAACTCTCGGTAGGTCTCAAACAAAGCGGCTCCTGCTTCTCTAGAAGTACCAATTCCGCTTCGCATGGGAAATATTCTTCATATGGGAAAGACCCCAAAGACAAATCAGAGACTTCCCACATCTCATACTGAGCCATACCCAATTCGCGAACAGGGGTGAAGAAGGTCCCTGTAGCCGGGTAGTATAACTCAAGGATGGCGTAGAAGTTCGCTACGCTCATCTGAATGCCATAACAGGTCGCCCTGACGGCCTCATAAAGCCCCAGCCTCTCCAGATCCTCCTCAAAATGAGCAAGGACATATAGAGTCAAATCCCTCCACCGTGCCTTCAGAGGGTGAATCACCCTGGAGTCCTAAAATCAGTGGCTGGATAGTTGCTACGAACCTTAAAGAATTGATTCCCAAAGGTCTGAGCCACTGCAAGATTTTCTCCCACTGGGATGTCTGACAGTACATTCCCAGGGTGGAGACCCAATATGCAGCGAGGAGGACCCGTCCTTGTGTAACCGGGTGAGGGAAATATCAACTTCCCTACGTGAACGGATTCAGTACTCCGACTCACTTGCCACTGCATCTTCCGAGCCCTCATCACGCATTGAAAGAAGGACAGGGAAAATGCCGCTTGCTAGACGGGAGATAGAACTTATCGCCATCTAATTGGAAAATCCACTGCCCCTCTCCGGTTAGCAGCTGGCGATCATGGTCTGGCGCCGCATCTCCAAACATGAAGCGGGCTTCCGATAGATTCTTCGGTCAGAATCTTCAAGGGGAGCAGTAGTTAAGATACTCCTCATGGTGCGCTGATCCCCACCATGAATAAGTGTGTCCCGAGCGGGAGAGCTTCGCTCGCTAAATAGTGAAGCCTGCCCTTGAAACTGCAGGCTGACGTTGCCATCCAGCCCCCTGGCTGTGCCAAATAGATTGTTCAGAGGACCAGGAGTATAGTCACTGCAAGAACAAAGAGAAACTATGATTAGTTCATCAGCCAAACAAGGGATAAAACAAGAATGCAATTTTTTTAAGGCATAGCTTCGCTCTCTGAGCGAAGCTGGCCTAATGATAGCTTCGCCCCGAAACTTAGCTTCGCAACTGCAGCTTAACTCCGCGCCCCACATGAAGGCAGGAAGCGGGAAAATATCCAAGTGTTAGCTTCGCTCTAGAAGCTTGACCTCGAACAATAGAACATGACAAAGCCACAGGGGCTAACTTCGTCAGAAGGGTACTGCTGCCTAAAAATTATTTTAAGGGCACCAAGGTCCTTTTCAGTTACACTCCAAAGGCTAGCTTCGTACCCTATCATTCAATAGGATGTGAAAAGCCTAAGGGATAGCTTCTCCTGGAAGCTTGAAGAAGAGACCATTCGGTTCTGAGATTTCCAATCAAGAAATCAAGGGAAATTCAGGGAATTGAACTCCCTAAGATCATCAGATAATAATTGATCATTATGGATTCATCAAAAGATAGCCAGAAACTGGCTTTAAAAGAGAGATGGCAATCTCTGATCAAAAGGAAAAGATCCCTACCGGCAATCGGTCATTCGATGACCGGAGGAGGAGAAGGACCCTCCGTCGTAGAGGTTGCGACCTCTTTTCCCGCTCGTCTCTTTGGAGCCATTGAAGAACAAAGGAGGTTCTTGGATTCTCAAGTAAAGAAGAAAGAAGAAGAAAAGAGTCAAGTGCTCTGAAAATTTCAAAGAGAAGTGATGACCTTCTCTCTCAGTCCGATCAGGCTTTTATAGGCTGATGATCGCCTAAAATGACGCCTCGAAAAGAGCACAGGCTGTCATTTTAAATTAATTTGAAACGGCGCCTAAAGCGCCTTCCCGAGAAGCGCTGATTCAGACCCACTAAGGGCTAACTCCGCAATAAGTTAAGTGTTGACTTCGCGCGACGCATGAATAACTTCGCCGAAAAACATGCCTTAGCTCCGCTAAAAGCACAGCCCGAGCTTCGGAGAGTTCATGCTAGCTTCGCTGGAAGCTCGTTCCTGATTCAGATAGGATTTTGTCTTTAACTTCGCATGAAGTCTAGCTCCACGGACCAATTCAAGTATTCTCAAATCAAAAAGAAGGCAAAACAAATCAGATGAGCAGAAACTTAACTTTTATTGGTTTAAAAGGGAAGGTACATTGATACTACTACATCAAGGTTGTGTTTCGTACAACAAAATCATTTGCTCAAAAAGCATACAAGTGGTCCTATCTACTTTCAAGCCTAACCAACTGGACACGAAAGGCCTTCCTCCTGCAGAAGGCCGTAATCCTTCGCATAATGGCAGATTTTGCCATCAAGAAGCTGGATCTTCTTTGATGAAAATTGGTAAAGGATCCGAGACCTTACAGGTGACGTCCGCTTTCCCGAAGTGGATCATCTCGGATAAGCGACTGCCAACCTCTTCTGGGAACACACATTAGTTGCCCCAGTTTGTTCCTCCTACTTAGGATTAAAGTTTCAACTAAAAGATCAAGAGGCAAATCTCTGATCTCTTTCATCAGATCGAAAGACTGGAGAACACAGCTCACTGCAATGCAAACTGAAACAAGTTAGCAGTAAGCAAAGAAAAAGTCGCAAAAGTGAAATGCTAAGTCAAATTCTTTGGGGCGAAGCAATTATATCCTATTCAGTTGTGCTTTAAAGATTGATTTCAGTTAAAAGCAGAGGATAGCCTCGCTTGCACAATGATGATGGGCTAGCTCAGCATAAGCCATGTCCTGGCCTCGCCTATATGGCTGAGCCAGACTGATCTCGAGGGACGCAGTCTTAGCCCCACCTATATGGCAAGGCTGGCTCAACGTTGAAGAGACTATGTCTCAATTCTTGCCTACGTGGCGAACTTAGCAGGCAAGCATGCAGTGATCTTTGATCAAGTCAAAATGATAGCTTCGCCAGGAACTGGGAAACAGGGTTGAAGCCCTTCTCTGCAGACAGTCAGATACAAGATGAAGAACAAGGGAAATCAATCCCTGAGGCAGCTGTTAAAGCTAAATTAAGGGAGATAAACTCCCTAAAAGTTATCAGCTCATTGGTAAAGTCTCTGGATGACCGAGACTCACTGGTTCTTGGCCGGATGATTGGTAGTGAAAAGTGCATTTTTATCATTATATTTACCATCACATTTTTATATTTATTCCTATAATTCTGCACATTTATTAATATTTTGTGATTTATTGTGTGCAGGCCTCAAAATAATAAAAAGGAAGAATTAAAGCCTAAAAAGAGCCCAAAAGCCCACATTTGAAGCCCAAGTGCAAAAGTGCAAATATCAATTGTCAAAGTGCAAATACACAAGGGCTAAAGTTGCAATTATCAAAGAATAGGGAAGGATATACTTCTATCCAACCCTAAACACTTGCAAATGAGGATAAAAGCCAAAGAAGAGAGTGCAAAGATAAGGAAATTCGTGGATAAAGATATTGGGAGATTTGAAATCTAGATAACTTGATTCCCAAGTTATATCCAAACCCATGATAAAGAGCCAGGATGCAGCTTCCAGAAGCAAACTCCCAGATGGACGGACCAGGAGAAGCCACGCGCCAAAGCGCGTGGCCAGCAGCCACTGTAGTGCCGCGGAAACGCGGCCCAAGCCGCGTTTCTGCGGCAATTCTGCCTTATCCCGTCACCTGTTTTCGTGGAGGAGTTGTGATGGGACTCTACTTCCTTTTGCACCTATAAATACCCCATGCAGTGCAACGTACAGAGCGTCCAGCGCAGTACAGGGCCAAAATTAGGGTTTCTTCTAGGTTTTCTTCTTTTGTAATTAAGTTTTTCTTTTATTTTCAAGAGAGAGAGAGGCTTATGTTGAGCGTGACACCGATGTACCTTCCTCTTCTTCTCTGCCATTGTACTAATTAATAAAGGTAATCTTTTCTTTTGTTTATTGTTCTTATGTTTTACTTTTCTTTTTGTTTTCTCGTCTTTTTCTCTTTGATATATGTTGGTTTATATGAGCATGCAAGTGATTTCTGAAGCACGAGTATAACGAGTCTTAGCGAGAGCCAACGATATTTCATGGAGATGTTCTCCTCCTCAAGGTACGTATCAATTCATGCTTGCCAAGGCTTGATGATCTAATGCGAACAGGGGACTGAGATCAATCCTATGCTTTATGCGTTCATGCCTCCAAAGCAAGGTAGAAAGAGTTAAGATTTCATGTTATTCTTCAACCAAGGTTAGTATTTCTTTTCTTTTCTTTTCTTTTCTTTTCTTTTCTTTTTGTAGATTAAATCATAACTCTTCTCCAAATTCTTTCTTTGCCGACTCATTGTAAAATACCACCTTCTTCTTATCTTAACTTAAAAATAAATAATTTTTAGAGTAAAACTTACAAACGCTTCCATCGCTAGTCCTTCCCTGAGGATCACGACCCGCATAGCCTTGCTACAGCGGATTCGAATTGAACACTTGCACACCTTTAATTCTTAATCTAATACTTCATATTTTGTGTGCAGGTAAAAGTTCAATCAAAATTTTGGCGCCGTTGCCGGGGAGGGACGGTAAGTTTTTCTCTAATAAAAAAATTAATTATTAACTAATTCTTTTAATTCTTTTCTGTTTGCAGGTTTGGAGAACAGAAAGACAGCAGCAGAAGTGGACATATAGCAACTCTGTGCCTCTGCCCTCGAAGGCAGAGCAGCAGAGCCTGCTACTTAGCCGCAGAAACGCGGCAATAGCCGCGGATCCACGGCAGTAGCAGAGGACTACTTATTGAAATTTTTGCAGGTTGCTGCAAATTGCAAATATTGTCTACTGCTCTGTTAAAATTTGTTCTGTGATAACCGTGCTTACTGCTAATTAATTCAACAGTAAACTATTTGTTGTTAAAGATAAAAATTGATTAGATGTTTGCATATTAGGCACGTGTCTTTTCAATTCATTTATTTTTACTGTTGAAGAGTGCTGGAGCAAGGTACGTACGCATTGCATGTAGAATAGGACTCATCTCTTGGTTGATTTTCTGCTTTGAGTGAATCTTATCTACTTAACTTGTACACTTGCACTAATTCATCTTAAGGGCATAACCCATTAACAAGATAAGGTGAGGATTTCATCACACTTCCTTAGCCCAAAAATCATATCCAAGCACTCACTAACCAAGCCTAACTTAAAAATTAGTAGACGTTGGCCCTAGGGACATCTCGGACTCAATTAGGAGATTATCCTAAGGGGGAACGGTGCTGAAAGTTGACTCTTGCCAAATCAGTGTCTAGGAAGGGGATTGAGGGCCGAAAGCCCGAAGATTGGTGGTTATTTAATTAAGGAACGTCTTTGACGGAAAACCTCCCACCAATCTTGCCCTGACCTGGCTGATTAACTTGTGGTCAAAGTCTGCACCCTACCTCCCGTGGACAGTCTAACCAGTTAGGAGTCGTCTAGGTCATAGGTCTACCCTAACTTAGGTTAGAATTTTTCTTTTTTGTTTGTTTATTTGTTTGTTTTCTTTGTTTGTGTTTGTGTGATATGGCCTATAACAACAATTTTTTCAATTTTAATGAGGATCCATATTACACACCAACCTCTTATTCGGATATTACCAACCCGGCATATCATAACTTTGACCAACCTAGTGTGCCAGATTGGTCTTATCCGAATCATTACATGCCCCAGTCCCAATACTATGAACAAGATTGGAATAATCATCACTACTCTTCACAGAGTCAATGGGGATTCAATACCCCTGAGCTATATGGTCAACCACCTGTTCAACCATTATCATCATATACGTCTTTTCCCACATCACCAAGGTTTCAGTCCACCATTGATCTATTCGATGGGTTAGAAGAAAAAGTGGATCGGTTGCAAGATAAAATGAATGATCAAATTTTTAGACTTTCAAACATTCTTGAACTTACCAACCAAGTTGATAGGAACCAAGAATCATTCTATCTAGAAGATCTTGATCAAAATTCAATTTCATCACATCAATATGAACTGGACCAATCCCAATCCTTGGACAAATTGGCTAGTTTTAATTTCAATGAGATTGAATTAGATTGTGAATGTGAACCCGATTCCCAACTTTGCGATTCAGTTTCCATCTTTGAATCTATGTTGACTCCAGTATCCTTACCCAATTTGGACCAACTTTCTGAGCCAACATTTATTCCTGTACCCATAGATCATGAAATTGAATCACCCATTTTTGAAGATCATCATATTGAACTTGACCAATTTCTTACTTTTGAAAGTCCCCTTGACAAATTGGCAAGTTCTCATTTTTATGAGATTGAAACTAATGAGATATGTGACCTAGATTTCCAAATCTATGATCAAGTTCAAATTCCTGAATCAATATTGACTCCTGTTTTGTTACCCGACTTAGGTAATATTTTAGAGTCAGTTTTGATTCCCACACCTATCATCCCTGAACTTGAATCTCGAATATTGAGTCACATTCCATTGTGGGAAAATGATTGTGGACTTGAGTTTCAATTTCTTGACTTGGACCCACTTCTTGAACCTAGCCCGACTCATGAACCCTTACTTGATTTGAGTTTCTTTCCTGAGTCGGTTTTAGTTCCTGAACCTACCATTCTTGAGTCCAAGTCAACCATTCTACCTAGTCACATTCTTCCGTTGAACATAGGTATAGACCATGATGACTCTGTGATGGTTTTCCAGGACTGGTCATGTAAAGGGAGTAAGTTTCACGAGAGGATCTTCCATGATCCTATTCATTCTGGGGACTGTAAATATGTAAATAAAAAAGAGGTTAATAAAGGTAGGTCCCGTAAAATACTATATTATCTAAATTGGGTAGCAACGCTTGGCCCAATTAGACCACCACCGGAACCACCACCTTAAGGTAACTTCTGCTTTCCCTCGTTCTTTTTCATGCATATATGCATTCATTCATATATTGAGGACAATGCATAAGATAAGTGTGGGGGTAGGCTTTACTAACATACTAACATAGTTAGAAACTAACAAAAATTTGCTAATAAAAAAAATCTGAAAAAAAAATTATATAAAAAGGACAATATTTTGACTTATCTTTTGAAAGAAATCTAAGTTAGTCTTAAGAATTAGGAAAATCATGATTAGGATTTCTAAAAACTTGGTCAAAATAAATAAATTGTTGAATTTTTAGGTATAGGAGGAGAAATTGAATAAGTAGTTAGTCTTGATTTTTACCTTAATGAAATTTGCATACCTAATGCATATCTAGGATTCTAAGACAAAGACCCTTGTGCCTCATAAAAAAATATATCCTTAAAAAAAAAAAATTTCACCAATTAAGCTGGATACATGTGCCTCATGAAGCATAAGTATTCATGCCTAAAGGTGAGTAAATAAAATAAAGTCCTTAGTTTTGGGCCTAGTTCACTCAAATTTGAGTCCGCGGGGTGTTTTCTCACCTGGTGCCCTAAAGCCAACCGGTTTGGGAGTCACCGACTTTAAGTTCGCTACATGGGTGGACTAGAAAGCCAAAGAAAAGTGAGAAATAATATATATGTATTAACACATCTAATAGTCAATTAGTTAGGTATGAGGGCCTCAAGAAGCCTTGATGCTTACACGAAAGAAAATTAGATGAGTTATACATATTTAAAAAAAAGAGAGAAAAAAAATAAAGAGGCATGAGAGTCCAAGTCAAGGAATTCCTAGTAAAAATTCATAAGGACGCATATGATTTTTGGTAACGAAAAAGATTATACACAAAATTCAATTTTGATCCTTACTTAAAAATGAAAACAATTTACTTTATAAAGACTAAGTTTAGAGAATGAATAAAAATGATAATCCTAAAACTTATAGACTACTTAGTATCTTCAAATATAATTCAAATATTTTTCTTTTTATGGATTTTGTGGGTGTAATCCGCTGAAAACCCTCACGAGACAACACTCGTCCTCTAGGGTAACCTAGAGGTTTAACGGTTTGTTGCACATGCTAAGTGCAATCGTGATTCCTACGAAAGTGAGTTAGGTTAGATTAATTTTTCTTTTCTTTTTCTTTTTCTTTGTTTTTACTCGAGGACGAGCAAAAAGATAAGTGTGGGGGTGTAATTGGTAGTGAAAAGTGCATTTTTATCATTATATTTACCATCACATTTTCATATTTATTCCTATAATTCTGCACATTTATTAATATTTTGTGATTTATTGTGTGCAAGCCTCGAAATAATAAAAAGGAAGAATTAAAGCCTAAAAAGAGCCCAAAAGCCCACATTTGAAGCCCAAGTGCAAAAGTGCAAATATCAATTGTCAAAGTGCAAATACACAAGGGCTAAAGTTGCAATTATCAAAGAATAGGGAAGGATAGACTTCTATCCAACCCTAAACACTTGCAGATGAGGATAAAAGCCAAAGAAGAGAGTGCAAAGATAAGGAAATTCGTGGATAAAGATATTGGGAGATTTGAAATCTAGATAACTTGATTCCCAAGTTATATCCAAATCCCATGATAAAGAGTCAGGATGCAGCTTCCAGAAGCAAACTCCCAGATGGACGGACCAGGAGAAGCCACGCGCCAAAGTGCGTGGCCAGCAGCCACTATAGTGCCGCGGAAACGCGGCCCAAGCCGCGTTTCTGCGGCAATTCTACCTTATCCCGTCACCTGTTTTCGTGGAGGAGTTGTGATGGGACTCTACTTCCTTTTGCACCTATAAATACCCCATGCAGTGCAACGTACAGAGCGTCCAGCGCAGTACAGGGCCAAAATTAGGGTTTCTTCTAGGTTTTCTTCTTTTGTAATTAAGTTTTTCTTTTTATTTTCAAGAGAGAGAGAGGCTTATGTTGAGCGTGACACCGATGTACCTTCCTCTTCTTCTCTTCCATTGTACTAATTAATAAAGGTAATCTTTTCTTTTGTTTATTGTTCTTATGTTTTACTTTTCTTTTTGTTTTCTCGTCTTTTTCTCTTTGATATATGTTGGTTTATATGAGCATGCAAGTGATTTCTGAAGCACGAGTATAACGAGTCTTAGCGAGAGCCAACGATATTTCATGGAGATGTTCTCCTCCTCAAAGTACGTATCAATTCATGCTTGCCAAGGCTTGATGATCTAATGCGAACAGGGGACTGAGATCAATCCTATGCTTTATGCGTTCATGCCTCCAAAGCAAGGTAGAAAGTGTTAAGATTTCATGTTATTCTTCAACCAAGGTTAGTATTTCTTTTATTTTATTTTCTTTTCTTTTCTTTTCTTTTTGTAGATTAAATCACAACTCTTCTCCAAATTCTTTCTTTGCCGACTCATTGTAAAATACCACCTTCTTCTTATCTTAACTTAAAATAAATAATTTTTAGAGTAAAACTTACAAACGCTTCCATCGCTAGTCCCTCCTTGAGGATCACGACCCGCATAGCCTTGCTACAGCGGATTCGAATTGAACACTTGCACACCTTTAATTCTTAATCTAATATTTCATATTTTGTGTGCAGGTAAAAGTTTAATCAAAAAATTGGCGCCGTTGCTACTTTGCCGCGCAAACGCGGCAATAGCCTAGGCTTTACTAACATACTAACATAGTTAGAAACTAACAAAAATCTGCTAATAAAAAAAATCTGAAAAAAAAAATTATATAAAAAGGATAATATTTTGACTTATCTTTTGAAAGAAATCTAAGTTAGTCTTAAGAATTAGGAAAATCATGATTAGGATTTCTAAAAACTTGGTCAAAATAAATAAATTGTTGAATTTTAGGTATAGGAGGAGAAATTGAATAAGTAGTTAGTCTTGATTTTTACCTTAATGAAATTTGCATACCTAATGCATATCTAGGATTCTAAGACAAAGACCCTTGTGCCTCATAAAAAAATATATCCTTAAAAAAAAAAAATTCACCAATTAAGCTGGATACATGTGCCTCATGAAGCATAAGTATTCATGCCTAAAGGTGAGTAAATAAAATAACGTCCTTAGTTTGGGGCCTAGTTCACTCGAATTTGAGTCCGCGGGGTGTTTTCTCACCTGGTGCCCTAAAGCCAACCGGTTTGGGAGTCACCGACTTTAAGTTCGCTACATGGGTGGACTAGAAAGCCAAAGAAAATTGAGAAATAATATATGTGTATTAACACATCTAATAGTCAATTAGTTAGGTATGAGGGCCTCAAGAAGCCTTGATGCTTACACGAGAGAAAATTAGATGAGTTATACATATTTAAAAAAAAAAGAGAAAAAAGATAAAGAGGCATGAAAGTCCAAGTCAAGGAATTCCTAGTAAAAATTCATAAGGATGCATATAATTTTTGGTAACGAAAAAGACTATACACAAAATTCAATTTTGATCCTTACTTAAAAATGAAACAATTTACTTTATAAAGACTAAGTTTAGAGAATGAATAAAAATGATAATCCTAAAACTTATAGACTACTCATCTCTTCAAATATAATTCAAAATTTTTCTTTTTATGGATTTTGTGGGTGTAATCCGTTGAAAACCCTCACGAGACAACACTCGTCCTCTAGGGTAACCTAGAGGTTTAACGGCTTGTTGCACATGCTAAGTGCAATCGTAATTCCTACGAAAGTGAGTTAGGTTAGATTAATTTTTCTTTCCTTTTTTTTTTTCTTTGTTTTTACTCGAGGACGAGCAAAAAGATAAGTTTGGGGGTGTGATTGTAGTGAAAAGTGCATTTTATCATTATATTTACCATCACATTTTCATATTTATTCCTATAATTCTGCACATTTATTAATATTTTGTGATTTATTGTGTGCAGGCCTCGAAATAATAAAAAGGAAGAATTAAAGCCTAAAAAGAGCCCAAAAGCCCACATTTGAAGCCCAAGTGCAAAAGTACAAATATCAATTGTCAAAGTGCAAATACATAAGGGCTAAAGTTGCAATTATCAAAGAATAGGGAAGGATAGACTTCTATCCAACCCTAAACACTTGCAGATGAGGATAAAAGCCAAAGAAGAGAGTGCAAAGATAAGGAAATTCGTGGATAAAGATACTGGGAGATTTTAAATCTAGATAACTTGATTCCCAAGTTATATCCAAATCTCATGATAAAGAGCCAGGATGCAGCTTCCAGAAGCAAACTCCCAGATGGACGGACCAGGAGAAGCCACGCGCCAAAGCGCGTGGCCAGCAGCCACTGTAGTGCCGCGGAAACGCGGCCCAAGCTGCGTTTCCGCGGCAATTCTGCCTTATCCCGTCACCTCTTTTCGTGGAGGAGTTGTGATGGGACTCTACTTCCTTTTGCACCTATAAATACCCCCTGCAGTGCAACGTACGGAGCGTCCAGCGCAGTACAGGGCCAAAATTAGGGTTTCTTCTAGGTTTTCTTCTTTTGTAATTAAGTTTTTCTTTTTATTTTCAAGAGAGAGAGAGGCTTATGTTGAGCGTGACACCGATGTACCTTCCTCTTCTTCTCTGCCATTGTACTAATTAATAAAGGTAATCTTTTCTTTTGTTTATTGTTCTTATGTTTTACTTTTCTTTTTGTTTTCTCGTCTTATTCTCTTTGATATATGTTGGTTTATATGAGCATGCAAGTGATTTCTGAAGCACGAGTATAACGAGTCTTAGCGAGAGCCAACGATATTCATGGAGATGTTCTCCTCCTCAAGGTACGTATCAATTCATGCTTGCCAAGGCTTGATGATCTAATGCGAACAGGGGACTGAGATCAATCCTATGCTTTATGCGTTCATGCCTCCAAAGCAAGGTAGAAAGTGTTAAGATTTCATGTTATTCTTCAACCAAGGTTAGTATTTCTTTTATTTTCTTTTCTTTTCTTTTCTTTTCTTTTCTTTTTGTAGATTAAATCACAACTCTTCTCCAAATTCTTTCTTTGCCGACTCATTGTAAAATACCACCTTCTTCTTATCTTAACTTAAAAATAAATAATTTTTAGAGTAAAACTTACAAACGCTTCCATCGCTAGTCCTTCCCTGAGGATCACGACCCTCATAGCCTTGCTACAGCGGATTCGAATTGAACACTTGCACACCTTTAATTCTTAATCTAATACTTCATATTTTGTGTGCAGGTAAAAGTTCAATCACCGGATAATGACTAGAGTGGGCACCCCACTTGTTCAGAGATCTGAGTATCTCTCTCTAATAATCAAGAAAAGATATGAGCAGACCGCTGCTCTTCAGAGGACCTCAAGTGTCCTATTTATGGGCCTCATGGCCTGAGTGCGCCGCTGCGGCTTCAAGCATAGAAGCGCGAGCGAATTTAAGGCATTTACTGAGCCTTGAGAAAGGGAACGGTTTCCCTTGAAAATGCGCAAGGAAAGAATGATCTCCCTCGTTAATCCAAAAGAAGTTATTTTAACTTCGGGAAATGACATAATCCTTCTCGTAACTGGCCGAAAGCAGTTGGCCTCACGAAAGGAATGACGTTCCAAAGCGAACCTATTCCGAAAGGCTCGGACGCGGAGCCGGAGCTACCCAGACACGGAGCTACGTAGACGCGAAGCTACTTAGAATCGCGAATCTACATGATTCTTCGGCGAATTTATCCCAAAGCAGGATTAAAAGCGAAGCTGAACTCAACCACCATGGCGATGTTCGTACTTCACATACCACCAATCAAAACAATTCAAAGTATTTCGAAGCCTGAACCATTCCATTGTAGACTTTCGAAAACTTTAAAGGGGGTCTTGTTGACACTTTAAAAAAGACAAGATTCTTACTGGCCTAAACAATATCTAAACTTGTTGACATTTACAAAAGACAAGTGACAGACAAGCTGATGACCAAGTTTTCACCCATCTCCAAGGGACAAAGCAGCAACTTGGACTTTACTGAAGCAGACAGTAAGCCCAGATTGTCTCTAAACAGACCTATGCAGGTCTAAGATGCTAACACTTAGCATCACATGAGCCCAAAGAGATAGCCTCGCCTGAGAGGCTAAGATCGCCCAACTTCGCCTTAGAGCCGTTCAAAGCTCCATCAGGAACCTAACTTACAGCTTCGCCTGAAGTACTCAGTTAACTCCGTAGAAATTTAGTTTCGCTTTAAGTCATACGCAACCGCGCAGAAGGATGTTCGGTAGCTTCGCCACAGATGTTATCTAGCTCCGCTGAAGAGCTTTCTTCTGACTTCGCCAGATGCTTCTCCCAGCTCCGCTGCGAGCTCGACGCGGCAGCTTTGTGTTGGCCCAAAGGCCACTATCCCGGTTATTTTGATGATAGCAAAACATATTTAGTTATGTATTTAATATTCTTGATTTTAAAGTATTTCAGGTTCAAGAAACAGATTTTGACAACTCCGCTAAAAGACTCACAAATTTGGAGTTTGCCCAACATTTGCATTCCCAAGCTAAAGCACATAGGAAGCTTCGGAATTTGCGTTGAAGAAAAGTTCAAGAAGAAGATCAAGACTTGCTTAAAAATCCAAGTTTTGTACTTTGTTTATTTTCATTTTAGAATATTTTGTCAAAACTAAATAGTAGAAGTAGAGATATGGGATATCACACACACACATTTTCTAGAGTGGTTTATGGCTTCAAAATAATTTCTATTTCTATTTCCAAACTCAGTTTTAGTTGAACATATCTATTTTGGAAATACGTTTTTTTAGAGAGACTAGTTTTGGGAAAAACATTTTCATTGAAAATCAAGTTTTTATCAAAAGAATTTTTACCAAGTATTTTACCTTGATAGTAGTATGACACATGCTCATACTCTATGATTTTTCAAGACCAAAACATTTTATCCAAGACCCAAAACCAAAACCCAAAATTGCCCAGGTCTGTGAATTCTGATTTTTCAGAAATTCACAGTGACCGGTCGACCGGCAGTCGACCGGCACTCGACCGACATGCACATTTTGTGCATGTGCGTATCAGTCGACCGGGAGTCGACCGATACTCGACCGGCCCCCAACCTGCTGCTCTCTGGAAATGCCAGTCGACCGACCCAGTCGACCGGTGAGCCCCAACGGTCGGATTTTTGACCGTTGGCGGTCGACCGACCCGGTCGACCGGTAGTCTGTCAAAAATTCTGACAGACCCAACAGCTATATTTTCTGACTCTTTGACTTTTGGGATTTGTCTCCAACGAATCTCTTGAGCAGTTTTTGACCCCTATAAATAGGTGGTCACTTCATATGATATGACTAATGATTTTAGAGCTATCAAGTGAACTTTGACAAAAGTTTCAAAGATTTCAAAAGTTTTCAAAAGAAAAGATTTTTCTCTCCAAAGCCTAAATTTCCATCACCTTTCTTGGAGCCTATTCCTCTACTTCTCTCTAGTTTTGCACTACACAATCCCATACTCTAAATCTACTATTTGGTTCTAGGTTTGTGCTTAGTGAGCTATTTGTAAAAGTGATCAAGTGTGATCACTTCCATTGTAATTGAGTGAAGTTGTAGAGGCATCGGCCTCAAGGCGAGCTAGTGTGCTCAAGGTGGTGAAGTGTCATCACGGGAGACGGACAAGTGTTGTCCTTGTATTGTTGATCCGGTGGGATCCTCAATAGTGGAAATCCTTCAAGTGTGAAGGCGGGGACGTAGAGCGTGGCTCGAACCTCGGAAACATATCGGCGTGTTTGCGTTTGCTCAAATTTCTCTAACTCTATCTCTTTTATTACTTGCAATTTTACATTGTCCTTTACTTGCAAGAAATATTGTATTGTGCTAATTGTTTAGAGTTAAATTTTTAAATTCCGCATAATTGCCATTATCATATAGCCATCACCTATTCACCCCCCCTCTAGGTGATTTCAATTGGTATCAGAGCCTAACCCTACAACTTAGGTCTAACAACCTTAGGGAGATCCTTTAGTTGGCTATATACATTTGTTGCATTTATTATATATTGTGCATTTTATTCATCATACATGGCATCTCTAGATTTTTCAAGCATTAAGTCCCCACCCAAATTTGATGGCTTGAACTTCCCTATTTGGAAGGTCAAGATGAACCTTTTTCTAAAATCCCTAGGAGTCAAGGTAGCTAGGGCCGTCACCAAAGATTTCATTGAACCCACTAGTGATGAGAGCACATGGTCCGAGGATACCACCAAGGACTATGAAGCTAATGCTAGGGCACAATATGCATTAACACAAGCACTTAATGAAGATGACCTTGCACGCATCATTAATTGTAAATCGGCATATGAAGTTTGGAACATGCTTATTGTGACTCATGAGGGAACGTCACAAGTCAAGAGAGCAAAAGTTGACTTGCTACGTTCTCAATATGAGAATTTTTACATGATTGATAATGAGAGCATTGATGACATGCTCACTCGCTTTACAAAAATAACTAATGCTCTTTCTTCCTTAGGTGACAAGATTGACAACGATCAAAAGATAAGGAAGGTGATTAGAGCTCTTCCTAAAGCTTGGGAAGTCAAGGCGACAACCCTCAAAGAGCTAAATGACAAAGAGGAGATGGACTTCTCCGGCTTCATCGGCAATCTCAAAACACATGAGATGGAGATGAAGGTACGAGAAGAAAGGGAGGCACCCAAGAAGAAATCAATAGCCTTCAAAGCCGCTCCAACCATTCAAGACGAGGATGATTCATCGGACGAGTGCGATGAAGACTTCGCCATGCTCATCCGGAAGGTGGGCAAGATGTTCTACAAAAAGGGAAGACAAAGCAATTTCCGGCGAGGGAAACCTCAAGGGAGATTTGAAAGAAAAAGAGAGGAGCCCGGTCCTTGCTTCCATTGCAAGAAGATTGGTCACCTCATTGCCGAGTGCCCCGCTCTACAAGCGACCACATCCAAGAACGGGCAAAGAAAGAAGAAGGCCATGGTGGCTACTTGGGATGACACGGAGTCGGAATCCGAAGAGGAAGTCGACGCAGCGCACATGTGTTTCATGGCACATGGGGAGGATGTACCAAAGGTAACTCTAGAAAACACCTTAGAAGATGATGATTTGACTATGGATGAACTTGCACATTTCTTTGAAGAATTGCAAAATAGGTATGAGATTTCACAATCTCAAAATAAGAAATTAAAAAGAGAAAATGAGGCTTTAAAACATAAAGTAGAAATAGTTGTTAAAGAAAAAGATGTTTTATCTAGTGCATTTGAAAAATTGAAAAATGATTTTGATAAGCATAAACTTGCAAATAAGGGTAAAACCCCCATGGTTTCAATAGATAAAAATGATTTTGTTGAGATCCAAAAGCGTGTTGATGCTTTGGACTCCACACTTAAAAATTGTGCATTTGATTTGAAAAAGATAGCTTCTAAATTTCCTAAGGGAACACCCCAAGGGAAACATGCACAACATGCACATACACATGCACGGAAACATACTCACACTCACAAGCATGCATACATGTATGGTAGTGGTAGGATTTATGTTTGCACTCATTGTGGCCGCAAAGGCCATCTAGAAAAATTTTGTTATGCTAAGAACAATGTTAAGAATAAATATGTTTGGGTTCGCCCCGGTACTAACCCCAAAGGACCCTCAAAGATTTGGGTACCAAAAGATCCTCCAAATGTAGGTGACACAGGTGGATCTACTTCCTCCAAGACTTAGGGGGAGACGGTGCCCGGGTGGTAGATGCAACTAAGCTCAAAGTTCAAATCTAGCTTGCATCGCTATCGTGGAGGCACCTATTTTTGGAGACTACCCGTAAATTGGTAACATCTCCATTTAAGAGTTTATTTTTTAATTTTGTATATACAATTGTTTTAGGATTGCTAGTTTAGTTTTATGCTTCATTGATACATGATTAGTATAAACTTGCAACTCTAACATGATTGTATATACCATGTTCAATTTTGATCTCTTTTTGACATGTATACATATGTATGGAATTGTTAGTTTGCTTTTGTTCATAATTGATACATGCTTATATAGAACTACCCTTCTATCATATTGTGTACATGCCTTGTATTAATTTTCATATTTTGTATTGTTATGCCTTTTGTCATACTTGTCCACATGTCCAATCTTTGTGTATCTATATGTTTAGTTTAGATTTTGTGATTATACACTTGTATGCATATACACTTTATTTTCATAAATAAAAATTAAACATTTGAAAATTTTCATAGTTGAGCAAATACCTTAAAGATGGCAATTGCGCACCTCAACTCATTCAAGAGGAATCAAGAGGATGAAGTTCAGAACCCGTCACTGGGTATTCGGCTTCAACATCTTTATAACTTTGCTTAAATATGTAAATTAAAATTAAATAATTTTATGTGAAGTTTTGTCGATATGATCACTAAATAAAGATTTAAAATAATTATTATATCCCTGTATGTTATTATATAACATATTTTTATAATTTATAAAATTTTTTTTTTTGGTCAGAATATGGTAGCAGATTTTTCAGACTTACCGGTCGACTGGCCCCTAACCCCAGTCGACCGGCTCTGTCTGAGAAAATATTTTTGATTTTTTTTTGTGCTACCGGTCGACTGCTGGTATAGGACCAGTCGACCGATTTAGATGCAGGACTCTCTGTTTCTTTTCGGTCGACCGGTCCCTCAATACCAGTCGACCGATAGTCGTATTCTGGCATATATTTGACCTTTTTCCCACTGTTTCGCACTCTCTCTCTCAGCTCTCTCACAGCGACCGCAGGACCCATTTTTCCCCAAAATTCCCAACTTCAATCCATTCACCTGATCCTAAAATCCTTCAAAACCCATTTTAATCTTCTCCTTTCTAACTCGGATCTTCAATTTCAAGCCGATCCGTCCGTCGGATTCTCAGAATTTCTGGATTTCAAGCTAGGGTTTCAGTTTTTCTCAAAGGTAAAAATTTCGAATTTTTCACTTGTTCTTCCTTTCTAGCTTAGATCTATCACTTCCTTTGTCTTCATAGTAGGTTGATTGATCATCTAGATCGTGCCATTAACTGCAAAAACCTAAAAATTGGATTTTTATCATGCCTCCAAAGAGACATCGTTCTGAGAAGGGAAAGGGCATTGCCCAATCCTCATCTCAAGCCCCTAGGACTGAACCTATGTTCCGTAACGATCTTGCCTCTGATCGTTACACACACTTAGCCCCTAGGAATACTATTTCGGGTAGATATGTGGCTATGCATGATTTTGAACATTTAGATATCCCCCACATACTTCGTGCCAACAATCTTGTAGATTTTCTCTCCATTAGGGAGAAAGTTTACACTTCTTTGGTTCCCTATTTCTATGCCAATTTTGAATTTAGTGGGAACCGGATTATTTCCCGTGTGATGGGTAGGGACATAAACATTTCCCTAGGTCAATTTGCTAGAATTCTTCATCTTTCCACTGATGGAATAGATGTTTACTCTTATGACCTACATGATTTTCCTGAATATCCGGAGGGTGAGTCTTCACTCACCGCATCCACTCTTCTTCACCAGGATGACAATCCCGATCTAGTGAGGAATGAGATTGTGAGTCAGTATACCCTCCAATCTCAGGTCCTTGCTAAGATTGTCTTTCATAACATCGTGCCAAAATCCGGTGAATTTAGCCATGCTCGAGGTCCTGTTCCCTTGATTATCTATTGCCTCCTTAAAGGCATTAAGATAAATTTCCCTCGAGTGATCGCTTCTCACATGAGTGGTGATCAGATTCGTACTGCTGGTAGGAGTCTGCCTTACGGCATGCTCATTACCCATTTGCTTAGGGCTCTAGATTTTGATTTCTCTGGTCAAGCCCCTTCAAAACCCTCTTCAGATTTCAATGCTGCTGCCTTGAAGATGATGGAAGCTCAGTTGCGTCGACACGCAGCTGTGCAACCACCACCTGTTCCTGCAGCTGATCCAGCTCCACCTCCTGTTTTTCCTGCTCCTGAGTTTCAGGGTGCTTCTGCTTCTGAGGTCCGCTCGCAGATTGAGGCACATCAGGCCTGGGTCGGTGAGCAAGTCTCTGCACTTCGTGCAGATATGGCTGCTCGTGATGCTTCTCTTCGGGCAGATTTGGAGGCTCGTGCTGCTATGGATGCTGCTTTTCGGGCGGAGGTCCGAAACGACTTGTCATATATGGCTGAGTCCATGAGATTTGTGGATGTTCAGTTCCAATCTCTGTTCTCTAAATTGGACATAGTCGTTCCTGATGGGACTCCGGGTGCTCGTCGTCTCCCTGCTGCTGGTCCTCCTTTCCCTCCCAGAGCTCGCGTCTCTGTTCCACCTCCGCGCCCCAGAGTTGATGCCGTGGATACAGAGGAGGTAGTTTCCTCTTCTTCCTCCGATGATGGTGATGACCAGACGATGGCCGAGGGCTCAGATGATGAGGAGGAGGAGGATGACGAGGCGACTGAGTGATGCTGATGTGTGACCTCCCCTTTATTGATGATGTCAAAAAGGGGGAGAGATATTTGGAGAGAGATATTTTGTGACACTTTTGTTGATATTTTGTGACATTTTTGTTGTTACTTTGTTATGTGTACTTGACTTATTTTTTGTTGTTGTGTGTACTTGACTTATTTTTTTTGTTGTTGTGTTGGACACCTTTTATTTTTGTGGACATGTATCTTGTGAGGTATGTATTTATGTCATGTTGAGACTCATTTCCTTTTATCCATGATATGACATGTATGGTTGATATTTTCTATGGGCATGATGTGTGATGTTTATTTTTTATCACTATGCCTGAGTATGATTTTTATATATGCATATGTTGAGGGGGAGCTTCATTTGAAGACTCTACCCAAAATATCTTGTGATAACTACATATGTTTTGCCATCATCAAAAAGGGGGAGATTGTTGGCCCAAAGGCCACTATCCCGGTTATTTTGATGATAGCAAAACATATTTAGTTATGTATTTAATATTCTTGATTTTAAAGTATTTCAGGTTCAAGAAACAGATTTTGACAACTCCGCTAAAAGACTCACAAATTTGGAGTTTGCCCAACATTTGCATTCCCAAGCTAAAGCACATAGGAAGCTTCGGAATTTGCGTTGAAGAAAAGTTCAAGAAGAAGATCAAGACTTGCTTAAAAATCCAAGTTTTGTACTTTGTTTATTTTCATTTTAGAATATTTTGTCAAAACTAAATAGTAGAAGTAGAGATATGGGATATCACACACACACATTTTCTAGAGTGGTTTATGGCTTCAAAATAATTTCTATTTCTATTTCCAAACTCAGTTTTAGTTGAACATATCTATTTTGGAAATACGTTTTTTTAGAGAGACTAGTTTTTGGGAAAAACATTTTCATTGAAAATCAAGTTTTTATCAAAAGAATTTTTACCAAGTATTTTACCTTGATAGTAGTATGACACATGCTCATACTCTATGATTTTTCAAGACCAAAACATTTTATCCAAGACCCAAAACCAAAACCCAAAATTGCCCAGGTCTGTGAATTCTGATTTTTCAGAAATTCACAGTGACCGGTCGACCGGCAGTCGACCGGCACTCGACCGACATGCACATTTTGTGCATGTGCGTATCAGTCGACCGGGAGTCGACCGATACTCGACCGGCCCCCAACCTGCTGCTCTCTGGAAATGCCAGTCGACCGACCCAGTCGACCGGTGAGCCCCAACGGTCGGATTTTTGACCGTTGGCGGTCGACCGACCCGGTCGACCGGTAGTCTGTCAAAAATTCTGACAGACCCAACAGCTATATTTTCTGACTCTTTGACTTTTGGGATTTGTCTCCAACGAATCTCTTGAGCAGTTTTTGACCCCTATAAATAGGTGGTCACTTCATATGATATGACTAATGATTTTAGAGCTATCAAGTGAACTTTGACAAAAGTTTCAAAGATTTCAAAAGTTTTCAAAAGAAAAGATTTTTCTCTCCAAAGCCTAAATTTCCATCACCTTTCTTGGAGCCTATTCCTCTACTTCTCTCTAGTTTTGCACTACACAATCCCATACTCTAAATCTACTATTTGGTTCTAGGTTTGTGCTTAGTGAGCTATTTGTAAAAGTGATCAAGTGTGATCACTTCCATTGTAATTGAGTGAAGTTGTAGAGGCATCGGCCTCAAGGCGAGCTAGTGTGCTCAAGGTGGTGAAGTGTCATCACGGGAGACGGACAAGTGTTGTCCTTGTATTGTTGATCCGGTGGGATCCTCAATAGTGGAAATCCTTCAAGTGTGAAGGCGGGGACGTAGAGCGTGGCTCGAACCTCGGAAACATATCGGCGTGTTTGCGTTTGCTCAAATTTCTCTAACTCTATCTCTTTTATTACTTGCAATTTTACATTGTCCTTTACTTGCAAGAAATATTGTATTGTGCTAATTGTTTAGAGTTAAATTTTTAAATTCCGCATAATTGCCATTATCATATAGCCATCACCTATTCACTCCCCCTCTAGGTGATTTCACTTTGTTGTGGGTCCGTTATGGTCAACCTTTGACTAATTAAATCTCCAGATGAGATCAAATCAATTCAAGATCAAGACCAAATCTAATCAAGATCAAATCTGAGATCAAATTTGATAGTTGATTGCCATAATCTCTTGACTCTCCTAAAACGAGTAAAAGGATCAGGGGAAATCTTCCAATTATATGGAAAGAATCAAAACAGATCAGGAGGATCAATGCATCCTGCTACTTCTAGCTTCGCAGAAGCTGATTCTAGCCTCGCAGTAAGGCTACTTTCCAGATTTGAACAGATTTGATTCAATCTGTTTTCAAATTTTCAATGGACAATTATACCCCTGCTCTCCTTATAAATAGCCTACCAGAGGCATAAGGAGAGGAATCTCCAGAAGAAGAGACGCACACTCAAGGACGTACAGATGACCGTGCGCACACAGAGAGAGGCTAAACAACGATCTATTCTCTTGCTTCCAATAATTCAGAGACTTTAGAGAACTGCTTCTCTAATCAGGGTGCTGATACCCTAATACCTTCCTTCCTCCCAAGAAATCTCCAGAACCAGGCGAGAAGGAATTCCTAAGTGAAGGCGGTTTTGAGAAGAAACAAGAGAGTTCTACCAACCTTCTGTTCTCCGATTCCCCGAACCAGGCGAGAAGGGAATCTCATCGCTCGCATCGTCAAAGGGACAAAGTGGTCGCGCACCGACTAGACTCTTACCGGCACACTTCTCCAGAATCTCCGAGGAGATCTACTTGTAATCTTTTGTTTTACTTGTAATTTAGCTCCTCGACCCTTTTCTTTTTTTTTTTTGTGTAAGTTTTCCCCTTTGCAAATCAATGAAAAACAACGTCATTTCAATATTTTACTGAAGAGGGAATTAGCTCGTTATTCAATAAGATCCTGCCTTTCCTTATACAACCGACTTTGAAAGATAAAGAGAGGCATCTCTTGATGAAGGTTATTGATCAGGCGTTGTATACGTTGGCTGAGCGGTCGTTGATCGATGAAGACTACTATGTTCGTGTTGAGGATTGATTCCTCATATGGTTCCTTGGTGGAACAAACAAAGTTCAGGGAATAGATTCTATTAAGAAATAAAATAGTCAGATAAATATGACTTAATGATTAGAGGTATAGTATTAACGTGATCTTGGATAATATTTCTTCAGGAATTTATCGTTGATCAGTATCATGAGTGTGTCGCCATTTGGATTTCCAAGGCGATAAACTTCATTTGAGTAGACTGTCACTACTACAAAAGGCCCTGCCCACTTTGGTTGGAACTTGCTTTTAGTGTTGTGTGTCATGACCAGGGGTTGCCTAACAGTTAAGACCAAGTCTTCCTTCTAGAAGACTTTCTTTGACCTTTTATTGAAGGCCTTTGAGATACAAGCCTGATACAGTTCAATACGTTATTGAGTCTGTAACCATTTCTTGTCTAGCGCTTCAAGCTCCTGGAGACATAGTCGATGGTTGTCTTCGTTTGTCATGTTGGTTGTCAGAGCAACACGAAGTGATGATATTTGAATCTCCAAGGGTATGTGATTAGTATTGGTACTTGCATATTTTTCATCACATTTGCATACTTATCATAATAAAAATCTGTTTATTAACGGGTGTTTCTCCTTGTTTCTAGGTTCATGGCTTGAAGAAGAAGAGAGGCCCAAAAACTCTAATATATTTGAGGATTTTTAGAACCAAAGAAGAAGCCCAAACCTGATGAACCAGGGAGCAAAAGTCAAAGGAGTGGAGGCTGTAACAGGGCACCCATACTGGCACCAGTTTGCAGCCCCAGGAGCCAGCTGACTGGCACCAGTATGGCCGCGAAAACGCGGCCTGGGTCGGGTTTCCGTGGCCATCCTAGTACCACTCAAGTGGTGCCAGCGGCCATACCCTCCATTCAGTGCACCACACCCCCTGTAGCTATAAAAACCCCCTGGGATTTTCAGAGAGGGAGATATCAAGATTTTGGAGCATTGTTGTTGGTTTGTTTTGAGGATTGTAGTTGTTTTCTTCTTCTTCTAGCTTAGTTTAGCCATTAGAATGAAAGAGAGAGAGTGTGTGCGCACAAGTTGTATTTGAAGGTGGCGATCTAATACAAGTAATACTTCTCCTTCTTCTTTCCAATTACTTTGCGTTTTCAATTGCTTTTTACTTTCGTGTTTTAGTATAATACTTCTTCTCTTGCCTTCTTCCCTCTTGTTATTTTTTCCCCTACTTATGTCTAGCTAATTTCCCCATTGCATGGCTAACTAACTACTAACTGACTAATCTCTAACAACTTGATTGATAACCCAAATGAGTTAATAGTGTCAAATAAAGCCTTGTACAAATAAGAGCTATGATATCTTAAGACGAGGGTTCTAACTCTAACTTACTTCAAGTATCCCCTTTCTTATATTTTATGCTTAACGGGTTTTGATGATATATAGATTGTAATCTTTATTTGTTTCTATAAGTTAGAGATATTCCTTTTAACTTTACCGATACCATTAGTGCACTTGTTTCTTCCCTTATTCTCGCCTTCTATTGGATCTTGATAAGGGAATGTTCAAGTTTTTGCGGTGTAAAGCTAAGTTAAAGGAAGAACTTTTACTCGATTTTCACATAAATAGTTCCTATGCATAAGGGTTATACTTGCCTATGATCCATCGTGAGGCTTCATCTTCAAGAAGTTAGAGATTAGTTGGAGCACTTAGTAGAAAGTTAGCCATGCATTTTTACCATTAAGAAAATTCACTTTTACAAACCAACAAACCAATTCAAACAATTCTTGAAACAATACTAGTTTTCATTTTCGAATTCTTTATTTGAAACAAAGAACTTTCTCCTTTCTTGAACAAAGAAGCCGCATCAAGTTTTCATCGCTCTCCCTCCTTGTGGATACGATATGTATAGCCACTTTGCTACTACGGAAGAATCGCAAAAGCAGTAACATCGACCCACACTCCTTTACTTATATTTGTGCTTGCTTTTTGCCGATCAAATTTTGGCGCCGTTGTCGGGGAGGGAACTACTTTATTGTTCAATACTAAAGATTTTTCTTTGTTCTTGTGTGTAGGAGAAGTACCAAGGAGCTCACTATCACGGGAAGCGAAAGTGGTGGCCAAAGACGTTACACGAGGATTCATTTGCCCTCGGAAAATTCGTGTAAAAGCGAGTTTCTCTGACTGAAGTACTAACAAACTCTTCTGCAGGGTTGCTGAAAGCCGCTCAAATTGCTTTCTCAAATCTTTTTAGTTCCCTTGAATGCTTCACCTTATACATGTGTAATAAACTCAACAGAAATTCACTCGTTGCTTAATTGAAAATTTTGATTAGACTCTTACATTTAGGGTACGTGTCTATTTCAGTTCATTTCAATTTCTGTTGAAGAGTGCTGGAGCAAAGGTACGTGTGCATTCATATAGATTAGGACCAACATTTTGGAGTGATTTATCGCTTTGAGTGTTACCTTGTTGTGAATAAACTGTACACTTGCACAATTGACATTAAGGGCAAAATCCTAAATAAGCAAGATAAGATAGGGATTCATCACCCTTCCTTAGCCCAAAATCCATCTCCAAGTGCACTCACACTATCCCAAGCCTTAACTAAAAATTGATAGACGTTAGCCCTAGGGACATCTCGGACTCACTAAGAGATTAACTGAGGGTGAAAATTGCAAGAACTATACTACTGCATAATCGGTGTCGAAGGGAAGTGGATTGAGAGGCAAAGCCTCGAAAGCTTCGTGGTTTGGCATAATTAAGGCCCGTGGCTCACGCTCGAATACCTCCCACCGAGTTTTACCCTTTCCCGACCAATTAGCTTGTAGTCGAGTTCCTGAAACAACCCCCTGGAGAATCGACCAGTTAGAAGTCGTCTAGGTCCAGGTACCTTAGACTAAGGCTTTGTGGTTGTTTTCTTTCTTTTGTTTGTTTTTTCATTTTTTTTGAATGTTTGTTGTCTTTACGTTGTTTGTGGTTTAGAATCAGAGGACGCATACTTCTTTGTTAGGGAATTTGAAGAAGTGTGCCTCATGATGCGTATTCTCTAGCTAGGAGACGATGCCGTTAGGTTACATTTCATTCCCTTTTCCCTAAAGAACCTAGCTAAAAAATGGTTGTACATTTTGGCGGTAGATTCAGTTACAACGTGGGATGAGTTCGTCAAGGCCTTCTTGAAGAAATTCTGCCTAATTCACAAAGCTGCCCTCTTTAGAAAGAATATCATGCAGTTCAGGCAAGAACCGAGCGAACCATTTTGGAGATACTTTGAGCGATTCAAAGATCTCCTAGCTCAGTGGCCTCATCACAGTGTGGAGAAATGGCGTCAGTGCCTGATTCTCTATGATGGTTTAGATTATCAAACGAAAACCCTGTTAGAAATCATGTGTCACGGAGGGTTCTTGCAAAAGGATGAGAATCAGGGTTGGGATTTATTTGAGAATTTAGCTGAGAAAACCCTACAATGCAAGCCAGCCGCAAAAAAATTAAGGAATTCACAATCTATAGCTTCAAAAGGAGGGCTCTTATCTCTAGAATCATTCATAACTGCAGAAGATAAAATTGCAATACTAATGAGCAGAATAGAGGCTCTAGAAATAAAAGAGCCTGTCAATGTTAACCAAATCAACCCACCACCAATTCACAATCCGGATTGTTCATACTGTCAGGCATCGAACCATGTCTTTGAAAAGTGTCCTGTTTTCCATACTCAGCAACTGCCACCGGAACACCTGAACGCGGCCTACTCATGACCGCCATATAATCCTTACTCGCAAACATACAATACCGGTTAGAGAAACCACCTAAATTTCTCTTGGGCCCAAAATAATTCTCCCACGCCAAACTTTCCGAATAATTTTCACCATCCCACTCATCCAACAAATTTTCCCAGTCAAGCTCTATCTTCCTGCTCCCAAAGTTCACCAATGGAAAAGAAATTTAGTAAATTAGAAGAGAGTATGGAAGCTTTTATAAAGTCTCAAGCCGCTTTCATGCAAAAATCAGGGACAAACACTGAGCAACCATTCATAGGTTATATCGAGATTGAAAATGCAGATGAGTCAGTTAGCTAGCCCTCTAAGTGAAAGACCAAAAGGTACTTTACCTAATCAGCCACTAATTAACCCTAAGAACTCCAATAAGGCATATGAAATTCAGGACCCGTTGATCAACCAGTGCAATGCTATTCACACACTTCGATCTGGAAGCAAGGTGGACAACTAGGTCTACCAACAGAAAAATCCCACTCACATTGATCCTGCTCATGCTTCCACATCTTCTAGCTCCTCCCAATCTGCTCCCAAAATGTCTGACGAGGACACAACTGCTGAACAAGTTCACGAGCTTGTAGCACCATTTCCCAATAGGCTTAGGAATAATAATAAGAATATACACATGGAGAAGATACTTAGATGTTTAACCTGATAAAACTGAATGTGCCTCTTCTTGACGCTATCCAACAAGTCCCAGCCTATGCCAAATTTCTTAAGGATATGTGTACAAAGAAGAGAAGGACAAATGTGCCCAAAAAAGTGTTCTTGACAACCAACATAAGCGAAATTCTGTCTAGTCCCATTCTGGTGAAATATAAAGATCTCGGATGTCCTACAATTTCCTGCACCATAGGACAAACAGAAATTAGTAGAACACTTCTTGACCTGGGAGCAAGTATCAACTTGCTACCTCTCTCAGTATACCAGCAATTTGGGTTAGAAGAACCCGTAGACTAGAGAGAAAGATGTATTGCCTACATTGATTTGGACCATCATTCGATAGGCTTAAAGATATTCGCTAAGCTTCTCATTCCAATATCGTTAGCTTATGGAGAAATTTTTTTTGAGGAGCTTAATGATTGTCTGGTTAAATGCTTCTGCTAGCCCATTGGCAGAGGAGCTTTATGCAGTTGAGTCACATTCTGAATTCGATACTAGTCACAAACTGATAGAATAATTGGCTAATAAATTGAGGACCATTGTCATGGATGATCCTCCAGGGACACTAAATTAGTGGATGACATGGTGTTTGATGAAGTTAATAATATTGGTGCTTTTAACTTCAGCGAGCGGTATAGCTTTCCCCCATTTTGAGAAGTAATCGGTTACTGCAAGGATGAATCGATGACCTCTAACCAATGGAGTACTGATAGGTCCTATGACATTGATTTTCCAGACTTCAAAGGGCCATGAAGCGACTGTTAGTTGGAGCAGCTTCGGGGTTAGCGTATGAAATTCACATAGATTTGACATGCTTTACACCGTTTTGCATGCTGCACTGCGTCAGTGATCATCGTAGGCCAATAATAGCCAAGTTTGTGCAGTCAGTCTTTGAGCTTCGGACCAGGCTGATGGTCACCACATATGCCGTTATGAGCTTCTTTGAGTACTTTTTGTGCCTCTGTTTTGGATAGGCAGCGAAGGAGTATACCATCATATGGATGGTGGTAAAATGTCTTCACCTCTCGATCATAATAAAAATGAGGAGACCTTCATTGAATGGAAGTTGTCTCTTTAGAGTCATCAAGCAATATGCCATGAAAGGCATAGTTAATGATAGAAAATCGCTAGTCTCTCGTTCAAAGTGTGTTGAGGTTATATGAACTTCACTAACATCTAAACTGAAGTTCGGATAGAAGAAATGACGAGTAATTATCGTAAGATGGTAACTGCTATTGGCTAATAAAGCCAATGTGGTTACAAATTCAGGTAGAGCGTTTGCCTTTGTGCTTTGAAGGCGAGACATATGGCTGATGTAGAAGCCATCGAATGTGTTAGCCAATTAGATGACTGCATAGTGATAAGGTAGCAGGTCTTCATGTCGAACCTCATACTCTCTTTTGATCTGATTGACGATCAGCTTAGATTCACCATAGGCTTGCGGTATCTTAAAGGGGCTCCAAGTAAAGAGTTGTATTATCATCTTTCCTCTCACTTGAATATTTTAGAATATTCTGATGCTGATTGGTTGGTGATCCTATTGATCATCGTTTTACTACTAGTTATTGTATTTTTATTGGAGGCAATTTGCTGACATGGCGATGTAAAACATAAAATATTATTGCTTAATTTAATGATGACGTTGAGTATAGAATCATGGCTCATACATCTTGTGAATTAATGTGAAATCAATCTCTTCTTTCAGAAATGAGTGTTATCTACAAAAAGCCAATGGTGATATATTGTGACAATCAAGCGGCTATGTATATTGTCAATAATGCTATTTTTTATGAGTGAACGAAGCATATTAAAGTCGAGTGCCATTTTGTCCGAGACATGATGATGACATATCGGATAATTACTTCATTTGTCATATCTGGTTGTTAACTTGAAGATATCTTCACTAAAGCTTTATCTAGAAGGGTTTTTTAATTTTGTGCAGCAAGCTGAGCATGATTGACATGTACGCTCTAGCTTGAGGGAGAGCATTAGACTAGAAATATGATTTTTTTTTATTTTGATTTTCTACTCCAAGTTGAACGTTGTGTATTATCCTAATCTTATTAGGACTTATATTTTTTCTCTATAAATAAATGATTACTCTCTAATTGAGGGGACACGGTCTTCTCTTCATCTTTTCACCTCAACAGAACATGACCATTATTGACTCCAAGGACTTTGAAACTGGCATAACAATAAGTCAAACAGTTAATAAATAATCAACTACTAATTCTCATATCTGGCTTTTAACAAAGACGATTAACGTAACAACAATCATCATTTCAGACAATATATTAGTTTTGAATGAGTCAGTAATATACTCTTGGTCCAAAATTTGTGATTGCACCTTCTGAATTTGATGAATTTCTCATAAAATAAGGCTTTGGTAAGTCGATCAACAAGTTGATCTTGTGTGGAACAATACTTCATATGTGTTCGTTCTTTAGCTTAAAATTTATTAAATGAAATGATGGGAGACTTAAATGTGCTTTGATCAATTTTGAAGGAATGAATTCGTTGTCATTATGACTGTGGCTTTGTTCCCACAAAAGACCTCAATAGGATTAATCTTGAAAGATCTTGAATTTGATGCCGCTCTTTGAAGATCGGCTTCATTTATATAGTTTGACAATTAGCCAAAGATAGGAAAATACTCAGCTTTGGAGGATGATAGTGCAATAGTTGTTTGATTCTGACTACGGTGTTGTGATACGACAGTTATGATGCCAATTATTAAGACCAATAATTGTGTTACAACACCACTATTGTGCATGCCTAAGACCGTGATCTATTGTAATATTGCAAAACGTGATAATTGTAATACTTGCAAAAAATTTATTATAGAGCAAACTAGCAATGCCAAGAACAAATGAGCAGAAAAGAATATAAGGATTTAATGTGATTCGACCCAAATTTGTCCTACGTCCATGAAGAAAGAACTTGAGAGTTTTATCAATAAACTTGGTATAAGAGATCTAACCTTCCTCTTGATTCTTACAAGAGTATTTACATTTCCTTTGATTCCCACAAGATTACAAGAGTATACCTTCTCTCAATGTACCGTCACATTTCTCTCTTTCTTGGCTTCCTCTTCACCTTCTGCGTTACAATATACTGGGTTACAATCCTTATTTATATAGTAAAAAATTACAATACAAACTCTATTCATGTTATTAAATGATATTGGCCATCGGAGGCTTGAAGAGCTTGATTAATCCTTGTAGGAAGTGATTTCCTTGATCTAGAAGAATTATGGACCTTTTAAGTTTTATAAACAAAACTTCATTAAATAAGAACTGATTTCTATTCGAACTCTATCAGAAAAGAAAACCTGAACCCACCTGAATAGGAAACAGAAATCCTACTCTGGCCTCAGGTTGTCGACAGGCCGTTGTGCTTGTCAAAAATTTGAGATCCCTTTATCTTTTTTGTTACTTGTTGTCGACAGGGCCTGTCGACAGCCTTTTGTGTGCAATCGATAGCCATGTCGACTGTTGCACTTTTTCTTCTAGATTTACTTCTTTTTCAAGTTTTCTTTCTTCTACAATTCAATTTGATCTTCTTGGATGATCATCTCTTTTTTGAAACTAAGGTAATTTCACAACAATCTCCACCTTTATTTGCTTTTTAAGCCTTTAGCAAAATACTTTAAAAATTTTAAAATTATACCTTGATTCTTTTCTTGATTGTAACCATACCGTGAAGCCTTTATTCTTTCCCCTCTCCCTGGAGCCTTTGGCTGATTCACTGTCATGCCTTGGGTAATCTCAGACTTCACTCAAATGCACCCTTTCTATTTCCTGTAATACTTTAACCCGCTTCATGTCCTGTCCCAGTCTTCAAAACATCCAGTCCCAGTCTTCCTTGAAGATGCACCTCGCGATGAACTCCCTTCCAAGCTTGTCATTGAAACTTCACCTCGAACTGAGTGTTCCTCCTTCAGCTTGTATATTTCTCTACACTTCTCTTTTTTTCAGGATTATCCTATTTTCTTTCCTAACCGTGATGATGCCTTGTTGCACCTGGATTCAACATCTTTTTTCGTCGAGCACCCTTATGGATATTAAATTGTACCATGTATTCAGGACATACTAGACTGCCTCCTAATCATGCGCCGTCCCATCTCTTCCTGTAATATTGACTGTCCTAGTACTGATGACCTCGCAAGTCAAGTCATCTGCCATTTTAATATTCCTTTCTTCTTTGCAACCAAAGAGTTGATCAACTCTTTCTAGGAACATATATGAATCGTACTGCTAAAATCAAATATCTAGTTTTTATCTTGAGAAGTGTTATCTTCAAAGTGAGAAACCATTAATACTTTAGTGTCAACACAAATCATTTCTACGTCTGCCTCCACAGCTTACCCCTTCTTCTTCAATCATCTTGCTGATGCTTGCAATCTTTCTTCTAGTGACCTTTCTGTTGACAAAATTCAGACGCCTTCGATGAACTCGGACTTTTCGTTCCTTCTTTTCTTTTCCTTCTTATGACTATCGAACCTGATCCTTCCTGCTCAACTAGATTTGACCTTTTTTTGATCTCATTAGATTAGAGAGTTGAGATTACCTCCTTTAAGATGAGAGTTACCTTACCTAGAGCATGGTGGTTACGTTATAATTATATGTTTTGAAAACAAACTCAGAAGTATTAACGCCTTGTCTTCCTCATTGATGTTGACATCAACAATTAGTAGCTCACTGATGACTTTGTTGAAGAAGCTCAGATGCTCTAACACCGTTGTTCCTTACTTCATGCGTAGCCCACATAGTTGTTTCTTTAAGCATAGCTTGTTGGAGTTTCTCTTTGTCAAATACAATGTTCCTAATCTTGACCACAAACCAGCTTTCGTTTCTTCATCCATTACATTGTACATGACCTCATCTGCGAGACATAATTGGATCATGCTTGTCGCTTTTAGATCCATCGCCTCCCAATCCTCATCTGACGTATCTACAGATTTTACTGACTTTTCTGCAATGTCTTGTGAAGACTGTTGCACCAATAATATTTTCACCCTCTTGTATCATAGAGCAAAGTTTTCTTTACAATCTAATCTTCGATATATTACCTTATCTTCAACCTTTAGCTCTAATACTAATTGTTGTGACACGACAGCTATGATACCAATTATTGAGACCAACAATTGTGTTATGATACCAACTGTTATGCACGCTCAAGGCCGTGATCGACATTGTGAACATGATAATACGTAATACTTGCAAAAAAAATATTGTAGAGTAAACTAGCATAACTAAGTTAAAAGTTTAATGCTCGGGTAAATCCCAATTAAATACTTTAATCATGATTAATAAGATTATGCAGAATAATTAAAATTTTTAGTTATTTATTTTTGATGTGAAAAAACAGTATTTATATATGTCTCCTGATTATTTTGGCATAAAAAGAGAATTTTATAAGTATAAATACATGTGTGTATATATATGTCTGAACACTTTGAAATGCATGTTTAAATATCAAGTAATTGTATTTAATACAATTATGTATTGTTTGACAATTTGTGGATGATGAAGTGGCAGGTGGATACACTTGTACAAGATAATTGGGTATATATATATCTTGTGAGCATGTATATGTATGTGCATATTAGAGTATGTTGATAAAAAGATGTCTTATAGTCAAATACATAATAATATACATTTAAAAATGGGTGAAGTAAAGAGGGAAGGGGAGCATATGGTAGGCTTGGGTGTAGGTGAGAAGGAGTGATGGGTGGATAAATTTAAAATGAAATGAAGAGAGAACACATCTCTTTCATTCTCTCTCTTTCACTCTCTTTCTCCCCCATATTCTCTCCCTTCCTGTGGTCATGGCAGCACAGACGTTACTCACTCTTTCCCTTCCTTATGCTGATCATGTCAGGGTAATTCAGCCAGGGGAGGGCGGCGCTGGAGCAGGGCCGACATCAGCCAAGGCGAGGAGGCCTGAGGGAAGCAGCAGCGCAGAAGCCCCCTTCCCTCATCTCTTCCCCTCGCTTGTTCTCTCTTCTCTCTTTTAGGCTCTAACGGAAGCTAGGAGACACCGGAGATGGCATCGGTGCACACCGGGCCAGTGATCAGGGCGCCGCTGGTGAGGGCAGTCAGCAGCACGAGCAACAGCTCGTGCTGTTGGTGATGTACTGTAGAAGAAGGAGGAAGAGTAGAGGTTAGGGTTTTGGGTTTTAAATAAATCCGACCAAAACCCATTAAGACCCGACCAACTTTATTGCGTAGTACTTCAGTTAAGCCCTTCATAATTTAGATAATTACATTTTGGGCCCTGAAAATTAACAATAGCCCCCTGAAAAATTTAAGTTATTACGTATCTAATCGTATTTCATATCTTGTGAGATTCGAGCGATATCTCAGCCATCCTGATTCTGATTTGCACGATTCTAGAACCGTTGGATTTGTGGGATGGAGAGCCACGAGTCCACAATGTCAGTTATGTGGTATCGTATGTTCAGAGAATTGACAAGAGCTAAAGGTGGGTAAAATTTTATCTCTAATTTAATTAAATACTGTGATTGCATTCGTATGGACTAATTATAATGATGATGATTATAAGTAAGAGAAGATTGAGAATAAGTACAAATGATATCAAATCTATTGTGAAATTAATAAGTATGAACAATAATTAGATAAGAGATGATTAACATCAGTTATACCAGTGAGTAAACTAAACTGGGATAGAACGGGAAATCGATCATAAATCATGGATGTTAACTAAATTAATAGAGATAATTAGAAATTAATCAAGATAAATTGATCATTTGAGTTGCATTAATCATGAAATGGAGAATTATAGATTTATTGTATTGATACCGGTTGATTGGTCACATATATTGCATACATATTGTCACATTACCAAGCTTATTATCTAAATAAATCATATTAATAAGTCCTATTTTTCTTTATAAAATGCAGGCCCATTGCTAAAGGATAGGAAAGAAAAACTAGCCCAAAAACCCATCAAATTCTTATTTAATTTAGAATAAATTCGAAATCAGGGAATCAGGGCAGATCTTGGCAAATCAGAGAGGTTGAATATCGGCTAAAATGGATCTTCCCAAATCAAGTGGTTAAAGCCAACAATCAAAGATCGTTTCGTCAAATCCAGGAGTTGCAACAGTGAATCCAGCAAGACAAAAGGGCGCCTAAGCCCACGCCAACTGCATCTCCACCAGGATGTGGCCAATTGGCCACATTCTGTTCGCGGATCCGCGGCCCAAACCGCAGATCCGCGGCTTGTTGGTAGAGATAAGGGGAGGGTTTGTTCCCCTTATCTCCTCACTCCTTTCCCTCTAGGGTTTTGCCTATAAAAAGTAGGATTTTGTACAGAAAAAGGGACCGAAACTTAGATTTAGTTTTTCTCTTTATTTTTAAGGCTTTAGGATCTTTGTTAGATTGTATAGAAGTTATATCTTTATTTTATAATTTGTAGTTCAGTGCAAATACGAGTGAGGGAGAGGAATTGAGTGATTGTATTCTGAAGATTGAAGTGACATTAATACAAGGATCAAGCTATCTCTTCTTCCACTCCATTTTACGGCATGTCTTACTTTATTTACTTGCATTATTTTTCATCTTCCATGAATAGCTAAATCAGTTTTCTGGGCTCCCTATTATTCCTCTCTCCGATCCCTCTTCTTTTCGAATGGTTTTGATGAAAAGACCCAATGAATCATTTGCATGCCTAACTTAAGCCTTTCTTCTTGAAAGTGTTCTTGAAGGCACATGAGGATGGGTTTGCATTTTTAAACTTCCACTTCTTTTAAAAAAGGTCTCTTAAACTTGTTTTTATCTCATACTTGAACTACTTGATGATTTAACATTCAACTCAAGACGATTTCTTATAGAAAAGAGTTAACTTTTCCAAACTATCTTATGTGCTTTGCTTAAAACTTTCTAAACTCAATCTTAAGTTTTTGCCTATGATCAAGTTGAGGCACTAAGGACTTCAAAAGAAGAACACATCATTGAGTAGTGAGATAGTGAGCCCAGATCTTCTTTTTCTTATATTAAAAATAACAAATCTCTTCTCAAAGCTTTTAAATCACCTTTTTCAAAGCCTTCTCTAAATTTGCAAATTTTCTTTTAATCATCTCCCTTCTTTCCATTCTCTTTTTCAACTTAAAAGAAAGACACCATCTTCATTCTTTGTTACTTAACAAAAATACCGAAAAGCTTCTATCGCATTCCTCCTCGTGGACACGACCCGTTAGCCCAAAGCTGCACGGTAATTCTTTGCTCTTTCATTTTACAACCAAATGTTTAGCGCCGTTGTCAGGGAGGAAATGGTATATTTGTTTTTTTTAACAAGTTTGGTGTCTTGTTTCAAGGACGTCAAGATTCAGATTTAGCATTTAAGCTTTGCAGGAGAAGACTTGCTATTCTGTGCCCCTACTCTCGAAAGTAGGAAACAGAATTTCAAGAAATTACAAGTGCAAAAGTTAAAATTTTTGTTATTCTACTAAAACTCTTTTTTGCAGGACATATTACTTACAAAAATAAAGCTTTTGTGTGTTATTATTCTTGCTATATCTGTTATTCACAATCCCTGATTTAATCCAACAGTAATCTGAGTGATTATTAATTACTTAAAAAAATGTTTAGACTTGCATTCTAGGCATTTGTCTAATTACGTTTATTTTACAATTACTATTGAAGATAGCTGGAGACAAGGTACGTATGCATAGCATATAGTTTAGGAAATATTCTTGGGTGATATTTGCTTTTGAATGTTACTTTTCTATATCTTGCACACTTTGCACAATCAATTCTAAGGGCAAAACCCAAATCAAGATAAGGTGGGAAAGTCATTATCCTTCCTTATCCCATAAACTATCTCCAACCACGCACAACCTAAGCCTAAGTAAAATCTAATAGACATTGGCCTTAGGGACACCTCGAACTCACTAGGAGATTATTCTAAGGGGGAAGATGTTAGAATTTGACTCCTACCAAATTAGTGTCTAGGAAAGGGATTGAGGGGCGAAACCCCGAAGGCTGGTGGTTTGGCTTAATTAGGCCCGTCGCTTTTGTGCGGATACCTCCCACCAATCTTGCCTTGACTGTTGACACTTAAAAAAGACAAGATTCTCATTGGTCCGAACAATGTCTAAACTTGTTGACATTTACAAAAGACAAGTGACAGACAAGCTGAAGACCAGTTTTCACCCATTTCTGAGGGACAAGGAAGCAACTTGGACTCCACTGATCCAGCAAGCAGACAGTGAACCTGGATTGTTTCTAAACAGACCTCAGCAGGTCTAAAGGTGCTAGCACTTAGCATCACACGAGCCCAAAGGGATAGCCTCGCTTGAGAGGCTAATATCACTTGACTTCGCCTCGAAGCCATTCGAAGCCTCGCCAAGAAGCTAACTCGCAAACTTCGCCACAGAGGACTTCCAGCTCCGCCAAAGGGTTTCTTTCGGACTTCGCCAGAAGCTGCCTCTAGCTCCGCTACGAGTTCAATACGGGCAGCTCCGCCATTGGTCTGCTATGGTCAACCTTTGACCAATCAAATCTCCGGATGAGATCAGATCTAATCAGATCAAATCCAATCAAGATCAAATCAGAGATCAAATTTGGCAGTTGATTGCCACAATCTCTTGACTCTCCTAAAACGAGTAAGAAGATTAGGGGAAATCCTCCAACGATATGGAAAGGATTAAGAAGGTCAACCAACCTGCCAATTCTAGCTTCGCAGAAGCTGATCTTAGCCTCGCAGCAAGGCTACTTTCTGAATTCAAACAGATTCGATTCAATCTGTTTCCATATTTTCAAGGGACGATTATACCCTTGCTCTCCCTATAAATAGCCCACCAGGGGCACAAGGAGAGGACCATGCGCAGAAGAGCTCCACAAGCAGAGACTTCTTCACGACGCATCGTGCGCTCTTGAATTCAGAGACTTTTAGAGAATTGCTTTCTCTATCTAGGGTGTTGATACCCTAACATCGTCCTTCTTCTCAAGGAATTTTCAGAACTAGGCGAGAAGGAATTCCTAATTGAAGGCGATTTTGAGAAGCAGCAAGAGGGTTCTACCAACCTTCTGTTCTCTGATTCCCGGAACCAGGCGAGAAGGGAATCTCATCGCTCGCATCGTCAAAGGGACAAAGTGGTCGCGCGCTGACCAGACTCCTATCGGCACACTTCTCTAGAATCTCTGAGGAGATCTACTTGTAATCTTTTTAAGAATACTTGTAATTTAGCTCCTCAACCCTTTTATTGTAAGTTTTCCCCCTTTGCAAATATAATGGAAAACAAGATGGCGACTCCGCTGGGGATGATATTCTCCACTGCCGAGAATCAAGTGTCGCAATGTGACGAACAGACCTTCGGTTCTAACTCTGAATTCAAAAAAGCCGGTACAGCCAGAGCCCCTCTGGCTAAATCTTCAAGGAAAGTCTCTGCGGAGACTGAAAAAGTTCTCTGCGAACCTACTGCGGTTATTTGGCGCAACAAGGAAGCACGTCCGCAGTCTGATTCCTTTGCTTGTGAGAACTTGGTGGTTCAGTTCGATCAAGAAAGATTTGAAGAAGTCCTCTCTGGGGTGGCCCAATGCTTCGAGCACGGAAGCATAGGAAGGTTTCCACAACCAAGGTTTCAAAGCAGAAACCGGAAGCAGAATTCTGCCAACACCCCTCAGCCTCGCGTGTGGCCAATCAGATTCCTTGCGAACCTAAGTCTCCTCTGCCAAGACGTGTATGGAAGCCTAAACAGAAGTCTCCAACCGAAGCTTCAGGCGTAGCTACGCCTAAACCGCGCCTCTCTCGCGAAGAAAAAGGCAAGATGCCTGTCTGCTCTAATCATAAAGTCAAGACGGCAATCATACCGTCGCCAAATTCAAGAGCAGCAACGCCTTGCGTCAGCCTCGTTCATATGAACAAAGCTACTGTACCACAGCGTACTCACCAGGTCCATCCTCTTTGCAGCAGCATAGCGGGTAAAACACCACAGCATGCTTCGCCCTCCAGTTCGTCAAGCGCTAAGCTCGCGCTTTATGGCGAAGCTAGAACCAAAGCACTATTCAGTGCTAATCCCATCTGCAGGGATAAAAGAAGCAGGACATTGTCCTATGTGCGATCCAAAAGAGCCTTTGCCCTTGATTGCAGAGACCCAACCGGGTCTGATTTGAGGAAATTGTTGATGGATAGACAAACCTCTTCCCCCTGTTGTCAACAAATAGGATGTCAGCTGGTGACACTCCACTCGGTCCATTGCCGGCTGGGACCAATCCCCGCCACGCCTCCAAGACGACGGCCAGTTTTTGATCGGCTATCGGTACAGGCCCCGAGGAAACACTGCAAAAGGAGCACCTCGCGAAATCCAGCCTCCGCATCCGTCAACATGACTGGGAGAGGACGAGAGCTGCGCAGGGGAAGTCAAACATCTGACGACACCCTACAGCTCCCCAGATCCAGATTATAGCCCAGGCTTAGGCGAAGTCTTGGTGCATGACGAAGGTGTCTTCCGAAACACCAGATCCAGGGTGGCAATACCCTACAGTTACGAGCAGCCTTCTTCCTCGACGGCCCTAGCCTCGTCACAGCCCAGGAGATCACTCCAATCATCGGATGAAGAAGATGAAGATAGTGGGTATGCCTCTTCGGCACAGTTAGCTCGGTGCGAACAGACAAAGCATCAGCCAATATGACTGATAATGCTAACGACGACCTTCGTCGACGTTTGGAAGCTCAGGAGCAAACTTCTAGAACCCAGCAAGAAGCCTTGGATAATATTCAACAGATGCTTGCTCGACTCCTCAGCAATCGGAATGACAATGATGCCGGGAGTAATCACGATGAGGAGGAACACTTCAGCAATGAGCAGCCAAAGCCGGAGAAATCCAAGGAGGGTTCTTCCTTAGACGCCGAAGTCCTTAAGGGCCTCCAGGCTCAAATCGCATCCCTAGCTCAGAGGGATGAATTAAAGAAGGTAGGGGCAGTCCGTCCTTATCCGCTGGAGTGGGATTCGGTGCCATATCCACCGAAGTTCAAACCACCAACGTTGCATACCTATGATGGAAAGAGCTCGCCAAATCAGCACATCTACTATTTTCGGTCTCAGACTGGTAATGTTATAAGCAATGAAGCCATCATGGCTAGGTTATTCATTGGCACCTTAAAGGGGGTGGTATTTGACTGGTTCTGAAGTCTTCCCCTGGGCTCTATCAACTCCTGGATCGACCTGAAAACTCGGTTCCTCTCTCGTTTCTATGAGGACGATACCGAAGTAACCATGGACAAGCTCCTCTCCACTGTGCAGAGGAAGGGCGAATCTGTCCGTGACTACATTGAACGGTTCAGAAACTTATCCTTGATGTGCCCAACATGGATGCCACTACCCATGCTCTTACAGACATGCAGACACAACTTCTTAGACCAAGTGGAAGTTCGCATGGGGCTGTCAAAGCCCACACTTGGAAGGAATTGGTCAAACAAGCAGAGATAGCCGAGAAGTCGGCTAAAAAGTTCGAACCATCCGCCCCTAGAGGCAAGTGGGGGATGAACAACAAAGGGCGTAGCGACCTACCGCAATCTTCTCAAGCTAAAGGCAAAGAGACTATGTCTGTGGAGTTATCCGGAGATGTGCAGTCAAAGGCCAAGAAGAGCGGCTTCAACAATCAGGAGCATAAGTTCCCTCCAAAGTAGTACTCCTTCAAAGACGATCAGGTGGTCACGATATTCCATCTGCTCCACAAAGGGAACAAAATGAAACTGCCAGATGCTCGGCGTCCCAATGAGATAGGGCACACAAACGACCCTAAATACTGCCTCTACCACAGGATGATCCACCATTCTACTGACAAGTGTTATGTCCTCAAGGATAGAATATAAGCCCTGGTCGATGCCAGGGTTCTGACGTTGAAGACGGAGAAGAAGAAAGTCACTACCAATATGGTGACCCTCGAGTTTGGCAAAACTCCAAAGGTCACAGTTCCTGACGGAACTTATCCAGTCCCTGCGCCACGGTTGGAAGTCAAGCATCCTCCAGCTACAGCTCAAGATAATAAGGATCTTGTTCTTTAACATTGGAGACAGGGGAAATCATGTGGATACACCCAGACCTCGTCCAAGACGTGCAGTAGGATTCAAAGAAGCCCAAGTCAAAGGGCAAATCTTGCAATGTCATTTCCATCCTGCCAGACGATGGGAACTTTACATCAGCTTCTCTTAGCGATTCAGAAGGGGAAAAGCTTGCTTGTACGGCACAAGCCGATACGCCTCAACAGACGGGCACCCGATCCGAAAAATCATACTTAAGGCAGTATGAAAAGTCTACTGACAGGATACAACAGCAAACGACGTCAGTACCAATGTCAGTATCCACTCCAATTCCAACTAAGGGAAAAGAAAGGCCTAAGGAGGTACGATTCGACCATGTGTTGAAGAAACCACCAGGCCAAGGGTTTGATACACCCTTTCGGTTTGACATATTGGCTCAACTGGCCAATATCCCAGCTCGTATCACTATACACGAGCTCCTTCGCCTCTCAAAAGAGACAAGAGAAGCACTCAGGGATGCGCTAGCCAATTCAGAATCCTTTCTGACATGCATGCCTGAGATCTCTAACGACGACGTTCAGTATCCTTACCCAGAACGTCATCATATACAATCCAAGGTGCCCGCTATTACATTCACGGCGGAAGATATGCTTCTCAAAGACAACAAGCACGATCGACCTCTGTATTACACCGGATATATCGATTCAACGTGCATCGAAAGAATACAAGTCGATCCGGGGTCCGCACTCAGCATCATCCCCAAAAGGCTTCTCTACTTCCTCGGCATATCGCTGTACAGGTTGTCCGCAACCACTACTACAATATACGGTTTCAACGTCGAGAGCAGTCACCTACTTGGGAAAATCTGACTCCGTTGCAGAATCGGGAGCCTGAAGTCAGAAGTGACATGCTATGTCATTGACGCTGACACGTCATATAACCTGCTGCTAGGACGACCATGGATCCACGCCAACTGGATCATTCCCTCCACCCTGCACCAATGCTTCAAATATGTCGAAGATGACGCGACAGTGCGAACTGTCTTTGCTGAAAAGCAACCATTCAAAGGGGTAGAAAATTACTTCACTGACGCTCTCCTGTATCAAGAGGCCGGTGAAACACCCAAAGAACCATTGCCAGATGATGATGAAAGTAGCAATGAGGTCGATTCAGAATCTGAAGCAGGCATGCCAGCCATTCTGATTGGTGAACCAATTATAGCATGTCTCAATAATCCCCTATGTAATACTCCTTCAGAGGATGAAGGTGAATGGGTAATTAATGATAATATTTCTTTTGATTATCCTGCGAGTGTTGGGCTGTTTGAATCCATTACGGATGGCTCTCTGCACATGCCCTTACATAAGCCGAGTGCGGCTAGCACACCTATGGAAGCTAAAGAAGGGGCCACGCTGGTGATCCCTCCGTCCAAACAAGGGCAGTTACCGATAATCTTCGGTAGAACCCAACCACGGGGACCCGCAGCTACAAATTCAAGTTCAGATCCAGACACTCCACAGTTCTTCCATTATGCGCAGCCGGCGCGCCATATTATGAAGAAAATGGGATACAACTTGAAGCATGGAGAAGGTCTGAATTTTGGAAAAGGAAGGCGTGATTTGATGCGGAATTTTGTCCCAAAAGGGAAGCCTGCAAATTACTATGGTAATACACGCAGGGGGTTGGGATACGTTACACCCACATCGTCAGCAACGGTTCAAGCCGAAGACGATAAACCAATTCCATCACATTCAGCCTCATCCTCCGAGTGGGATTCAGATGTCAGTATAGGAGGAATGTTCGAAAACCTCACTGCTAATATGACCTCAAGCAGTCAATTGGAGCCCGCAGAAGCCACTGACGAGGAACCATGGGCCCAGCAATTGACCTTCAATGGGAAAAGCGATTCGAATTGCGCGAGCCACCTACTGAAGATAAGGTGATGCAAGTTAACTTGGGAAGTCAAGACCACCCTAAGCCCATCTTTATAAGTGAAAGCCTATCACTTACAAAAAGGGAAGAATTGATAATGCTCATAAAAGAGTATATAGATGTCTTCGCTTGGAGCTACGAAGATATGCCCGGACTTGATCCGCAGGTCGCTATGCACCGTCTAAACATCAAGCCTGACGTTAAGCCAGTCAAGCAGCAACATCGTCGGTTTCGCCCGAACATTATGGAAGCTATTGAAGCCGAAGTTCACAAACTCATTGCATGTGGCTTCATCTGGGAGGAACAACATCCAGATTGGGTAGCAAACATCGTTCCCGTCCTCAAAAAGAACGGGAAAATACGGATCTGCATCGACTACCGTGATCTCAATACGGCCTGTCCCAAAGACGAATTCCCACTGCCCATCACTGACGTCATGATTGACAACACATGCGGGTTCGAAAGAATGTCTTTCATGGACGGCTTTTCAGGGTACAACCAGATTAAGATGTATCCCGACGACGAGAAGCATACATCATTACGAACACTATTGGGGGTATACTGCTACACTGTAATGCCCTTCGGACTGAAGAATGCCGGAGCAACCTATCAGCGGGCAATGAGTACAATCTTTCGCGATCATCTCCGAAAAACGGTGGAGTGCTATGTCGACAACATTGCCGTCAAAAGCCGCAACAAGAATGAACATCTTCACGACTTGAGAACAATGTTCGACATAATGCGGGCTCGTCAACTGAAAATGAACCCGACAAAATCCTTCTTGGGAGTGTCAAGTGGCAAGTTTCTTGGGTTTATTGTCACATCAAAAGGGATTCATCTTGACCCAGACAAAGTCAAAGCCATTCAGAGCATGCATCCACCGAGGAATCTCAAAGAGCTCAGAGGCTTGCAAGATAGACTGGCTTATATTAGAAGATTCATCGCAAATCTCTCAGGCCGCTGTCAACCGTTCACCCGACTCATGAAAAAGGGTGCTTCCTTCGTATGGGATCAAGCTTGCTAGGAAGCTTATGAAGACATCAAGAGGTACCTCACAAAGCCTCCAGTCTTAGTGGCCCCTACATCAGGGAAACCATTCTTGCTTTATGTAAAAGCTATGGACTACTCCCTCGGTGCCCTCCTCGCTCAAAAGGACGACAATAGCCACGAGCAGGCCATTTATTATCTGAGTAGAACTCTCATAGGAGCGGAATCTCGCTACAACCCTATCGAGAAAGAGTGTTTAGCTCTCGTCTTCGCTATTCAGAAGACGCGACATTATATGGTCAGCCAGACCATACATGTCATCTCCAGAGTAAACCCATTGCGTCTTCTTATGACGAAGCCAGGATCGTTGAATTCAAGATTGGCTAAGTGGGCACTTTTATTGTCTCAATACGACATGATCTTCACACCTCAGAAGGAGGTTAAAGGCCAGGCCCTTGCAGAGTTCTTGGCTGCTCATCCAGTTCCGGAGCATTCAAAACTTCACGAAGATATCCCTGATGAAGTCTTCGAGTCTTATGCAACCTCAGAAGAGGAAGTGTGGCAGATGTTCTTCAATGGAGCATCGCGAATGGGCCCTATAGGCAAGATTATTGCCGGAGTGGGGGTTGTGTTTATCTCCCCACAGAATCATGTCCTGCCCAGAGCATTTTCTCTGACAGAATCATGCTCCAACAATGTAGCAGAATATAATGCTCTGCTCATCGGTCTTCAACTCGCCCCCACTGAATGGGGGTACGCTACCTCGAAGCCTATGGCGATTCAAATTGATCATCAATTAGGTTAAAGGCGAATATGAAGTCCGCCATGAGGACTTGGTGCCTTATTATCACACGGCCGTTGAATTGGCCAACCTATTTGAAGGCTTCTATATCGGGCATGTGTCTCGATCTCAAAATACCAAGGCGGATGTTCTTGCTGCATTAGCAACAGCACTAGCCTTGCCAGCCGACACCGAGTATCACCTCACAGTAGCAACTCGACATCTTGTATGCTCCAAGCACATGCTAAGAACTCGAGAAGTCTATAATGTCTCCACGGATCTTGAGCCGAGAGATTGGCGCTTTCCTCTTATTGACTATGCTTTGCACGGTCTGCTTCCAGACGATCCTAAAGAAGCGGCGTCCGTCAGACGAAGGTCTCTCCGTTTCTACTACGATCCGACTTTGAAGACACTTTACTATCGTTCATATGACGGTCTCCTCCTCCGTTACCTTTCCAATTCAGAGGCACAAGAAGTGCTTAAAGAAGCACACGACGGCATTTGTGGAGCTCATCATCCAGGTACAAAACTTAAGGACAGGTTGCACAGACTTGGATACTATTGGCCAACTATGATAGCCGACGCCATCCAATATGCACGAAGGTGTAAAGCATGCCAGATCCATGCAGACTTCATACACCAGCCTTCGGAGTTGCTCCACCCGACTGTTGCTTCATGGCTATTTGAAGCATGGGGAATAGATGTCGTAGGACCAATCAGCCCCTCTTCGACAAAAGGTCACCGGTTCATCCTCGCAATAACCGATTACTTTTCAAAATGGGCAGAAGCTACACCATTAGCTGAAGTCAAAACCTCTAATGTGGTTAACTTCATCAAACACCATGTCATCCATCGATTCGGTGTTCCTAGGCGGATCATCCACGACAACGGTCCCCAATTCGTAAGCCAAGTATTCTATCGGTTCTGCGATAAATATCGAATTCAGAATGTGGCTTCAACTGCCTATAATCCCGCCACTAACGGTTTGGTGGAAGCATTCAACAAAACGATCATCAAGCTACTCAAGAAATTTGTCTCCTCGAACAAGCGAGATTGGGACGAAAAGCTTGGTGAATGTCTTTGGGCCTACCGAACCACGGTTCGGACACCGACAGGCAATACGCCTTTTTCCCTGGTATATGGGTGCGAAGCAGTCATCCCGTTGAAAATCCAGATGCCATCATTGAGAGTCGCTCTGACTACTAAGATCACATTAGACGACAATGATCGATTGCGTCTTCAAGAGCTCGAAGCCCTAGATGAGAAGCGGCTACAAGCTCAACAGCATATTGAGCTATATCAAGCTTGAATCTCAAAGGACTTCAATAAGAAGGTCAAACAGAGGGTCTTCCAGAAAGGAGACCTGTTTTAGCCATCAGACGACCGATGATTATGACGCACAAGACCAAAGGCAAATTTCAATCTAAATGGGAAGGACCGTTTGTAATAGAAACAGTCTATTCAAACGGAGCATACCGCCTTATGACCTCAGATGGCGACTTACTCATGATGCCGATCAATGGCAAGTTCTTAAAGAAGTATTATCCTTAATCAAGGATCCCTCTGATGATCAAGTTAACACTACACCTCTGATCAAGATCTCCGTGTCCAAAGTACACACAAAGAGAGCCTTTCTTTTCCTCCAAGCGAGATCACACAACCATAAACCAGTAGGAACCTGGCCGTATACTGGTTGTCTTAAAGGAGAGTCAGGGTTACACATACGTTAACCAGACGATCCAATATCCTTAACGATTAAGGACAGAGGAAAATGTTGCCTTTTAAGCCCAACATAAGTCCTTGACAACTCATCATGCTGAGGGGAATAGCATGGCTAGCCCAATTCAAACGGTAATTGGTAAAGGCATATCAAACCCGTTGACAGCTGGGAATTTGCTAAAAATCTTAAGGGACAAGTTCCCGTTTGATTCCCTCGTTTCTCCCGTGAGAGCGAGACCTCCAAAGTCACTTACCAATTCTCATCCATAGAATGGTAAAACCACATATACATTTCGCTGTTACGTTAACATTAAACCTATGACAGTGATTCCCTCGTTTGTCCCCGTGAGAGCGAGACCTCCAAAGTCACTTACCAATTCTCATCCATAGAATGGTAAGACCACATATACATTTCGCTGTTACGTTAACATTAAACCTATGACAGTGATTCCTTCGTTTCTCCCCGTGAGAGCGAGACCTCCAAAGTCACTTACCAATTCTCATCCATAGAATGGTAAGACCACATATACATTTCGCTGTTACGTTAACATTAAACCTATGACAGTGATTCCCTCGTTTCTCCTCGAGAAAACGAGACTTTTTCCCAAAAACTCCATTACAACCTTGAGCTTGGTGGCGTCTCAATCGGTTATGTCATTGCGACCTCTGAACCAGCAGACAGCTAAGTCTCAATTTCGAGCCCTGTTGACATTTACAAAAGACAGGTCTCGATACTTGTTGACATTTACAAAAGACAAGTATCACCAACCTTGAGCTTAGTGGCGTCTCAATCGGTTATGTCATTGCGACCTCTGAACCAGCAGATAGCTAAGTCTCAATTCTGAGCCCTGTTGACATTTACAAAAGACAGGTCTCGATACTTGTTGACATTTACAAAAGACAAGTATCACCAACCGTGAGCTTGGTGGCGTCTCAATCGGTTATGTCAATGCGACCTCTGAACCAGCAGACAGCTAAGTCTCAATTTTGAGCCTGTTGACATTTACAAAAGACAGGTCTCGATACTCGTTGACATTTACAAAAGACGAGTATCACAAATTTTGAAGCTTGGTGGCGTCTCAATCGGTTATGTCATTGCGACCTCTGAACTAGCAGACAGCTAAGTCTCAATTCCGAGCCCTGTTGACATTTACAAAAGATAGGTCTCGATACTCGTTGACATTTACAAAAGACGAGTATCACAAATTTTGAAGCTTGGTGGCGTCTCAATCGGTTATGTCATTGCGACCTCTGAACCAGCAGACAGCTAAGTCTCAATTCCGAGCCCTGTTGACATTTACAAAAGATAGGTCTCGATACTCGTTGACATTTACAAAAGACGAGTATCACAAATTTTGAAGCTTGGTGGCATCTCAATCGGTTATGTCATTGCGACCTCTGAACCAGCAGACAACTAAGTCTCAATTTCGAGCTTGTTGACATTTACAAAAGATAAGTCTCAACCCCGAGCTCTGTTGACATTTACAAAAGACAGGTCTCGATACTTGTTGACATCTACAAAAGACAAGTATCACCTACCTCGAGCTTAGTGGCGCCTCAATCGGTTATGTCATTGCGACCTCTGAACCAGCAGACAGCTAAGTCTCAATTCCGAGCCCTGTTGACATTTACAAAAGACAGGTCTCATCTTTCGATCCGACAAGGACCAGTTTCGGGCTTGGTGGCGTCTCAACCAGTTATGTCATCGCGACCTCTGAACTGACAGATAGCCAAGTCTCATCATCCAACCCAACAAGAACTATGTTCTCAAGAAATTGCAATACAATTTGGAACCGCAATTCAGAAAGAAGAACAAGATTGGAGATTCGATAAAAGAAGAAAAAATTTTCATTCACTCCAAAAGGAAAGGTACATTGATGCTACATCAAGGTTGTGTTTCGTACAATAGATTTAGTTGCTCAGCAAGATCATTTGCGCAAAAGGCATACAAGTGGTTTTATCTGCTTCCAGACCAGACCAACTGGACACGAAAGGCCTTCCTCCTGCACAAGGCCGTAACCAGTTGTGCCACCAGGACAGGGCCATAATTTTCCACATAATGGCAGATTTTGCCACCAGGAAGCTGGATCACCTTTGATGAAAATTGGCAATGAACTTATCACCGCCAACACGATAGATCACATATAATGGAAATTGACAGTGATGTCAGTGATCTTACAGGTGTGGCGTCCGCTTTCCCGAAGTGGATCATTTCGGATAAGCGGCTACCAGCCTCACCTCAGAACGAATCCTCTCGGATAAGAGGCTGCCAATAGCCTCTGGGACACACATCAGCTGCCCAAGTTGTTCCTCCTGCTTAAAAGTAAAGCTTCAACTGGGGAAGCATAAGGCAACTTTTCGGTCTCTTTCATCAAGACACAAGATCGGCGAACATAGCTCACTGCAATGCAAAATTGGAGCAAGTTAGCAGTTAAACACAAAAGATACTGCAAAAGCGCTAAAGCCGAATTCTTTGGGACGAAGCAATCCGATTTCAGTTAAAGCAGAGGATAAGCCTCGCTCGCACAGCAGTGATGGGCTAGCTCAGCAAACGCCAAGTCCTAACCTCGCCTATATGGCTAAGCCAGACTGATCCTGGGGGACACAGTCTTAGCCTCACATATATGGCAAGAGTGACTCAACCTTGAAGAGACTAAGTCCCAAGTTCTACATGTGCAGCGGACTTAACATGCAGTAATCTTTCTCTGACCAAGTCAAGATGATAGCTTCGTTAGGAAGCTATACTGAAATCCTTCTCCGCAGATCAGTTAAATGGAGAACAAGGGAAGCTAATCCCTAAAGCAGCCGCTAAAGCTGAATTAAGGGAGATGAATTCCCTAAAATCGGTGAAGTCATTGAATGATCAAGACTTACCGGTCCTTAGCCAGGTAATGACCAGAGTGGGCATTCCCACTAGTTCAGAGATCTGAGTATCTCTCTCAACCAAGAGAAGAGGAGAAGAGCAGATCACTTCTCTTCAGAGGACCTCAAGTGTCCTATTTATAGGCCCCATGGCCTGAGCGCTGCCGCCTCAAGCGTGGAAGCACGAGCGCATTTAAGGCATTTACTGCGCCTTGAGAAAAGGGACGGTTTTCCTTGGAACCGTGCAAAGGAAGAAACGTCTCCCTCATAAAGGCACTTATTGCGCCTTGAAGAAAGGGAATATCCTCCCTTGGAAACATGCAAATCGGAGAATATCTCCCTTGATCAGCACGAAGAAAGGAGTAATTCTCCTCGTAACTGGCCCATGACAGTTGGCCTCGGGAAAAGCGACAAACGCTCTAGGGCGAACGTAACTCCAGAAGCCCAGATGCGGAGCTACCCGCACGCGAAGCTACTCAGAGTCACGAACCTCTGTACAATTCTTCGGCGAATCTACATCCCAAAGCAGGATTTAAAGCGAAGCTGAACTTAACCATTATGGCGACGTTCATTCTCCATCAATCAAAGCAGTTCAAAGTATTCCGAAGTCTGAGCCATTGCAGACTTTCGAAAACTTTGAAGGGGGTCTTGTTGACACTTAAAAAAGACAAGATTCTCATTGGTCCGAACAATGTCTAAACTTGTTGACATTTACAAAAGACAAGTGACAGACAAGCTGAAGACCAGTTTTCACCCATCTCCGAGGGACAAGGAAGCAACTTGGACTCCACTGATCCAGCAAGCAGACAGTGAACTCGGATTGTTTCTAAACAGACCTCAGCAGGTCTAAAGGTGCTAACACTTAGCATCACACGAGCCCAAAGGGATAGCCTCGCTTGAGAGGCTAATATCACTTGACTTCGCCTCGAAGCCATTCGAAGCCTCGCCAAGAAGCTAACTCGCAAACTTCGCCACAGAGGACTTCCAGCTCCGCCAAAGGGTTTCTTTCGGACTTCGCCAGAAGCTGCCTCTAGCTCCGCTACGAGTTCAATACGGGCAGCTCCGCCATTAGTCTGCTATGGTCAACCTTTGACCAATCAAATCTCCGGATGAGATCAGATCTAATCAGATCAAATCCAATCAAGATCAAATCAGAGATCAAATTTGACAGTTGATTGCCACAATCTCTTGACTCTCCTAAAACGAATAAGAAGATCAGGGGAAATCCTCCAACGATATGGAAAGGATAAGAAGGTCAACCAACCTGCCAATTCTAGCTTCGCAGAAGCTGATCTTAGCCTCGCAGCAAGGCTACTTTTCGGATTCAAACAGATTTGATTCAATCTGTTTTCATATTTTCAAGGGACGATTATACCCTTACTCTCCCTATAAATAGCCCACCAGGGGCACAAGGAGAGGACCATGCGCAGAAGAGCTCCACAAGCAGAGACTTCTTCACGACGCATCGTGCGCTCTTCAATTCAGAGACTTTTAGAGAATTGCTTTCTCTATCCAGGGTGTTGATACCCTAACATCGTCCTTCTTCTCAAGGAATTTTCGGAACTAGGCTAGAAGGAATTCCTAATTGAAGGCGATTTTGAGAAGCAGCAAGAGGGTTCTACCAACCTTCTGTTCTCTGATTCCCGGAACCAGGCGAGAAGGGAATCTCATCGCTCGCATCGTCAAAGGGACACTCGCATCGTCAAAGGGACAAAGTGGTCGCGCGCTGACCAGACTCCTATCGGCACATTTCTCCAGAATCTCTGAGGAGATCTACTTGTAATCTTTTTAAGAATACTTGTAATTTAACTCCTTAACCCTTTTATTGTAAGTTTTCCCCCTTTGCAAATATAATGGAAAACACTGACCTGGCTGATTAGCTTGTGGTCAAAGTCTGCATTATACCTCCGGTGGACAATTAACTAGTTAGGAGTTGTCTAGGTCAATGTTACCTTAGATTAGGCTTGGTTGTTTTCTCTTCTTGATTAATGGTGAACTTGTTTGTAATTGTGCTTGTGTATGCCAATGTGGTCAAGAGACCCTAATGCATCTAGGGTAACTAGAAACACATCATCACCCAAGTTCGAACCAAGACCAAATTCGATTATGGCTAAACCGAAATATTTGCAGGATAGGTTCTATCCTATTAGAACCTCACTTCCATCCTACATCTAACTTCTACCGGTTGGTGAAAACAACTTTGAGCTTAAGTTACAGTTCATCAACACACTCCCTAAGTTCCATGGCTTAGAGTCCGAAGATGCTTATTTCTTCATAGGAGAATTTGAGGAAGTATGCTTAATGATGAAAATCCCACACCTTGCAGATAATGCTATTAGGTTGAGATTTGTTCCATTTGCTCTTAAGGACTTAGCCAAGAATTGGCTCTATAGTTTAGCGGCCGGCTCTATCACATCCTGGATGGTTTCATCAAGGTCTTCTTAAAGAAATTCTATCCAATTCATAAGACCGCTCTCGTTAGGAAAAACATCATGCAGTTCAAGCAAGAACCTAGTGAACCGTTTTGGAGGTACTTTGAACGCTTCAAAGACCTCCTCGTCCAATGTGAAATCACCTAGAGGGTGGTGAATAGGTGACTAGCTAAACTAATGGTGAATTAATGCGGAATTAAAACTATTTATTCAAACTAAAATTCTTAAACTAAACACACAAGATATAACCTAAGAGTGTAGCCGAATTCCCCGTGAAGGGCTCTGGACTATCTCCGCAAGATTCCTCTAGATAAGAGTTGAGGTGTCGCTATGGTTCTCTGGGTTGAATACAAGTGTGAGCAAACAATCCCAAGCATATAACAATAAAGCACAATATATATTAAGCATATAAAGATGTAAGCAATGTAAGTATGCAAGATATAAATACAAGTGAGAGATAGAGAGAGCAATCGCAAGCACGGGAGATTTGTTTCGAGGTTTGAGCACCCTTACTTTACGTCCCCGCCTTCAACAGTATGAAGAATTTTCACTAAAAACGGATCCCACCGGATCACTCGGTGCCGCAATACCTACAAGCGAGTTCACACTAGAACTCCTTTGGACTCTCTAGTCCCTCTCTTGTTCTTACAAGAACAAACACACGCAAGCACGCAAGCTTTCCTAGGCCGCACCTCTACACCGAGCTCTCACTAGAACTCGAAACAACGCGAACCCACAAGTCCGCCTCCTCAAATACAATGGTGAACTCTTGGTGATCTAAACACTTTGATCATCTAAAAATAATCTCATAATAATTCTCCTATAGGAATGATATAAATATGAAAAGGTCAAGTATGTGTGAGAAGATTAGGATTGAATTGGTGGTAAAAAACTCAAGAAATCTATTCTGAAAACACTCTTGATAGACTCTCTTTTTGATATGAAAATTTTGGCTCTTAAACAAGTGGAGATAAACACTAAAAGATGTATGAAAACCTACCTTGAAAATCCACTTCAAATCTTATATAAAACAGTCCAAGAGAAGCCCCTTTTATAGGCTTCAAAAATCTACCCGTTGGAGGCCAACTCGGCAGTTTAAACTGCTGACGGTCGACCGCCCCGGTCGACTGTCAACGATTGATTTTTCGACCGTTGGAAAGGTCGGACGACCGGCCGGTTGACCGCCAACGGGGTAATGGCCTAGCGGTCGACCGCCCGGTCGACCGGTCCATTTCCAGAGAGTAGAAGCTCTCTGGCGGTCGACCGTGCGGTTGGCCGGCTCAACCTGTGCACGTTTTGTGCACGTTGGTCGACCGACCTCTGCCTCGGTCGACCGTGCGATCGACCGGCAGAAGGCCAGGAAACAGTTTTGGGGATTTAAAACTTCGTTTTTTACATCAATAAAATCCCATAAATTCTCTAAAAATCTTCAAAAATAAGTTCAGAAATAAACTTTGATATATAAACAGGTTTGAGTAAAAATCAAAATATGTTACAAATATTTTGAACTATTTTTATAATATGAAAGTTTTGCCTTAAACAAAAATCTGTATTTTTCTAAAATGATTTTTCCAAATTGACTATTTTTTCAAAACTTCTCTAAATATAAAAACAAGATATTCTAAACACTTTTAAAGCTTAGTGTGTATGGATATAATCCACTACACATATATGATGAAATATCTATGTTTTTAACATTAAGCTCTAAATAAAGTTTTAATAGAAACTTATGTATAAAAAACTAAACCAGTATTTTTTCAAAATGAAAACTCTTTCATGAAAACACATCTAAATCTTTTGTGTGAGTGTATATGATACTTGAGCAATCCACCAACTAATCTATCCTTTACATTTTATCTAAAAAAAAAATCTTAACCAAAAATAAACCTAGACACAAGTCTTCTCTTGAAGGTCTTCTTCTCCTTCTTGACTTGATTTAAACTTTGATCCAATGAGCTAGACTCCTCTTGAGTACTTGATGTGGTCTTGATACACAAGCTCTTGAATCAACACGTGCTAGCTCCAAAATTTGACTTGAAATCCTTTGCTGAAGCTAAACACCTACTAAGATCTTGATCATATATCTGTGACTAATTAAACACAAGATCATTAGTACTATAACTACATGAGTTAATCATCATCAAAACTAGAGTGATGGGCCTTTGGGCCTACATTCTCCCCTTTTTGATGATGACAAAACTCATAGAATTATATATGCATGGATTAAAGTTAAGCTTCATAGCAATAAACAATAAGATATTCAATGAAGTACATGAAACTAAATAAATATATATGCATCAACAAGGTAAGAGAAACATGCAAACATCCAAAATCCTTTTCCCCAAAAACCTTCTTCCCCTTTTCGTTTAAACTTTCAAAAACATTCTCCCCATTTTGTAAAACACAAGATGCATAAACTTAAATCAATATATGCAAACACTCAAATATGCATATACAAACTTAAAATCTTTCTCCCCCTTTTTGTCAATCATCAACAAAGGGGTAAAATAAAACAAATCAAGAATAAGGATATATATACGATATACATTCATGAAGAGGAAGACGTTAAGTTAGCTTCCCTGCATACATACTGATTGCACACATTTATTGCATTATTCTTTATTACATTCCACATTTATCATGTAATAAATCTGCTAAATTTCTTGTCTTTATGTCTATTTTGCAGAAGATAATCATGAGGAGAAAGAGGATAAACAAATAAATATCAATTAAATTCAGATTTAACTAGATCTATTTGGTTAGAGGAGGATGATCTCAAATCTAGTTGGTTAAATTCAGTTTTGTAAATCAGGTGGTTAAAGCTAAAGATCAACCGAGGATAACATCAAATACAGAGTCCAAATCCAAAGGGATAAATGAATAGAGAGAAGATCAACGGATGAGATGAAGCAATTCTGACAGGATATCTTTTAGTATTTGAATCATAACTTTCTCTACAAGAATGCAAATCTGATGATTCAAGATAACCCAGAAAAAGGACTTAAAAGGTTACAACTCTTAAGTTGATCATTATTTCTAATTCTTTCATTTGATAAGTTATATATAGCAATCAATATGCCAATAAGTTGCAGATCAGAACTGAATATCCACATCAAATTAAGTTTAGAGATATGGGAAAGATTCAAATTCAGAAATAGCCAGCTTCCCTTATCTTCATACTCCTCTACCCTCTGTATTTCTCCTATAAATACCTGCAATCTCAAAGGTAAAAGGGACGAAAAAGCAGAGAGTAGAACTTATGCTAATTTGTAGTTTGTATCTTAGGTTTTTATTTTCTTTCATGTAATTTTTATTTTCTTTATGTAACTGACAGGAGATGATACTTTCATGGAGGAATGAGAGCAAGCTTATACTGCAGGTGACACCTGTGTAAAAGATCTCTTCTTCCATTGTTATTTGAATTGATTCAAGGTTACTTTTTCTTTTTTACTCTTGTTTTCGTTTACTCTCCTCTAATGTGTTGCAATCCAAGTGAATCTGTTAGCCTTGAGACTGCTTCACCATTGCAAGTGCCCTTGTTGGCCTATGGTGATGAACAACCATTCTCTTGCTAGTATAGTTTGCCCTTTTATTCTTAGTGTACATCGGGAATGGGGAAGATCCTACACGCCATGCTTGATCGCCTTCAAAGACAAGGTAAGTCGTAGCTATGAATCCAAGGTATATGAGCACAAAGGGGTAAGTAACTTTTAGTTTCTTTCTTTTCTTTTTATTCTTTAGTTTAGAACATCACAATCGACCACTTCTTGTATTATTCCTTTTTCATTTCTTTGTACATATCATTTCTAGTTTTTTCATCTTCTTAATCTACCATCTTCTTTCTAACTCACTTTAACCTAATTTTTTCTTTTTCTTTTAAAGAACTAAAGAAGAACTTTAACCATACTTTGTAGGCTAAAAGAGATCTTACTAAAAAGCTTCCATCGCTAGTCCCTCCTTGTGGATTACGACCCGCATAGCCACTTAGTATTGCGGTAGAATTGAGCACCTTGTACTACTGTTTTAAAAGTTCTGAAATTCTATATTTTTGTGCAGGTTCAAGCTCAATCAAATTTTGGCGCCATTGCCGGGGAAGGATGGTAAGTAATTCTCATTAAACATTTTTGGTTAACCTTCATCTTGATTTTTGGTGTACAGATTTAACAACAAGGAACTTTGCTGCAGTGGACATATAAGTGACCTTGGACTCTGCTCAAAAAAGCAGAGCCAAGAAGCCCTCAGATTTGTTACATTCCTGTGGCATTCTGAGTGAACTACTAACCTATATTTTCTGCAGGATAGCTGAATTGTAAAGTTTAATATCTGTACCTATCTATTTCCTTGTTTGTCTCATTGTACTTACTTTCTAACCTCAACAGTAAAATGATGTTTGTTAAATGCTAAAAATGGTTTAGACTTTGCATTTAGGCACGTGTCTAATTCGTTTACATTTTACATTATTGTTGAAGAGTGCTAGAGCAAAAGGTACGTTTGCATGGCATATAGTTTAGGAAACATTCTTGAGTGATTATTTGCTTATTGAATGTTACTTTTCTTTATCCTGCACACCTTGCACAATCAATCTTAAGGGCTTGTCCTATAAACAAGATAAGGTGGGGAAGTCATTACCCTCCCTTAGCCCACAAACAATCTCCTCACTCACTAACCCAAGCCTAACTAAAAATGAGTAGACGTTGGCCTTAGGGACATCTTGGACTCATATAGGAGACTGACCTAAGGGGGAAGTTGATTTGAATCTGACTCTTGTGAAATCGGTGACTAAGGATGGGGATTAAGGGGCGAAACCCCGAAGGCTGGTAGTTTGGCTTAATTAGGCCTGTCGCTTCTGTGCAGATACCTCCCACCAATCTTGCCCCTACCTTGCCGATTAACTTGTGGTCAGATTCAGCAAGATACCCCCTGTGGACAGTCTAACCAGTTAGGAGTCGTCTAGGTCTAAGGTTTACCCTAACTTAGGTTAGATTTTTTTTCTTTTTGTTTGTTTATTTGTTGTTTTTTTTTCTTGTTTGTGTCTTATTGTGTGATATGGCTTATAACAATAATTTTTTCAATTTAATGGTAATCCATATTACACACCAACCTCTTTTTCGGATATTACCAACCTGACATATCATAACTTTAACCAACATAGTGTGCCGGATTGGTCTTATTCGAATCAATATAACCCATGCCCCCAATCTTATGACCATAATTTCCAGAATAATTTCAACTCTTCACAGAGTCAATGAGGATTCACCTCCCCCGAGTCTAATTTTCAACCAACTTGTCCTCATCCACCTTGTCCACAATATTTTCAAGATTCATACTCAGTTCCACCTGTCCAAAATAGAAAACCACCAATTTTGGAAATGAGTATGCGTGAGTCCAAATAATAATTACAAAATCTGATGGACTCACAATTTCACCACCAATTTCAAAACAACACCTCATCTTTTCAAGACCAATCACAACAAAATGATGAACCAATCAACTATGAAAAGATACTTGAAGCCATGACTCAGGCACAAAACGCTCGTAATCATGACATAGATATGATGGTCCAAACTCTACGTTCTCACCGTTTGACCATTTCTGATGTCGCTAACCATTCTGTTAGAGCTGAAGAGTTATGTTGTTTTGAAAAACAAGGTTCCATTTCAGCACAATCATTTGAACTTACCCAAACTCCAAATTTTGAAAATGACATTGACAGCTTGGCAAGTTATCCCTTTCCTGAAATTGAAGTTGAGAATGAATATGATCATGAACCTCAACTTAGTGATTCAATTCTACTTCCTGATTCAATTATGACTCCGGTGTCTTCACCTGATTCAATCTTTTTTTCGAGTCAACATTGGATCTTGTGCCAATTCATAATGAAATTGAATCGCCCATATTTGATGATCATCATATTGAATTTGACCAATTTCACTTTTGAAAGTCCCATTGACAAATTGGCAAGTTCTCATTTTTATGCAATTGAACTCAATGAGAAATGTGACCTAGATTCTCAGTTTTGTTATCCAGTTCAAATTCTCGAATCAATATTGACTCCTGTTTTGTTACCCGACTTGAGTAATATTTTAGAGTCAGTTTTGATTCCCACACCTGTCATTCTTGAACTTGAATCACCAATATTAAGTCACATTCCATTATGAAAAAATGAATGTGGACTTGAGTTTCAAGCTCATGATTTGGACCCACTTCCTGAACCAATCTCGACTCCTAAACTTTTACTTGACTTAAGTCACTTTCCTGAGTCGGTATAAGTTCCCGTACTTCCTAAGTCCAAGTCAATCATTCTATCTTTTCACACTCCATTTTGGGACAAGGCGGTTGACAAAATTGACTCCAAAATTAATTATAGAATTTGGAAATTAGACGGGGTTAAATTTTTAATAAAAATCGTTCATATATACATCATTTTAGTGAGTTATATAAGAGAGATTTCTAGTGGATTCCTCTGAACTCTACGAAAAGTCGATTGGGCCGCATTTCGTGGACCAATCAGACCACCACCGGAACCACCACTTTAAGGTAATATTTTCCTTCCCTTTCTTCTTTTTCATGCATTTATGTATTAATTCATACATTGAGGACAATGCATGAGATAGGTGTGGGGGAGGGTCTAACATAACTTTGGCTTTTTTCATTTTATAAAAAAAGAAAATAAAAATTAACATTTTCTTTACTTTTAAAAACTTTTTGAAAATAGAAACAATTTTGACATATTTTTTGTAAGAAATTAAGTCAATTTTAAGGAATAGAAAAATTATAATTAGGATTTCTTAGACTTGGTCATTTAATTTCTAAGGATAAGAAGAAAGTTTATGAAAGTAATTTGGTCTTGATCTTTACCTTGAAGAAATATGCACATCTTATACACTTACACACTTAGGGTTTAAAAACAAAGATTCTTATGCCATATAAATATATATATATATATATATATATATATATATAATATATATATATATATATATATATATATATATATATATGAAAGATGAACAAATCTAATTATTGATTAGCTAGGTGCTTTGGCCTAAGCAAGCCTTAGTATTTATGCGAAAGATGATTAGATAAGTTTGAGAAAAATATATATATAAAAATTCTCTGATTAAGTTGGGTATTGTGCCTAATAAAGCATAAGTATTCACGCCTAAAAGTGGTTCATATAATAAAATCCTTAGTTTTGTGGCCTTGTTTGCTCGAGTCCTTAAGTCCTTGGGGTGTTTTCTCACCCGGTCCCCTAAGACCGTTTAGTTTGGGAGTCATCGATTAAAGGCTCGTTATATGGGCAGATTAGAAAGCCTAATAAAACTATAGAATAATACCACCAAAATATATATATAAATAAATAGGGCATAAGAGTTAGAGTTAAAGAACCCTTAGTCAAAATTTTCATGGTCACAAGGTGCATATGACTTAGGGTGAGGTAATAGACTAGATGAGAAGTACAATTTGACTCCTTACTTTAATTGATAATAAATTTTTGAATAGAGACTAAGTTTATGAATGAAAAATTCGATTTTCCTATAACTTATAGATTACTTAAAACTTACAATAATATTTCAAATATTTTTCTTTCAAAATGTGTTTTCAAAATACTAATATTTTTCTCTTTCTTTACGGATTTTGTGGGTGTAATCTACTGAAAACCCTCACGAGACAAAACTCGTCCTCTAGGGTAACTTAGAGGTTTAACGGCTTGTTGCACATGCTCAGTGCAATCACGTGACCTGCGAAAGTGGTCTAATAATTTTTTTGTTTAGTTGTTTTGCTCGAGGACAAGCAAAAGATAGGTGTGGGGGGTGTGATTGCACACATTTATTACATTATTCTTTATTACATTCCACATTTATCATGTAATAAATCTGCTAGATTTCTTGTCTTAATGTTTATTTTGCAGAAGATAATCATGAGGAGAAAGAGGAAAAAATCAAATAAATTTAGTTAAATTCAGATTTAACTAGATCTATTTGGTTAGAGGAGGATGATCTCAAATCTAGTTGGTTAAATTCAGTTTTTGATGAATCAGGTGGTTAAAGCTAAAGATCAACCGAGGATAACATCAAATACAGAGTCCAAATCCAAAGGGATAAATGGATAGAGAGAAGATCAACGGATGAGATGAAGCAATTCTGACTCAGATTCTGGCTGGATACATTTTAGTATTTGAATCATAACTTTAGCTACACAAATGCAAATCTAATGATTCAAGATGATTCAGAAAAAGGACTTAAAGGGTTACAACTCTTAAGTTGATCATTATTTCTAATTCTGTATTTCGATAAGTTATATTTTGCAATCAATACGCCAATAAGTTGCAGATCAGAACTGAATATCCACATCAAATTAAGTTTGGAGATAAGAGAAAGATTTAAATTCAGAAATAGCCAGCTTCCCTTATCTTCATACTCTTCTACCGTATGCATTTCTCCTATAAATACCTGAGCAGAGAGTAGAACTTAGGCTAATTTGTAGTTTGCAACTTAGGTTTTTATTTTCTTTCATGGAATTTTTATTTTCTTTATGTAACTGAGAGGAGATGATACTTTCATGGAGGAATGAGAGAAAGCTTGTACTGTAGGTGACACTGGCGTAAGTGATCTCTTCTTCCATTGTTATTTGAATTGAATCAAAGTTACTTTTTTTTCTTTGCTCTTGTTTTCGTTTACTCTCCTCTAATGTGTTGCAATCTAAGTGAATCTGTTAGCCTCGAGACTGCTTCGCCATTGCAGGTGCCCTTGATGGCCTATGGTAATGAACAACCATTCTCTTGCTAGTATACTTTGCCATTTTATTCTTAATGTAGATCGGAAATGGGGAAGATCCTACACGCCTTACTTGATCGCCTTCAAAGGCAAGGTAAGTCGTAGTTACGAATCTAAGGTATATGAGCAATAAAGGGGTAAGTAACTTTTAGTTTCTTTCTTTTCTTTTTATTCTTTAGTTTAGAACATCACAACCGACCACTTCTTTTATTTCCATTTATTTGTACATATCATTTCTAGTTTTTTCATCTTCTTAATCTACCATCTTCTTCCTAACTCACTTTAACCTAATTTTCCCTTTTTCTTTTAAAGAACTAAAGAAGAACTTTAACCATACTTTGTAGCCTAAAAGAGATCTTACTAAAAAGCTTCCATCGCTAGTCCCTCCTTGTGGATTATGACCCGCATAACCACTTGCTATTGCGGTAGAATTGAGCACCTTGCACTACTGTTTTAAAAGTTCTGAAATTCTGTATTTTTGTGCAGGTTCAAGCTCAATCACATGCATTACATGAAGAAGGGATGACAAGCCCTAACTCACATAACGCATAATATACAATGCATAAGTGGAGATGTTAAGCTCCCACTACACACGTGTATTGCATAAAGAAGAGACGTCAACCTCCTCAATATAAGATACACTCAATATGAATCTATATATAGAAGAGATGTTAAGCTCCCCTTACATATAGACAATACATATCAAAACATTCTTAATATAAATTGTTATAATACTTAAACAATTTTGAGATACCATTTGTACATAAACAAAATTTTAAGATACCAATTGTAAATAAACAATACAAATTTTGAATTTGTTTTAAATCAACAAATCAATTTGAGATATTACAAGATTTTTATACCATATGAAATAGGAAATTTGTGATACCAATTGAAATTGAGACATTTGTACATTTTGATATTAATGAAAGAAAATATTTTATATTTTGATATCAATTGAAATATATGGTAAATTTTGATACCAAATAGATAAAACACATTGATACCAACTGAAATTTAAAACCAATTGAAAATTGAAACGTATTGATACCAATTGAAGTATATTTTAAATTTTGATATCAATAAAAATACCAATTGAAAATAATGCATAAGCTTATTAAAATACCAATTAAGATACCAATTGAAATCAAGATTTAATTCAAGCTTAGCATAAATATAATTTGTACTTTAAACAAGTAAGGATTATAAATCAAGCACAATTAAAAACACACACACACACACAAACACACACACACACATATATATATATATATGAAAAGAAAATACCAATAGAATTTGATATTATTGAAATTTAGAAGCATGCATATATAAAAAAATAAAATATAAGTATACAAAAGAAAATATCAATTGTGATACCAATTAAAAAAATGATGAAAATCAAGTGTATAGCTCATAAAGATCCACCCTTTTCATGCACGTGATAAAAAATATGTAATTTGAGCATATAAGACATGGTCGCCCATCCATCCGCCCTTTAGGGTGGAGGTTTTCAAAAATATGATTTGAAATTAGTTGTAATTTTGAAAACACTACCAAATGAAGAATAAATAACTAGTTTAATTTAATGTTTAAAAAACTAGTTAAAGAATCTTCAAACCAGAAAACAAAACATATATATATCATGAATCATACTAAATACATAAGTGTTGACACTCGAAATCTATAAAGCTCAAAACTTCTCATGAAGACAATGTCATGAGTAAACAAATGAAGTGTGAGTGTACAAGAATTATGTAAATAGCATTTTCATGAAAATAGACAATGAGGCTCAAAATAAACAAATATGAAAATCTTAAAAATTTATTTTTCAAAAAAAAATGAAACTTCAAGGTATATGTATGTTTTATCCAAAATTAACAATATACATACATATCCTAAACACAAATGAGTCCAAAAAGTAATTTGCATGAAGGTAAGAGACTCAAGGGTATACATGTATATTTATTAGTTTTAGACAAGAATAACAATACATGAAGCAAAACATGCACAAAAATAGGCAAAAAAAGTATAAATGAAGGAATCATCAAAACTAGGCTATACATGTACATGTAATAGGTACAAATGAGCAATAAAGTTTAAACATATAAGAATTAATTGTTGCCCACTACTTGTACAAGTATATGCACAAGTTTTATTTAATGAAAAGTTCATCTAAAAAAGTATTCACCACATAAAGCATAAAACATGATTATAAATCATAAATCCAAAACATGCTAAAATCATATATATATATATATATATATATATATATATATATATATATATATATATATATATATATATATATATATATATATATATATATATATATATATATATATATATATATATATATATATATATATATATCAAAACATGTAAACAAAAGGAGTTTAGAGATAGTACCAAACCATAAGAACTATACTCTAAATCTCCAAAACTTGGTGTTGTTCTCACCAAAACTTCCTTGATAGCGGGCATCAATTTGTAGTGTCCATCAAGCCCATGCATCCACCACAAAGGTACCAACTTTCTCACGTCATGTGAGAACTCACACCTACATCAAGCACAAGAGGTGGCTATTTTGGTACCCATTTTCTTTTGGGTCCATGAGGGTTAGCACTATTTGGAACCCAAACATTTTTGTTAGCAAAATTAATAGAATTTACTCTATCATAACAAATTTTGCTAAATGGCCTTTGCGGCCGCAATGTGTACATTTGTACACTCTAGGATGCACATGTGAATGAGCGTGATCATGACGTGCAAAATGTGCATATGTATGTTGTGGGTGATGTGCATGAACATGTGGAGCTTGTTTCTTTTGAAACAAAGTTTCCAATCTATTATGATTAAATGTATAATTGCTCAAAGTTGAGCTCAAACAATCTATTCTATTTTTCAAAAATTTAATCTCATTTTTATCAATGGTTGCATGAAAAGTATGATGAGAATGAGAATCAACATTCCTTTTCTTTTTAGAAACATTTTCCTTTTCTTTTGAAATAATTTTTCTTTTCAAGGAGTTGTTTTCTTCTAAAGCAATTTCCTTTTTCTTTTCCACCAAAATAATCTTATTTTTCAAAGAGGTATTTCCTTCACAAAGATCATTTAATTTAGAAGACAAGAAAATATTCTCATTTTTCAAAAATTCGTTTTCTTTTGAAATGCATTCTAATTTATTTTGAAAAGTATCTTTTTCTTTTAATAAGGAATCAAATTTATTTTTTATTTTCTTATTATCCTTTTAAACATGTCATATTTTTCTAGAAGTTGTTGACAAAATGAAGCAAGCTCTTCATAAGGCATGTCAACATCCTCATCAAGCTCGGATTCGGAGTTTACCTTAAGGGGGTTATCCCCTTGGAGCATGTAGCATACGTTGGAAGCCTCACTTCCAACATCTGAGTCGCTCCCCGCATAGTATTATTCTTGTTCGCCAAGGGAGACTATATTGTTCTAAACTATAAAATCCGAATCAAAATTAGCAACCCTAGATAAATATTCATCATTTAGGGTACTCTTCAAAGCATGGATGGCTTTTGCATTAGCCTCTAAATATTTGCCATTTAAACAATATGAATCTTTAATATTAGCAAAGTAAACATGAATTCCTAAGGCTTTGAGGTACAAGGACATCTTAACTTTCCAAGTTTGGATGTTAAGATGTCAAAAGTAGGAGGTGACATGAAATCCATGTGTGTGTGTACAAATATTGTGATTAGCTATAAATGAGGATCTTTAACTCAAGGTTGTTAGAGTCAAATCAAGAGCACGAGACTCTGATACCAATTGAAATTACCTAGAGGTGGATGAATAGGTGACTAGCTAATCTAATGGTGAATTAATGCAGAATTAAAACTATTTATGCAAACTAAAAATTCTTAACCTAAACACACAAGGTATATCCTAAGAGTGTAGCCGAGTTCCCCGTGAAGGGCTCTGGACTGTCTCCTCAAGATTCCTCTAAATAAGAGTTGAGGTGCCGCCATGGCTCTCTTGGTTGAATACAAGTGTGAGCAAACAATCCCAAGCATATAACAATAAAGCACAATATATATCAAGCATATAAAGATGTAAGCAATTGATTAGTCACATATGTTGCATTTACATTGTCACCTTACCATGCTTTTTAGCTAATAAATCCTATTAATAAGTTTTCTTTTTCTTTACTAAATGTAGGCCCAAGTGCTTAAAGAAAGAAAAGAGAAACAAGCCCAAAAGCCCACCAAATTCTGAATTAATTCAGAATAAATTCGAAATGAAGAAATCAGTGCTAAATCTTGGCATATCAAGAGGTTGAGAAGAATCCTCCCTGAATCGAGCGGTGAAAGCCACACAATCAAAGGCTGTTTCGTCAACGTTTGGAGCAAAAACAAGAAACCTGAAGATGATACGGGATACCCACCAAAGCAGCAATTCCACCCAACTAGGTGTGGCCATCTGGCCACACCAGGGCCGCGGAAACGCGGCCCAAGCCGCGTTTTCGTGGCTATCTTGTGGCAGTTGGGGGAGCGCTTGCTCCCCCAATCTTCCCTGGATCCTCCTCGTTTGGTTTTTGACTATAAATACTGGTTTCAGCAAGGAAAAATGCAGCGAAGACTAGGATTAGAATTTGTGTTTACTTTCTTAGAATTTAGGCTCTTTGTTAACTAGCACAAAAGTTGTAATCTTGTTTTTACTTTGTAGTCCAGTATCAAAACTTGTGAGAGAGAGGAACTGAGTACTTGTACTTGAAGATTGAAGTGACATCAATACAAGAGTCGAGCCGCGTTTTCTTTCACTTGCGGTACGGTATGGTTTGCATTATTTCCATGCTTTCTTCGTTGTTTTCTATGGGTAACTAAACGGTTTCTAGGCTCGCTATCGTAACTCTCTCTTGCTCTTCTTAAAAGAAAAAGATCCGATGACTCATATGAATGCCTTACTTAAAAGCCTTTCTTTTTGAAAGTGTTCTTGAAGGCACATGAGGATGGTTTTGGATTGTTAAACTCTCACTTCTTTCATGAACATCTCTTGAATTATTTTACTTCATTCTTGCTTCTTCGCGCTTGATGATTTAATATTCAATTCTAACGATTTCTTGAAGAAAAGACTAAACTCTTCTAACCATCTTATGTGCTTTGCTTCAAACTTTCTAAAAATAAACTTTAAGTTTTGCAAATGATCACTTGAGGCACTTAACATTTTAAGAGAAAAATGAACAATTGATTAGTGAGATAGTGAGCCCAGATTTGCTTTCTTATATAAAACAACAAAACAATTCTCAAGTTTTCTAAATCACCTTCTCCAAAACCTTTTCTAAAAAGTTGCAATTTCTCTTTAATCATCTCTTTCTTTCCATCCTCTTTTCCATTAAAAAACGAACACAATTCCTTGTTTTTGAACGATTCACCGAAAAGCTTCCATCGCATTCCTCCTCGTGGACACGACCCGTTAGCTACAAGCTACACAGTAAATTCTTAAACTCTTTGATTGTTCCTTTTATTAGCAATCAATTTTTGGCGCCGTTGCCGGGAAGGGAACGGTGTAGTTATTTTCTAACAAGTTTTATGTGTTGTTTCAGGGACTTAAAGATTCAGATTTAGCATTCAATCTTTGCAAGAGAAGACTTGCAAATTCTGTGCCCCTACTATCGAAAGTAGGATACAGAATTTCAAGAAATTGCTTTGCAAAAATATTGAAAATTCATTGGACTACTAAAAATTCTTTTTTGCAGGACATATTGCTTGCAAAAATTTAAGTTTTTGTATGTTATATTTGTGCTATTTCTGCTATCCACCATCCCTGTTTTAAGCCAACAGTAAAACACTTGTTGAAAAGTTTAAAAAATTGATTAGACGTTTGCATTTTAGGCACGAGTCTTTTCAATTCATTTACTTTACTGTTGAAGAGTGCTAGAGTAAGGTATGTACGTATTGCATTCAGAATAGGACTCATTTCTTGGTTGATTCATATCGCTTTGAGTGAATCTTATTTATCTTGTACACTTGCACAAAATTGATTTTAAGGGCAACACCCAATAACAAGATAAGGTGGGGATTTAATCACCCTTCCTTGGCCTAAAAATCAGATTCCAAGTACTCACAATCCCAAGCTTCTTAATAAAATCTGATAGATGTTGGCCTTAGGAACATCTCGAACTCACTAGGAGATTATCCTAAAGAGGGAAGGGTTGGAATTTGACTCCTGCCAAATCAGTGTCTAGGAAGGGGATTGAGGGCCGAAAGCCGAAAGATTGGTGGTTACTTAATTAAGTAACGTCTTTGACGGATAACCTCCCACCAATCTTGCCCTAACCTGGCTGATTAGCTTGTGGTCGAAGTCTACATTATACCTCCGGTGGACAATCAACCAGTTAGGAGTTGTCTAGGTCAAGGTTACCTTAGACTAGGCTTAATTGTTTTCTTTTCTTGACTATCGGTGAACTTGTTTGTGATTGTGTTTGTGTATGCAAGTGTGGTTAAGAGACCCTAATTCATCTAGGTTAACTAGAAACACATCACCACCCAAGTTCGAAACAAGACCAGATTCGGTTATGGATCGACCGACATCTTTGCAGGATAGGTTTTACCCCATTAGAACATCACTTCCATCCTGCATCCAACTTCCATCGGTTGGTGAACACAACTTTGAGCTTAGCCATAGTTCATCAATACACTCCCTAAGTTCCATGGCTTAGAGTCCGAAGATGCTTATTTCTTCATAAGAGAATTTGAGGAAGTATGCTTAATGATGAAAATCCCACACCTTACAGATGATGCTATTAGGTTGAGATTTGTCCCATTTGCTCTCAAGGACTTAGCCAAGAAATGGCTCTACAGCTTAGCGGCCGGCTCCATCACATCTTGGGATGGTTTCATGAAGGTCTTCTTAAAGAAATTCTATCCAATCCACAAGACCGCTCTCGTTAGGAAAAACATAATGCAGTTCAAGTAAGAACCTAGTGAACCGTTTTGGAGGTACTTTGAATGCTTCAAAGACCTCCTTGTCCAATGTCCTCATCATGGAATAGAGAAATGGCGACAATGCCAAATTCTTTATGACGGTTTAGACTACTCGACCAAGACCCTCTTAGAAAGCATGTGCCAGGGGGATTCTTGCAGAAGGATGAGCATGATGGATGGGATCTATATGAGAATCTAGCTGAAAAGACTATCCAATGGGAACCGACTAGCGAAAGCTCTAGAAATCCTTACTCTATCTCTTCAAAAGGAGGTCTCCATTCGATTGAATCATCCATAGCTAACGAGGCTAAGTTAGCTAACCTAGCGAGAAGACTGGAAGCTCTAGAAATTAAGGAACCAAGTCCAGTCAATCAAGTTAGCCCGAACTAAGTTCCAACTCCAGGTTGTACTTACTGTCAGGCCATGAATCATGTGTTTGAGGAGTGTCCAGTATTTCAAGCTCTCCAATATTTTTCTGAACTGATGAATGCGGCCTTCTCAAGGCCGAATAATGATCCTTACGCTCCAACGTACAATCCTGGCTGGAGAAATCACCCCATTTTCTCATGGAGCCATCAAAATAATGACCACCCACGGTCAAACCATGCAAACCACTTTCATCATTCCAATAATTCTTCCAATCATCAACCCAACTTTTCCAATCACTCGCACAATTCTCCCAACAATTTTGCAAATTATCAACAAAATTTCCCAACCAAGCTCCAATATCGTCCTTCCAGAATCCTCAACTTGAAAGAAGAATGACTGATTTTGAGAAAAACATGGAAAGGTACATGAAGAACTAGGATTCCCTCATGCAAACAATACAGAGGCTAGAGGGTCAAATGAGCCAGTTAGCCAATCCACAACATGAGAGGCAAAAGGGTACCTTGCCCAGTCAACCAATTATGAATCCTAGGAATTCACAACAAGCTCATTTGGCTGAGGATCAATCACTGAATCAATGTAATGTTGTTCATACATTGAGATCGGGAAAGAAAGTTGATAACAAAGTGTCAACACCACCTAATCCTAGTCAGCACAATCACACTTCAGCATCCACCTCATCTAATCCCACCCCTCCTAAAGTTGATGAACCTGAAAAAGATAAGTCAACCAGTCATGTGCACCAGCCTATAGCACCATTTCCTAATGGGCTGAAAAACAAGCAAAATCCGCACATGGATAAGATAATTGAGATCTTTAATCAAGTGAAGATAAATGTGCCACTTCTTGATGCCATCTAATAAGTCCCTTCCTATGCTAAGTTTCTTAAGGACATGTGCACCAAGAAGAGAAAGACTAATGTACCAAAAAAGGTCTTCTTAGCCACTAACATTAGTGAGCTACTATCGGGTCCGATCCCTGTCAAGTACAAGGATCCAGGTAGTCCAACCATTGCCTGCACAATAGGACAAGCTGAGATTAGTCGTGCACTTCTTGATTTGAGGGCAAGTATCAACTTGCTTCCATTCTCAGTTTATCAACAACTCGGGTTGGGTGATCTTAGTCCAACTCGAGTCACTATCCAACTGGCTGACCGTTCAGTGAATGTTCTAAAAGGGGAGATTAATGATGTCCTTATACGGGTTGGGGAGTTTATTTACCCTGTTGATTTCATAGTTCTTGAGACATAACCTGTGTCTAACTCCAATCATAGGGCTCAAACTCCTGTTATCCTAGGGTGATCATTCCTTGCTACTGCCAATGCCATTATCAATTGTAGAAATGGATCCATGAGGTTAACTTTTGGGACATGACTAGAGAAGTCAATGTCTTCAACCTAGACAAACAACCTCGTAAGATAAGAGATCAAACATTTGAGGTAAACTTTGTTGAAAACAATTGTGATGAAGAGAGTGAAGATTCAGAAGATGAGTCGTTGTTTCTTAATGAATTATTTAAAAATGAATGCGATTATTTTGAGGTCGAAGATCCTAATGTTAGAGTACCCTTTAAAAAGGGAAAAATTGATTTGAATATCTTCACTTTCGATGAGCCAACCAATAATGTATCACATGAGGATATAATTCAAGAATCTCTGATTGACATACTCTTTGAAAACCTATTCGAAGAAGAACTCATGTGTTTGGATGAACCAACTAGGGATCTTTTTGTTAATTACACATCTCTAGGGGAAAGTGTTGGCCTAAGCTTTGAGGAGATATATGAAACTGAGTTAGAATTCCTAGGCATTCATAATGAAGAAGTTTCAAATGAGAAGGGTGGTGGTGACAAATTTTTGAATAATGATTGTAGCAATATGAGGAAGAAACACCTAAAGAAGGTGAGACTCGGGAGGCAGAAAGCTAAAATGACAAAACAATTGGCCTCCCCACTGTGCCCTATAAAGAGGACCCATTGGAATGATGGGAAGAGAGCTAGAGGGATAAGACCGAAAAAGACCTAGGTGTGGGAGAAACTTGATGTTGTACATATTCCTGTATAATATTTGCACATCTTTTACATTTCATTTCATGCATGTATACATTTCTTTCATACATTGTGGACAATGCATGAGATAAGTGTGGGGGAGGGATCTAACATGATGACTAGATCTAACATGATGACTACTATAACTTGAAAGAAATATATATATATAACACTTTTTGAAAGGTTAGAACAATATTTTGATATATTTTTTGTAAGAAATTAAGTCAATTTTAAGGAATAGAAGAATCATATTTAGGATTTCTTACACTTGGTCAAAATAAGATAACTTGTTTGATTTTTAGGGTCAGGAAGAAAATTTGTGAAAGTAATTTAGTCTTGATATTTACTTTGATGACATATGCACACTAAATACACTTACACACTTGGGGTTTAAAAACAGAGACTCTTATGCCTTATAAAAAAAATATTTTATGAAAAAACAAGTCTAATTATTGATCAGCTAGGTGCTTTGGCCTAAGCAAGCCTTAGTATTTATGCAAAAGATAATTAGATAAGTTTGAAAAAAATGTATATATAAATCCTCTGATTAAGCTGGGTATTTATGCCTCATGAAGCATAAGTATTCACGCCTAAAAGGGGTACATCGTATAAATAAAAACCTTAGTTTCGTGGCCTTATCTGCTCGAGTGTTTAAGTCCTTAGGGGTGTTTTCTCACCTGGTGCCCTAAAACTATCCGGTTTGGGTGTCACCGACTGAATGCTCGTTACATGGGCAGATTAGAAAGCCTAATGAAATTGAGGAATAAATTTCACCAAAAATAAATAAATATAAGGCATAGGAGTTAATGTTAAAAAAATACTTAGTCAACTTCACAGTCACGATGGCGCATACGACTCAGGGTAAATTAATAGATTAGATGAGAAGTACAATTTGACGCCTTACTTTAATTGATGATATGTTTTTGAATAGAGACTAAGTTTAGGAATGAAAAATTTAATATTCGTATAACTTATCGATTACTTAAAGCCTTAGAAATATACTTCAAATATTTTCTCTTCTCAAAATGCTTTTCGAAAATACTAACTTTTTTCTCTTTCTTTTTGGATTTTGTGGGTGCAATCCGCTGAAAACCCTCACGAGACAAAACTCGTCCTCTAGGGGTAACCTAGAGGTTTAACGGCTTGTTGCACATGCTCTGTGCAATCGAGTGACCTGCGAAAGTGGTCTAATAATTGATTAGAATTAGTCTGATATTTTGCTCGAGGGCGAGCAAAAGATAAGTGTGGGGGTGTGATTAGTCACATATGTTGCATTTACATTGTCATCTTACCATGCTTTTTAGCTAATAAGTCCTATTAATAAGTTTTCTTTTTCTTTGCTAAATGTAGGCCCAAGTGCTTAAAGAAAGAAAAGAGAAACAAGCCCAAAATCCCACTAAATTCTGAATTAATTCAGAATAAATTCGAAATGAAGAAATCAGGGCTAAATCTTGGCATATCAAGAGGTTGAGAAGAATCCTCCCTGAATCGAGCAGTTGAAGCCACACAATCAAAGGCTATTTCGTCAACGTTTGGAGCAGAAACAAGAAAACCAGAAGATGATACGGGATACCTACCAAAGCAGCAATTCCACCCAACTGGGTGTGGCCATCTAGCCACACCAGGGCTGCGAAAACGCGGCTATCTTGTGGCAGTTGGGGGAGCGTTTGCTGTTGGAACATGTTTTGATGAAGACATTTGTGAAGCAAATCATTTGGAGCTCTAACACAAGCCATTTGAAGAGTTCTGCATGATCAAGACTTCCCGAAGAGAGTTGATATGATATGTTTTGTAATTGTATAATAGCATGTCAAAAGCCTTGATACACACACACATATCACAGTTGTATAGTCGACTTATATCCCTTTATAGTCGACTAACCCATAGAGTAGTTGACTTGACCAAACTTCCTAGTCGACTAATCCTGTGTCTCACTTTATACCCAACTCTCTGTTTGTCCATTAGTCGACTTGACAGAATACATAGTCGACTAATAGACAATTGTAGTCGACTAACCCTATTCCCCTAGTCGACTAATCACTGACCTAGTCGACTTATAAAGAAGTTGCAGTCGACTTGGTTCAGTTATCCAGAAACCTGTCACTTGAGCTTATCTTGACCTAGTCGATTAATACCCATTACTAGTCGACTACCCTTTGGAAATTTGCCTAGTATAGTGATCGGGGAAGGGAATAGTGTGGTAGATTGCATAGATATTCAACAAAGGAGATAAGGTTTAAAGTCAACCTTAGGTGCTTGATTACTCCACAATGTATTCAATGTTTAATGTATCCTTTCCAAATCACCGTAGTAGCAGTGGCTATACGGGTAGAATCCTCAGGGAGAGCTCACGATGGAAGCTTTACGGTTTAATGTGAAGATAGAAAACGAAGGTTCTTCTTTATTTTAAAAGAATGCAAAAGACATGAAAAAAGAAATAAAAGAAATGGTGGGTTTGTGCATGATGGAAAATGAAAAGAAATCGAAGAAGAGATTTGCTTTGGAATTAAACTAAAGGAAAGAAAACTTTGTAGAAGACTTTAAGAATGGAGAAAACCATGACTAGCTAACCTTACTAATTTGCTAAACTTACTAAACTCCGTGATGGTGATGCGTGCCTCATGTTGATTCATCGGCATATGTTTGTCTTGCGTGTTGGTCTAGTTGCTTTCCCACTTGGATGACGGGTGATCATTCTTGGACTTGTCTTGTAGCCTCATAGATGTCATAGGCCTACAAGATAGACTTTCAATGGTGGAATCAAAGAGCGACACTCAAGGGATGCTAAGGAAGAAGATACAACACTCATTAATTGAAGTAAAGAAGTTGTACAACAAATAGCATATGGTTGGTGATCCATCTCCATGTTCCATCAAGACACTTGTTCTAAAGACAAGGCTCTAAATGAGGCACACATGAATCATATGGAGAATTACAACAAGAACTTGTCAAGCATGAAAGTAACCCATCGGGGATGAAAAAGACTCAACAACTTGCAAGATGAAAAATTAGCAATCACCCAATAGTTAGTAGTTAGCAAAGTTAGTGGTTAGCTAGTCATGTTAGAAGAAATTAGCTACTAGCCATTACAAGAAAAGAAAAGCAATGCATGAAATAAAAGTGCAATGAAAGTAAAGCTTGAATTAAAGAAAGCAAGTGAATACTAGAAAATGCAATAGAAGAGAAAAGAGAATGGATTAATCCTTGCTTCACAAGTTGTCACTCCTTGGTGTACACAAGCTTTCTCTCTCTTACAATCTCTCTCTTTGCAGAATTTCTAGGGAGGAAGAAGAAGACCTAAAGCACTAAATCCTAGAAAAAACCTACAAAATACAAGCTCTATTCTCTAATCTCTCCTCTCTCCTCCTCCTCCTCCTCTCTTTGCGAAGGCCCTGGTGGTGTATTTATAGCCTCAGAGAGAAGTCTCTAGAACCTGGGTTGTTGGAGAAAATCCCGGACTCAACAACCTTGTAACTGCCGCAGATCTGCGGCAGTTGCCGTGGATATGCGGCAGTTACAAGGCCGTTGGGGCCGAGATTTCTGTTGCGCATATCTCATAGGTTGTTAGCCACGTGGTCCTTCTGGAAGTTTGAATTGGCGCGTGGATTTCTCCAGATCCTGGCCTCAACTTTTGGGCTCTCTTTTGGGCTTTGATTTATTTTCCTTTAATTTTTGATAATTAAAGGGATTTTGGGCCTTTTCTCAATTAGAATATGGACCTGCAAAAATAGAGAGAAAAGGATTAAAAATCACATTTTTATTTGCAATATGCATGGTATGGATGTGGTAAAATATGCAAAAATGAATAACAATCACACCCACATACCTGGCTTTTGCTCGTCCTCGAGCAAAAAAGAAAGAAAAAGAAAATCCTAACTAGATTATTACACCACTTTCGTAGGTGACACGATTGCACTGAGCACGTGCAACAAGCCGTTAAACCTCTAGGTTACCCTAGAGGAGGAGTGTTGTCTCCTGAGGGTTTTCAGCGGATTGCACCCACAAAATCCATAAAGAAAAATAAAAGGGTTAGTGAAAATTTTGATCCATGTTTTAAAGATTCTTACTTGAGTTATAGGTTTCAGGTTACCCTAAACTTGTCATTCCTCTTATAAGCGTCTATTTGGAGTTTTATTTTCATCTTAGGTTAAGTTTTTAGGGAAAAGATCAAAAACCGGATTTTGCATCAATCTTAGGATATATACATCTATAAATATGAAGGATCTTTCTTAGACTAAGTTCATTTATTTACTAATATATATAACTCTTTTTTTATATATACAATATTTTTTTATTTACATTTCTTTAGCATCCTTAGGCTTTCTAATTTACCCTTGTAACGAGTCTCTTACCGATGACTCCCAAACCAGACGGTCTTAGGGCACCAGATGAGAAAACATCCCTAAGGTTCGATGACTCGAGTAAAAAAGGCCACGAAGGAATTTAAGGACTTAACCACCTTTAGGCATGATTAGCAATGCTTCTTGAGGCACGACTAACCAGCTTAATTAGTGGCTAAGTAATTATTATTTATTTATATACATATTTATTTTTATTTTTATTTATTTATTTTTTATTTATTTTTTATTATATATATATGTAAATAAAGTCACAAAGTCTATGATTAATCCTTCAATATGTTTAATGTATATATCCTAAAGAAAGAATTAAAATCTAGTAATTTTTCTAATCCTTTATTACTTAACCTAAAAATCTAACAAAACTCCTCTTTTCGACTTATAATTAGAAATCTTAGTTTAGAGCTTCCTTAATCCCTAAAGTTAAGTTTGATTCTTTAAGCATGGATCAAGAATTTCCCTTTTTTTTATTATTTTTTTTCTTTTTTCTAAAAAAAGTAAAATCTAACAAGAAAATAGAAAATCTACAAAGAAAGGTAAAATCTAAAAGAAAATAAAACCTAAAAAGAAAGTGAAAATCCTAAAAATAAAAAAATAAAAAACCTAAAAAGAAAATGAAAAATCCTAGGTTAGCATCTACCCCCCCATACCTATCTCATGCATTGTCCCCAATGCATCGTGATATATGTATGCATGAAACAAATAGAGAGGGACGGAAAAAAAAAATTACCTTAAGGTGGTGGTTCCGGTGGTGGTCTGATTGGTCCACGAAATGTGGCCCAATCAACTTTGCTTTGGGTTCGGAGGAACCCACCAGAAATATCATGAATATAACCCACTAAAAAGATAAATCCATGAAGGATCTTTATTAAGTATTTAACCCCATCTAATTTCCATTTTCCATAACTAATTTCGGAGTCAAATTTGTCAACCACCTCGTTCCAGAATGGTGTATGAAATGATAGAACGGTTGACTTGGACTCAGGAAGGACATGAACTAATACTGACTCAGGAAGGTGACTTAAGTCAAGTAAAGGTTCAGGAGTCGAAATGAGTTCAGGAATTGGGTCCAAGTCAAGAAGTTGAAACTCCAGTCCACATGTATTTTCCAACAATGGAATGTGACCTAATATGGGTGATTCCAGTTCAGGAATGATAGGTGGAGGAATCAGAACTGACTCTAAAATATTACTCAAGTTTGGTGACAAAACAGGAGTCAATATTGATTCAGAAAGTTGAACTGGATCACAGATGTGAGAATCTAGATCACATATCTCTTTACTTCCAATATTAAGGAATTCCAGCTCCTCTCCATACAACTCTTCAAAACTCAGGTCAAAATTTAAACTTGCCAATTTGTCAATAGTATCTTCAGAAGTGTATAATTGGTCAAGTTCAATATGATCCTCAAAGATGGGTGATTCAACTTCATTATGAATTGGGGCAGGATCCAATGTCGACTCCGGGAAAAGATTGAAGTCAGGTAAAGACACACCGGAGTCATTATTGAATCAGGAAGAAGAATTGAATCACTAAGTTGGGGTTCAAGATCATATTCATTTTCAAGTTCTATTTCAGGAAAAGAAAAACTTGCCAAAATGTCAATGGAATTTTAAGTTTGGACAAGTTCAAATGAGCGTGCTGAAATAGAATCTTGATTTCTAAAACAACATGACTCTTTGGCTCTGACAGAATGGTTAGTGACATGAGAAATGGTAGAACGATAAGAACGGAGACTTTCGACCATTATATCTATGTCACGATTATGAGCATTTTGAGCCTGAGTCATGTCTTCAAGCATCTTTACATAATTGATAGGTTCATCATTTTGTTGCAAAGATGAAGTATTTTTGGAACTGGTGGTGAAATTGTGAGTCCATTGGATTTGGTGATTTTTGTTTGGACTCACGCATACTCATTTCCAAAATTAATGGTGTTCTGTTTTGGACTGGTAGAATTGAGTCTGTGTCTTGAAAATATTGTGGACTGGGTGGAGAAGGAGGACAAGGTGGTTGGAAATTATGCTCGGGGTAGGTGAATCCCCACTGACTCGGTGAAGAGTTGAAATAATTATGGAAATTATAGTTATTAGATGGGGGGAATGGGTCATATTGATTCGGATAAGACCAATCCGGCACACTAGGTTGGTCAAAGTTATGATATGCCGGGTTGGTAATATCCGAAAATGAAGTCGGTGTGTAATATGAATTATTATTGAAGTTGGAAAAATTGTTATTATAAGCCATATCACACAATGAAATACAACAAAAAGAAACAAACAAATAAACAAACAAAAAAGAAAAGAATTCTAATCCTAAGTTAGGGTAGACCTATGACCTAGACGACTCCTAACTGATTAGACCGTCCACGGGAGGTTTAGTGTAGACTTTGACCACAAGCTAATCAGCCAGGTCAGGGCAAGGTTGTTGGGAGGTTTTCCGTCAAAGACGTTCCTTAATTAAGTAACCAACAACCTTCGGGCTTTCGGCCCTCAATCCCTTTCCTAGACTCTGATTTTGCAAGAGTCAAATTTCAACACTTTTCCCCTTAGGATAATCTCCTAAGTGAGTCCGAGATGTCCCTAGGGCAAACGTCTATTTTTTTTTAAAATTAGGCTTAGGTTAGTGAGTGCTGGGATGGTGATTTTTGGGCTAAGGAAAGGGTAATGAAATCCCGCACCTTATCTTATTTATAGGTTAGTGCCCTTAAAATTGGATTGTGCAAGTGTACAAGATATATAACTAGGATTCACTCAAAGTATGAAAATCTAGCAAGAGATGATTCCTAGTCTACATGCAATGCAAAACGTACCTTGCTCCAGCACTCTTCAACAGTAAAAGTAAATGAATTGAAAAGACACGTGCCTAGAAATGCAAATGTCTAATCAATTTTTAATGTTTCAACAATTTTTACTGTTGATTATTATTAACAGGAGTATGGTGAAGCATACAAGAATTTAAGTATTGCAGCAGATGTATTTTACAGAGCAAGCAACCCTGCAGAAATTTGGTCAGAAGTCCACTCTTCCTTGCCGCAGATCTGCGGCTTTGGCCGTGGAATCGCGGCAATTCAGAGAGCTACTGGTTTCTGCTTTCAAGAGCAGAGGCCCAGAGCCACTTATATGACACTGCAATGCAAATTTCCTGTTTCTTCACCTGTATCCTGCAACAGAGAAGAAAGTTCGTTTAGTTCTTCACTTGAAATCAAAAACCGTTGCTCTCCCCGGCAACGGCGCCAAAATTTTGATCGGGGAAGGGAATAGTGTGGTAGATTGCACAGATATTCAACAAAGGAGATAAGGTTTAGAGTCAACCTTAGGTGCTTGATTACTCCACAATGTATTCAATGTTTAATGTATCCTTTCCAAATCACCATAGTAGCAGTGGCTATACGGGTCGAATCCTCAGGGAGAGCTCACGATGGAAGCTTTACGGTTTAATGTGAAGATAGAAAACGAAGGTTCTTCTTTGTTTTAAAAGAATGCAAAAGACATGAAAAAAGAAATAAAAGATATGGTGGGTTTGTGCATGATGGAAAATGAAAAGAAATCGAAGAAGAGATTTGCTTTGGAATTAAACTAAATGAAAGAAAACTTTGTAGAAGACTTTAAGAATGGAGAAAACCATGACTAGCTAACTTTACTAATTTGCTAAACTTACTAAACTCCGTGATGGTGATGCGTGCCTCATGTTGATTCATCGGCATATGTTTGTCTTGCGTGTTGGTCTAGTTGCTTTCCCACTTGGATGACGGGTGATCATTCTTGGACTTGTCTTGTAGCCTCATAGATGTCATAGGCCTACAAGATAGACTTTCAATGGTGGAATCAAAGAGCGACACTCAAGAGATGCTAAGGAAGAAGATACAACATTCATTAATTGAAGTAAAGAAGTTGTACAACAAATAGCATATGGTTGGTGATCCATCTCCATGTTCCATCAAGGCACTTGTTCTAAAGACAAGGCTCTAAATGAGGCACACATGAATCATATGGAGAATTACAACAAGAACTTGTCAAGCATGAAAGTAACCCATCGGGGATGAAAAAGACTCAACAACTTGCAAGATGAAGAATTAGCAATCACCCAAGAGCTAGTAGTTAAGAAAGATTAGTGGTTAGCTAGTCATGTTAGAAGAAGTTAGCTACTAGCCATTACAAGAAAAGAAAAGCAATGCATGAAATAAAAGTGCAATGAAAGTAAAGCTTGAATTAAAGAAAGCAAGTGAATACTAGAAAATGCAATAGAAGAGAAAAGAGAATGGATTAATCCTTGCTTCACAAGTTGTCACTCCTTGGTGTACACAAGCTTTCTCTCTCTTACAATCTCTCTCTTTGCAGAATTTCTAGGGAGGAAGAAGAAGACCTAAAGCACTAAATCCTAGAAAAAACCTACAAAATACAAGCTCTATTCTCTAATCTCTCCTCTCTCCTCCTCCTCCTCCTCTCTTTGCGAAGGCCCTGGTGGTGTATTTATAGCCTCAGAGAGAAGTCTCTAGAACCTGGGTTGTTGGAGAAAATCCTGGACTCAACAACCTTGTAACTGCCGCAGATCTGCGGCAGTTGCCGTGGATATGCGGCAGTTACAAGGCCGTTGGGGCTGAGATTTCTGTTGCGCATATCTCGTAGGTTGTTAGCCACGTGGTCCTTCTGGAAGTTTGAATTGGCGCGTGGATTTCTCCAGATCCTGGCCTCAACTTTTGGGCTCTCTTTTGGGCTTTGATTTATTTTCCTTTAATTTTTGATAATTAAAGGGATTTTGGGCCTTTTCTCAATTAGAATATGGACCTGCAAAAATAGAGAGAAAAGGATTAAAAATCACATTTTATTTGCAATATGCATGGTATGGATGTGGTAAAATATGCAAAAATGAATAACAATCATATAGTCGACTAACTCAAAAGGAAAGTCGACTATAGGCAGTTTCTGACTGTTGGACAGTATCTGTTATCTGGTCTTTTGTGCAATGTTTTCTAACGTTTTAAACTTTTGAATTGCACCTGTAACTACCCTAACTTACCCTAGAGTGCAGCTATATAAAAGGTTGTTAATCTAAAGGCCAAATACCAATCCTAATCTTCAGTTTTCTAAATCAAAAAATTCTGCCAATCCTGAAAACTGTTCCACTTCAGTTCTTCACCAAATTCCAACTCTATAGTGAAGTTCTCTGAAGTTTTCTCCTATACTAGATCTTGTCCACGTTCATGCACAGTACCAAGGCTTATAGGAAGTGTTGTAATCCTCAAAGAAATCATTGTACACGGGTGTCTTCTTAGTATAGAAGAAAGTTGTACAAGGTGGTGTTTGTTCTCTTGGTTGTAAGAGAAGGTGTACACATTTGGCAAAGGGGATTTGTCAAGTGGTGTGCATGGTTGTGATTTTGGATGTACAAAATCAAGGATAAAGGAAAATCTCAAGCGGGTGGCTTGGGGACTGGATGTAGGTCACGAGGACCGAACCAGGATAAATCTCTCGTGTTTGCGTTTGTCTAACTTTCTGAGATTTACTTTTCCTTCATTGCAAGTTTATTTATTTATTTAACTTTAATCCTTCTTTGTTTAGTATTTGTGTTGACGTTGTATTTTAGATCCATAAGTGCCAACAGAGAAAGTTCAACAATTGGCATCATCTCGGGACCAACATTTGGTATCAGAGCCCGAACCGGCATACAAGCCCTGCATACCTAGTCAACACAAGTAAGGATGGCAACGGAGTTCCCTTCGTCACAATTCAAAGAAGGACATTCTACACAACGTCCACCGCTATTTGACAGATCCAACCACAACTATTGGAAGTGTAGAATGAAGATCTACTTTCAATCGCTCAACTACGAACTTTGGAACATCGTAGAAGCACCGTACACCAAACCGGCTACCCGCTACAACACTTGGAGTGATGATCAAAAGAAGAATGCGAACCTTGACGCCAAAGCGATGAATGCCTTATTCTGTGCCTTAACCAAAGAAGAGTTCAACCGTGTGTCAACAGCCACTTCTGCACATCAAATATGGCATACTCTTCCGGTAACACACGAAGGCACAAATAAAGTTAAGAATCTAAGATTTCTGTTCTTGTCCACAGGTTTGAATTATTCAAAATGGAGGAGAATGAAACTATATCAGAAATGGTTACAAGATTCACCGACATTACCAATTCCTTAGCATCCCTTGGAAAGGAATACACACAAGTCGAAAAAGTTCGCAAGATCCTTCGTGCACTCACACCAGAATGGGAGAAGAAGACAACCGTAATTGAAGAAGCCAATGATCTCTCAACTATGTCGTTAGAAAACCTTATTGGTAATCTAATGGTATATGAAGTGCAACTCGAAGAAAGAAAGAAGGATGAACGACAACCTTATTCAAAGAAGAAAGAACTTGCCTTCCATGCATCCTCAGACACGGACGATTCCAATGACGATGAAGAGGAGATGGCAATGCTTTCAAGGAAATTCAGGAGATTTCTTAAGCAAGGTAAATTAAATGCTTTAATTGCAATAAAACAGGTCATTTGAAGAAGGATTGCCCTTTGCTAAAAAATAAAGGTAAATACAAGAGCAAAAAGTTCAGAAAGATAAAAGACTACGAAGCCTCATAGGAAAACAGTGATTCCTCTTCCTCTGATGAAGAAGAAGCCACTAAACGTGTCAACCTCTGTTACATGGCCCTAGAAGATGATGAGGTATCATTTACTGAACTTTCAGATGCATTTCATGAATTATTTAATGATCTGAAAAATGAAAACTGAAAAATAAAGTTTTATCAAAAGAAAATGAAAAACTTTTAATGAAAATTCATGTTATGCTTTACAAGTTTCTTCTATAAACTCTCAAAAAGATGAGTTTGAAAAAGTAATATCATCTTTGAAAAATGATAATGAGAAGTTTATAAAAGAAAATGTTTTTCTTAAAAAGGAAACTATGTCTTTGAATGAAAGGATTTCTATATTGGATAAAGACATGTTAGTTTTCAAAAAGAAATATGAAGATATGTTGAAAAATGTGACTAAGTTCAATCTAGGAAAAGAAAATTTTAATGACTTGTTATCTTTTCAAAAGTTGTCACATAATAATTATGGTATTGGATATATTAAAAAATCTTCATTTGTTAGTAATCCATATGATTCTTTTGTGAAAAGAAAATCTAATAATGTTTCAAAAAGAATTAAGAATAAGTTTATATGGATTCCTAAGAATTTAAGCATTAATGATAAAAATACCTATATTGCATCATACATTCATGATATATGTAATTCATGCAATTATGTGTATACTAACAGGTGGAAACTAAATTCTAATTGGGTTTGGTCTCCTAAAGGTTAAATGTTTTACTCTTATGATTGGTACCATCTAACGTTTATCTTGCAGGTACCATATAAGAAGTTGATGAGAACATATATATATATATATATATATATATATATATATATATATACATTCTATGATATATTTGTTGCAGGGGAGAACAAAGTATTTCTATATTTGTTATAACCCATTTTCTGCAGGGGGAGGAAAATATAACTTTTTTCTGCAGGGGGAGCATATGTGCACACAACGTGGCATCATCAAAAAGGGAGAGAATGTTGGAACATGTTTTGATGAAGACATTTGTGAAGCAAATCATTGGAGCTCTAACACAAGCCATTTGAAGAGTTCTGCATGATCAAGACTTCCCAATGAGAGTTGATATGATATGTTTTGTAATTGTATAATAGCATGTCAAAAGCCTTGATACACACACATATCATAGTTGTATAGTCGACTTATATCCCTTTATAGTCGACTAACCCATAGAGTAGTCGACTTGACCAAACTTCCTAGTCGACTAATCCTGTGTCTTACTTTATACCTAACTCTCTGTTTGTTCATTAGTCGACTTGACAGAATACATAGTCGACTAATAGACAATTGTAGTCGACTAACCCTATTCCCTAGTCGACTAATCACTGGCCTAGTCGACTTATAAAGAAGTTACAGTCGACTTGGTTCAGTTATCCAGAAACCTGTCACTTGAGCTTATCTTGACCTAGTCGACTAATACCCATTACTAGTCGACTACCCTTTGGAAATTTGCCTAGTATAGTCAACTAACTTAAAAGGCAAGTCGACTATAGGCAGTTTCTGACTGTTAGACAGTTTCTATTATCTGGTCTTTTGTGCAACGTTTTCAACGTTTTAAACTTTTGAATTGCACCTGTAACTACCCTAACTTACCCTAGAGTGCAGCTATATAAAGGGTTGTTAATATAAAGGCCAAATACCAATCCTAATCTTCAGTTTTCTAAATCAAAAAATTCTACCAATCCTGAAAACTGTTCCCACTTCAGTTCTTCACCAAATTCCAACTCTATAGTGAAGTTCTCTGAAGTTTTCTCCTATACTAGACCTTGTCCACGTTCATACACAGTACCAAGGCTTGAAGTATTGTAATCCTCAAAGAAATCATTGTACACGGGTCTTCTTGGTATAGAAGAAAGTTGTACAAGGTGGTGTTTGTTCTCTTGGTTGTAAGAGAAGGTGTACACATTTGGCAAAGGGGATTTGTCAAGTGGTGTGCATGATTGTGATTTTGGGTGTACAAAATCAAGGATAAAGGAAAATCTCAAGCGGGTGACTTGGGGACTGGATGTAGGTCACGAGGACCGAACTGGGATAAATCTCTCGTGTTTGCATTTGTCTAACTTTTTGAGATTTACTTTTCCTTTATTGCAAGTTTATTTATTTGTTTAACTTTAATCCTTCTTTGTTTAGTATTTGTGTTGACTTCGTATTTTAGATCCATAAGTGCCAACAGAGAAAGTTCAACAATTGGCATCATCTCGGGACCAACATTTGCTCCCCCATCTTCCCGGGATCCTCCTCGTTTGGTTTTTGGCTCTAAATACTGGTTTCAGTAAGGAAAAATGCAGCGAAGACTAGGATTAGAATTTGTGTTTATTTTATTAGGATTTAGGATCTTTGTTAACTAGCACAAAAGTTGTAATCTTATTTTTTACTTTGTAGTCCAGTATCAAAACTTGTGAGAGAGAGGAACTGAGTGCTTGTACTTGAAGATTGAAGTGACATCAATACAAGAGTCGAGCCGCGTTTTCTTCCACTTGCAGTACGGTATGGTTTGCATTATTTCCATGCTTTCTTCTTTGTTTTCTATGGGTAACTAAACGGTTTTCTGGGCTCGCTATCGTAACTCTCTCTTGCTTTTCTTAAAAGAAAAAGACCCGATGACTCACATGAATGCCTTACTTAAAAGCCTTTCTTTTTGAAAGTATTCTTGAAGGCAGATGAGGATGGGTTTGGATTGTTAAACTCTCACTTCTTTCATGAACATCTCTTGAATTATTTTTACTTCATTCTTACTTCTTCGCGCTTGATGATTTAATATTCAATTCTAACGATTTCTTTGATAAATACAAGTGAGAGATAGAGAGAGCAATCGCAAATACGGGAGATTTGTTTTGAGGTTCGAGCACCCTTACTCTACGTCCCCGCCTTCAATACTATGAAGGATTTCCACTAAAAACCGATGCCACCGGATCACTCGGTGCCGCAACACCTACAAGAGAGTTCACACTAAAACTCCTTTGATCTCTCTAGTTCCTCTCTTGTTCCCGCAAGAACAAACACACACAAGCACGAAAGCTTGCCGAGGCCGCACCTCTACACCAGCTCTCACTAGAACTCGAAACAATGCGAACCCGAAAGTCCGCCTCCTCAAATACAAAGATGAACTCTTGGTGATCTAAACACTTTGATCATCTAAAAACAATCTCACAACAATTCTTCTATAGGAATGATATAGCAATGGAAAGCTCAAGTATGTGTGAGAAAACTAGGATTGAATTGGTGGTGAAAAAACTCAAGAAATGTCTTTTGAAAACACTCTTGATAAGCTCTCCTTTTGATATGGACATTTTGGCTCTTAAACAAGTGGAGATAAACACTAAAAGATGTATGAAAACCTAGCTTGAAAATTCACTTCAAATCTTATTTAAAACAGTCCAAGAGAAGCCCCTTTTATAGGCTTCAAAAACCTGCCCGTTGGAGACCAACTCAGCAGTTTCAGACTGCTGACGGTCGACTGCCCGGTCGACTACCAACGGTCAATTTTTCGACCGTCGATAGGGCCAGTCGACCGGCCGATCGACTGCCAACTGGGTAATGGCCTAGCGGTCGATCTCCCGGTCGACCGGGCCATTTCTAGATAGCAGAAGCTCTCTGGCAGTCGACCGTGTGATCGACCGGCCCAACTTGTTCACGTTTTGTGCACGTCGGTCGACCGCCGGGTCGACCGACCTCTGCCTCGGTCGACCATGCGATCGACCGACAGAAGGCCAGAAAACAGTTTTGGGGATTTAAAAACTTGGTCTTTTTACTTAAATAAAATCCCATAAATTCTCTAAAAATCTACAAAAATAAGTTCAGTAATAAACTTTGATATACAAACAAGTTTGAGTAAAAATCAAAACATGTTACAAACATTTTTAACTATTTTTATAATTTGAAAGTTTTGCCTTAAACAAAATCTGTATTTTTTCAAAATGATTTTTCCAAAATTGAAAACCGATTTTTTCAAAACTTCTCCAAATATAAAAACAAGATATTCTAAACACTTTTATAGTTTAGTGTGTATGGATATGATCCACTACACATATATGATGAAATATCTATGTTTTTGACATTAAGCTTTAAATAAAGTTTTGATAAAAACACATGTATAAAAAATCAAACCGGTGTTTTTCCAAAATGAAAACTCTTTTATGAAAACACATCTAAATCTTTTGTGTGAGTGTATATGATACTTAAGCAATCCACCAACTAATCTATCCTTTACATTTTATCTAAAAACAAAATCTTAATAAAAAATAAACCTAGACACAAGTCTTCTCTTGAAGGTCTTCTTCTCCTTCTTGACTTGGTCCAAACTTTGATCCAATGAGCTAAACTCCTCTTGAGTATTTGATGTGGTCTTGATGCATAATCTCTTGAATCAACATGTGCTAGCTCCAAAACTTGACTTGAAATCCTTTGTTGAAGCTAAACACCTACTAAGTCTTGATCATATATCTGTGACTAATTAAACACAAGATCATTAGTACTATAACTACATGAGTTAATCATCATTAAAACTAAAGTGATGGGCCTTTGAGCCAACACAATGTCCTCATCATGGAATGAAAAAATGACGACAATGCTAAATTCTCTATGACGATTTAGACTACTCAACCAAGACCCTCTTAGAAAATATGTGCCAAGGGGAATTCTTGCAGATGGATGAGCATGAAGGATGGGATTTATATGAGAATCTAGTTGAAAAGTCTTTCCAATGGGAACCTGCTAGTGAAATCTCTAGGAATCCAAACTCCATCTCCTCAAAAGGAGGTCTTCATTCTATTGAATCATCGATAACTAACGAGCTAAGTTAGCTAACCTAGCGAGATGACTGGAAGCGTTAGAAACTAAGGAACCAAGTCCAGTCAATCAAGTTAACCCAAACTAATTTCTAACTCCGGTTTGTACTTATTGTTAGGCCATGAATCATGTGTTTGAGGAGTGCCTGTGTTTCAAGCTCAACAACACTTTCCAGAACAGATGAATGCGGCCTTTTCAAGGCCGAACAATGGTCCTTACGCTCCAACGTACAATCCTAACTGGAGAAATCACCCAAATTTCTCGTGGAGCCAACAAAATAATGATCACCCACGGTCAAATCATGCAAGCCACTTCTATATTTCCAATAATTTTTCCAATCATCAACCCAACTTTCCAAATTACCCTCTCAATTTTCCCAACGATTTTTCACATTATCAACAAAATTTTCCCAACCAAGCTCCACAACCCTCTTTTCAGAATCCTCAGCTTGAAAGGAGTATGACTGACTTCGAGAGAAATATGGAAAGGTACATGAAGAACTAAGATTCTCTCATGCAAACCATATAGAGGTTAGAGGGTCAAATGAGCCAATTAGCCAATCCATAGAATGAGAGGCAAAAAGGTACCTTGCCCAGTCAACCAATTATGAATCCTAAGAATTTTCAACAAGCTCATTTGGCTGAGGATCAATCATTGAATCAATGTAATGATGTTCATACATTGAGGTCGGGAAAGAAAGTTGATAATCAAGTGTCAACACCATCCAATCCCAGTCAGCACAATCACACTCAGCTTCCACCTCATCTAGTCCCAAACCTACCAAATCTGATGAATCTAAAACAGATAAGTCAATCAGTCAGGTATACAAGCCTATAATATCATTTCCTGATAGGCTAAAGAACAACAAGTAGAATCCACGCATGGATAAAATAATTAAAATATTTAACCAAGTGAAGATAAATGTGCCACTCCTTGATGCCATCCAACAAGTCCCATTCTATACAAAATTTCTTAAGGACATGTGCACCAAGAAGAGAAAGACTAATGTACCCAAAAAAGTCTTCTTAACCACTAACATTAGTGAGCTACTATCGGGTCCCATCCTTGTCAAGTACAAGGATTCGGGTTGTCCCACCATTGCCTGCACTATAGGATAAGCCGAGATTAGTCATGTACTTCTTGATTTGGGAGCAAGTATCAACCTGCTTTCATTCTCAGTTTATCAACAACTCGGGTTGGGTAATCTTAATCCAACTCGAGTCACTATCCAACTGGCTGACCGTTCTGTGAAAGTTCCAAAGGAAAAATTAATGATGTCCTCATCCGGGTCTGAGAGTTTATCTACCCAGTTGATTTCATAGTTCTTGAGACACAATCTGTGTCCAATCCTAGGGCTCAAACTCCTGTTATCCTAGGGCGTCCATTCCTTACTACTGCTAATACTATTATCAATTGTAGGAATGGGTCTATGAGATTAACGTTTGAGGACATGATTAGAGAAGTCAATGTCTTCAACCTAGAAAAATAATCTCGTAAGATAAGAGACCAAACATTTGAGGTAAACTTTGTTGAAACAATTGTGATGAAGAAAGTGAAGACATAGAGAATGAGTCACTATTTCTTAATGAATTATTTAATAATGAATGTGATTATCTTAATGACAAGGCATATGTCGGAGATCCTAATTTTAGAGTACCCTTTAAAAAAGGGAAATTTGATTTGAATATCTTTATTTTCGATGAGCCAACTAATAATATATCGCATGAGAATATAATTCAAGAACCTCTGATTGACATACTCTTTGAAAACCTCTTCGAAGAAGAACTCATGTGTTTGGATGAACTAACTAGGGATATTTTGGTTAATTACACATCTCAAGGGGAAAGTATTGACCTAAGCTTTGAGGAGATATATGAAATTGAGTTAGAATTCCTAGGCATTCATAATGAGGAAGCTCTAACTGAGAAGTATAGTGGAGATCAATTTTTGAATAATGAATGTAGTAATATGAGGAAGAAATACCTAAAGAAGGTGAGACTGGGGAGGAAGAGAGCTAAAATGACAAAAAAAATTGGCCTCCTCACTATGCCCTATAAAGAGGACCCATTGGAATGATGGGAAGAGAGCTAGAGGGATGAGATCGAAAAAGATCTAGGTGTGGGAGAAACTTGATGTTGTACATATTTTTGTATAATGTATACACCTCTCTTATATTTCATTTCATGCATCTATACATTTCTTCCATACATTGGGGACAATGCATGAGATAAGTGTGGGGGGAGGGCTTTAGCATGACTAATATAAAATATAAAACTAATAACATGACTAATATAAAATATAAACTAAAAAAACAATATATATATATATATATATATATATATATATATATAAATTTTTTGAAAGGTAAGAATAATATTTTGATATATCTTTTGTAAGAAATTAAGTCAATTTTAAGAAATAGGAAAATCATACTTAGGATTTCTTATACTTGGTCAAAATAAGATGACTTGTTTGATTTTTTAGGGTTAGGAAGAAAATTTGTGAAAGTAATTTAGTCTTGATCTTTACCTTGATGAAATATGCACACTTTATACACTTACACACTTAGGGTTCAAAAACAGAGACTCTTATGCTTATTAAAAAAAGAAAAAAAGAAAAATATATATGTATATCTATGAAAAATAAAAAAATATAATTATTGATCAACTAAGTACCTTGGCCTAAGCAAGCTTTGGTATTTATGCAAAAGATAATTAGATAAGTTTGAATATATATATATATATATATATATATATATATATATATATATATATATAGACTTGTATCCTTTCAAAAGGATTTGATCCCGGATCCTTCCCACTCAAATTCAACCCTCCAACATTCGAATACAAGATCCACTCCGTTGAAGTTGATCTATACTATTTCAAGTATCTATAAACCAAAAATCAAGTGTTTTAAATACTTTTTGCCCATCCATCAAGTAGGGGAAAAACGGACGGCCTAAATAGTGAGTTGGTTAGTTTAACGGTGTAGAACATTTGAAATCTAACAAAAATTAGTTTATAGGGGTTTTTAAATGTTTAGATCATAATGAAATGGCCGGATCGAGAATTTGTATGTCTAAAGACATAGATCTAACCAACTCACTACTTTCGGCCGTCCATTTTGCGTCGCTTGATGGATGGGCAAAAAGTATTTAAAACACTTGATTTTTGGTTTTATAGATACTTGAAATAGTATAGATCAACTTCAACGGAGTGGATCTTGTATTTGAATGTTGGAGGGTTGAATTTGAGTGGGAAGGATCCGGGATCAAATCCTTTTGAAAGGATACAAGTCTATCTATCTATCTATATATATATATATATATATATATATATATATATATATATATATATATATATATATCCTCTGATTAAGCTGAGTATTTGTGCCTCATGAAGCATTAGTATTTATGCCTAAAAGAGGTACGTTTTTTAAATAAATATCCTTGGTTTCGTGGCTTTATTGCTCGAGTGTTTAAGTCCTTAGGGGTGTTTTCTCACCTTGTGCCCTAAGACTGTTCAGTTTGAGTGTCACCGACTTAAGGCTCGTTACATGGGCAGATTAGAAAGCCTAATGGAATTGAGGAATAAATACCACCAAAATAAATATAAATAAGGCATAGAAGTTAATGTTAAAGAACTCTTAGTCAAACTTCACGGTCACGATGGTGCATATTGAAAAACACCTAGAGGGCGGTGAATAGGTGTTAATGCTAACCTAATGATCTTTTTAAACAAGTATGAAAGTATGATGCAATCGGTTACTCAAAACAAGAAATTGAAGCCGAATTCTCTGTGAAGGGCTCTAGAACTTTTCCTCTTTGATTCCTCTAGATTATGAGTTGAGACGCGTACTTACTTTCTTGTTGAGATGATTAAAGACCGAAAAATGCAAATAAATGAAATGGGAGCAATAAAGAAGTGCAAGCAAGAAGTATCACAAGATAAAATTGTAAAGCAACAAAAGGCAATAAGAAACCAATTGCAAACACAAGGAATTTGTTACGAGGTTCGACCCACCGCTCTACGTCCCCGTCTTCACCACCGTGAAGGATTTTCACTATATCCACCGAGGAAATTACAAGAGGTCTACACAAGACCGGAGTACCGAACTCCCACCAATCCAACCTCTACACAAGAGGGATTTCAACACAAAGAACTACAAGTAACAAAGTGATCAGCAAGGACCACACACTTCTCTCTACAACTCCCTATAGAATGGGAATGATTTTTTGCTCAAGAAGTGTAGTAAGAAAAATTCAGTTGAAAAGAGTAAGAAAAATCTTTAAAACAACTGAAAAACTTGACCAAGAATGCACTTTAGAATTGAGAGCTTTAAAAACTTTTCTTCTCTTTTTGAAACACAAAACAATGGGTATTTTTCTTGATTTTCACAAGTGACCAATGTCATCTATTTATAGGGATTAGAAGAGATCTAATCATCATTATAACTAGTTTAATAGGTCAAGAAATAGCCCCAAAAAATTCAGAGATAGCTGACTAAAACATCACAATCAAATCCAAAAAACAAAACTCAGAAAACTAGCCGTTGGGGCTGCTGGCGGCTGTCGGTCGACTGGCCCGGTCGACCGGCAGTCAAACTTGGTAACTAGCCGTTGGACTCGGTCGACCGGTCGATCGACCGGAGGCTAAACAAAAACAACACTTTGTTCTGTCGGTCGACTGGCCTGGTCAACCGACAAAACCCGAGAGTAAGGGTCTGTCAGTCGGTCGACCGGTCCGGTCGACCTGCAGACGTGCACAAAACGTGCACGCCAAAAACACAAGGCCCGATCGACCGGTGCGGTCGACTGATCAGGCCTGAACTGGATCCGATCGACCACACGGTCGACTGTTGGGCCTGAAACAGGATTTTTTATATGAAAAAATTTGAACTTTGAAAAAATTTTAAAATAATTTTGTAAGGCTATATGATTAAGTAGCGTGCTATAAGAGTTGTTATACATGATATAAATAAGATATAAAAATATAAAAATATAAAATAATTTGAGTCATGTATAACAATCAAGACATGCACCTAAATCAATTAACCAAAACAAAAACCGTATTTTGAAAACTGAAAGTGTGTGTGTGTTTTCTTGAGCCAACTTATCATAACCACATTCCTTAACAAACTAATTCTTACAAAGGTTCTAGGTGACTACAAGGTCTTCGAATGGGCTTCTCCATATGCCATGTTGAAATAGCTTGAATCCTTGAACCCGAAATGAATCAATCTTGAGTCAAAAATACCTTCCTTTAGGGAAGAAGAAATGTTGAATCTTTAGAACCCTGAAACACACTTAAATACTAAATTATGATTAGTACAAATAACTATATATGTTTTGTAATCATCAAAACTCAAAAACTGGGTGATTGTAATCTTGGGCCAATAATCTCCCCTTTTTGATGATGACAAAACATATGAGTTATTTAACAAAAACATGGGAAAGAAGCTTGGAAGCTCCCCCTCAAATCATGCTATATATATAAATTGCTATATACATGAAAAGTAGAAACTAAGAACTTTGGCATAAGAGAGACATATGAATTCAAAATATATTGCTCAAAATTCATAACTCAAAAACTAACCTTTTATAACTCAAAATCCAAAACTCAAAATTCAAAACTAACTTGTTATAACTTAAAACTCAAAACTCAAAACTCAAAACTAACTTTTTATAATTCAAAACTCAAAACTCAAAACTCAAAACTAATTTGTTATAACTTAAAACTCAAAACTCAAAATAACTTTTCAAAACTTAAAATGCATAATTCAAAACTCAAAATAATAATAAGCTAACTTTTTCTCCCGCTTTTTGTCATACATCAAAAAGGGTAAACATTGTTAAAATTTTTTTTTTCATGATTCCATAACACAAATATTCAATTCACCACAAATAAAGGAAAATCTAGCATAGGCTAGTGGTTTTGTAAAAATATCGGCAAGTTGAAAATCGATAGAAACATATTCAATTTCAATCTCACCTTTCTCATAATGATCTCGAAGAAAGTGATACCGATGTCAATGTGCTTAGTCTTACTATGTTGACTTGCATTTTTAGTTATATGAATAGTACTAGTATTATCACAAAATATTTTAATATGGTCAAAATGCAAATCATAGTCAAGGAGAGTATGTTTCATCCAAAGAACTTGTGCACAACAAGCTCCGGCCGCAACATACTCTGCCTCGAGGGTTGAGAGGGCTACCAAATTTTTCTTTTTGGAAGACTATGAAATAAGACAATTACCAAGAAATTGACATGTTCCACTTGTACTCTTCCTATCCACTCTACAGCTCGCATAGTCGGCATCCGAAAAACTCATCATGGAAAATTGTTCGATCTTCGGATACCACAAACCCATTTCAATTGTGCCCTTAAGGTATCTAATAATGCGTTTTACCGCAATCAAATGAGACTCTTTAGGACATGATTGAAATTGAGCACAAAGACATACACAAAACATAATGTCCGGCCTACTAACTGTTAAATACAACAAGCTATCAATCATGCTATGATAAAGCTTAATGTCTACACTTATACCTTGTTCATCCTTATCAAGCTTTGTGGTGGTAGCCGTGGAAGTTTTGCTTGTCTTAGCCCCTTCAAGCCCAAATCTCTTGATAAGTTCCTTCGTATACTTGGCTTGATTGATGAAGATCCCATCCTTCCTTTGTTTGATTTGGAGACCAAGGAATTAGTTAAGCTTGCCCATCATAGACATCTTAAATTCCTCCTTCATGCATAATTCAAAAACTTTGCAAAGATTTTCATTAGTAGAACCAAATATGATATCATCAACATATATTTGAACTATAAGTATATCATTTTCAACATGTTTTGTAAACAAAATAGTATCTATTTTTCTTTATGAAAACCATTAGAAATTAGAAATGAAGAAAGTCTTTCATACCAATCCCTAGGGGCTTGTTTTAAACCATAAAAAGCTTTGTCAAGTTTGAAAACAAAATTCGGATGTGTAGGATCTGCAAACCTGGGGGATTGTTCAACATACACCTCCTCTTCAATAAATCCATTTAAGAAAGCACTTTTACACCCATTTGAAAAAGTTTAAAATCTTTATAAGAAGTAAATGCAAGTGTTATCCGTATGGCTTCAAGCCGTGCTACGGGTGCAAAGGTTTCCTCAAAATCGATACCTTCGACTTGAGTGTAACCTTGGGCCACTAACCTAGCTTTATTCCTAACAACATTTTCTGACTCATCCAACTTGTTCTTGAAGATCCACTTAGTACCAATTGTTGGTCTATCGTGGGGCCTAGGAACAAGATGCCAAACTTAGTTGCGCTCGAATTGATTGAGCTCTTCTTGTATGGATAGCAACCAATATGAGTTGCCCTCGGCTTCGAGGATGTTCTTTGGTTCAAAGTGAGAAATAAATGCATAGTGCCCATAAAGATCATGAAGTTTAAAACGAGTAGTTACCCCTTTTGATACTTCACCTATAATAAGATCCTTGGGATAATGTGGATTGTATCTCCAATCTTTTGGAAGTGGTTGAGTAGTCTCCACTTCAACTTCTTGAATTTCATTTCCTTGAACCTCATTTTCTTGAACTTCATTTCTTTCATCATCCTTTGGCATGTCTTCAAGAGTAGGTGAGTCCTTCAAAGTAGTTCTCTCCATGTCTTCATTTAGGGAATCTATTTTTACAACATTCTTAACAAATACATTAGATTCCTCAAACTTTACATGTATAGATTCTTCAATAGTCAAGGATGACTTATTGAAAACTCTATAAGCTTTACTAGTATTAGAGTAACCAACAAAAATTGCTTCAAAGACTTTGCATCAAATTTACCTAAATTATCTTTAGTATTCAAAATAAAACATTTACAACCAAAAACTTTAAAGTATGAAACATTTGGCTTTCTAGAAAAATAGATCTCAAAAGATGTTTTTGAAGTGTTTTTGCATAAGAAAACTCTATTTGATATGTAGAAAGATGTGTTAACGGCCTCAGTCCATAGATAATGAGGGAGACCATACTCATTTATCATTGTCCTAGCCATCTCTTGTAATGTACGATTTTTCTCTGAACAACTCTATTTTGTTGTGGAGTTCTAGGACAAGATAGTTCATGCTTAATTCCATGTTCTTCACAAAAAGTGGTAAAGGGTTGGTTATTGAATTCACCACCTCTATCACTTCTTATTCTTAAAATTGAAGAATCTTTTTCCTTTTCAACTCTTTTCTTAAAGGCTTGAAAATATGAAAATGCTTGATTTTTGTGTTCTAAAAAGAAAACCCAAGTAATACGAGAGAAATCATTAACAAAAACGAAAGCAAAACGATTCTCACTTAGACTTTTGGTTTGAGTAGGACCAAACAAATCTATATGGATCAACTCCAAGGGTCGTGATGTCATGATATCCTTGATTGACTTGAAAGAGGACTTGGTTTGTTTCCTAAGTTGGCACGCATCGCAAATGCGGTCCTTTTTAAAGTTCAAGTAAGGAATACCTTTCACCATTTTCTTGTTGTTTAATCTAGATAGATTGTCAAAGGAAATGTGGCCTAATCTCCTATGCCACAACTAAGAGTCATCATCGAGGGCTTTCAAACAAGTAGCATTGCATAGCATATTAGACATGTTAATCAGTATAAATTGTTTTCACGAAATCCAAAAAATATACATGCATTGGATTGTCTATCAATAACTCTACATGCTAGGTTATCAAAAACAACATCAAAACCTTTGTCACAAAGTTGACTAACTCTCAAGAGATTATACTTGAGGCCATCAACTAAAATAACATTTTCTATTAAAGGAGATGTACCAAGTTTAACATTACCAATACCAATGATTTTTCCTTTGGCGTCATCTCCGAAGGTGACGGTATCACCTTCATGGTATCTTGATAGGGTTGCAAAGTTGTTGATATCCCAAGTCATTGTTGGCCCAAAGGCCTATCACTCTAGTTTTGATGATGATCAACTCATGAAGTTATGATTACTAATGATCTTGTGTTTAATTAGTGACAGATTCATTATCAAGATCTTAGTAGGTGCGGAGCTTCAACAAAGGATTTAAAGACAAGTTGGAAGCTAGCACCGGTTGATTCACGAGCCTATGCATCAAGAACACATCTAGAGATGAGCTCGGTGGATTGCACTTGGACCAAGTCAAGAAGATGAGAAGCCTTCAAGTGAAGACTTCAAGAAGTTGAAGACTTGTGTCTAGGTATAAGATTTTGTTTTTGTTTTAGTTAAAATGTAAAGGATAGAATAGTGGTGGATTGCTCAAGTATATCTTACACACACACTCTTGATAGAATTGCTTTCATAAAAGAATTTTTATTTATATGTTTAGAAAAGAATTTTTTATTTAGAAAAAGATTTTTCTTTGTGACAAAATATATATACTTTGGTTTTTGGTATTTCTATCATACATATCTTTCAACCAAAACTAAGTTCAGAGCTTTATGATCAAAAACATAGATATTTCATTATGATTGTGTAGTGGATCATATCCATACACACTATGCTTTAATAAGTTCAAAATATCTTGTTTTTGTATTTTGTGAAGTTATGGAAAAACAAGTTTTAGAAAAACATGTTTTTAGAAAAAAAGTTTTTATTTTGATTGAAACTATTTTTTTAGATTTACTGAGAATTTATGGGATTTTTATTAAGTTAAAAGACCTATTTCCAAATCCTTTAACTGTGCAGTCTGAGGACTGACTGACAGGCCAAGTCGGTCGACCGGACGGTCGACCGCAGCAAGGTCGGGTCGACCGTCCAGTCGACCGATGTGCACAGACTTGTGCATGTCTGACAGCACAGTGGTCCGGTCGACCGGACGGTCGACCGCTGCAGAGAGTTCTGCTCTCGGGATTTCTGGGTCGACCGGGCGGTCGACCGGAGGCTCCAACGGTCGGATTTTTGGCCGTTGGCGGTCGACCGGCCGGTCGACCGGCAGCTCTGACAGATCCCAACGGCTATATTTTTCTGGCCTATAAATTGGGGGTTCTTGTCATTGTTTGAGGCTAAGATTTTAGGAGAGCTTTGGTCCAGTTTTTCTCATTCTTTTCAGAAAGTTTTCTCCACATATTTGAGAGCAAATACTTCCCATCTAAAAGGGAATTTTTATTAAGAGTGTAAAAAGTGATTCTTTTAGTTTTTCACCATAGTTCTTTCCTTGCTTTTCTCACACCAAACTTGAGCTATCCATTGCTATATATTCCTATAGGTGTGTTGTAGTGAGAGTATCTTTAGGTGATCAAGTGTTGTGATCACCAAAGATCTTTTCTTTGTTCTTTGAGGAGACGGGCAAGTGTGCTCGTTGGTGGTTAGAGTTCGGTTGTGAACTCTTGGTGGTTTGAGGTGCGGCCTCGGCGAGCTTGTGGAGCTTGCGTGTGTATGGGACTTGGGAGTCCGAGGGATTGTAGGTGTTGCGGCACCGAGGAGAGATCCATTGGGATCTTGCATAGTGGAAAACCTTCGTGTGTCGAAGGCGGGGATGTAGAGCAAGTGTGCTCGAACCTCGAAACAAACCCTTTTTGTTTGCGATTGCTTACTCTATCTCTCTCTCTCTCTTTGTCTCTTTTATATCTTGCAATCAATAATTGTCTTTATCATTTACATGCTTGATATATTCCTTTGTGCTCATAATTGCTATACTTGCTTTGGATTGTTGTTAACACTAGTATTCAACCATGAGAGCCAACGCGGCACCTCAACCCATTAAAGGGGAATCTAGAGGAGCTTGTCCAGAGCCCTGCAGAGGGAATTCGACAACACTCTTGTGTTATACATAAGTGTTTAAAATAAAAGAAGTTTTATTTTGGTCATCTTAGTTTAATTCCGCATCATTTGGCATTAAGTGACCATTAGATTAGCCAACACCTATTCACCCCCCCTCTAGGTGTTATTTCAATTGGTATCAGAGCTAGTGCTCTTGATTTGGGTCTAACAACCTAAGAGTTAAAGATCCTCCTTTTAGGCTAATCACAATATTTTTGTACACACACACCTCACCATGGACTTCATGTCACCACCCACCTTTGACATTCTTGACATCCAAATTTGGAAGGTTAAGATGTCATGTACCTCAAGGCCCTAGGCATTCATGTCTATCTTGCTACATTTAATGATTCTTATATTAACAATAGCAAGTATATTGAGGGTAATGCAAAAGCCCTAAATGCTTTGAAGAGTACCCTAAATGATGATTACTTATTTAGGGTTGCTAACATTGATTCGACTTTTGTAGCTTGGAACATCATCACCTCCCTTGGCGAAAAGGATCTATATTATGCCGGGAGCGATTCGGACGTTGGAAGCAACACCTCCAACGCATGCTTTATGGTCCAAGGGGATAACCCCCTTGAGGTAACTACCGAATCCGAGGTAGAAGATGATAGTATGTCATATGATGAGCTCTCTACATTTTGTCAATTATTGCTTGAGAGATATGACATAATTAAGAAAGAAAATAAAAATTTGAAAAAGGACATTGCTTGCATGCATAAAGAACATGACTCATTTAGAGATAACATTGCATGCTTAGAAAAAATAACAAAAGTTTGAAAAAGAAATTTGATTGCATGCATGTAGAAAATGATTCTTTTAGAAATAAACTTGCATGTTTAGAAAAGGAAAATAAAGATTTGAAAAATGAAAATGTTTCCTTGCTTTCAAAATTGAATGATCTTTGTGAAGGGAACAATATTTTAAAAAATGATATTGCTATGGTGGAACAACAAAAAGAAAGTATTTTACAAGAAAATAAATCTTTAAAAAGAAAATTTGTTGAAAAAGAAAAGGATAATGTTTTTCAAAAGAAAAAGAAAAATGATTCTTTATCTCACCATGCTTTACATGCCACAACTAATGAGATTAAGAATTTGAAAAATAAAATGGATGGTTTGAGTTCAACTTTGAACTCTTGTGCTTTTAATCATTCTAGGTTGGAGTCAATGTTTTCAAAGAAACAAACTCCACACATTCATGCACATCATAACCATGCATTTGCTTATGTTGCACAACATGATCACACTCCTACACATAAGCATACTAAGGTGTACACATGTACACATTGTGGCCGCAAAGGCCATTTAGCAAAATATTGTTTTGATAAGAAACCTCATTTATATTTTGCTAAGTATAAAAGATTTTGGGATCCTTGCAATAAAGCTAACCCCAAAGGACCCAAGAAAGTATGGGTACCAAAACCCCCACCCTTTGATTTTGATATAGGTGAGGGCTCTCACAAAACGTGAGAGGATTGGTGCCTTGATAGCGGATGCAATGGACATGATGGACAAACTTTTGGATGCATTGCTATCAAGGAGATTTTGGTGGGAAAGACCACCATATTTGGAGCTTTGGAGTTGGTAACAATTTCTAAACTCCTATTTTTTATGTTCATGCTTGTTCATCCATAATATTCATAGCATGTTCATGTTTTAAGATTTTATGTGCTTCATGTGGTAATTACATGCTTAGATGTAGAATGTATCAAACTTACATTTATACATATACAAATAGTGAACTACAATTGACTCATATATATAGTTGAACTTCATGCTCATTTGTATCCACTTTATGCATATGTATGATCTAGTTTTGATGATTCTCATTTATACACGTTTTTGCCATTTTTAGTGATTTACTTCATGTATATGCATTATTAATTCAAATCTAATAAATATACTTGTATACCCGTGAGTCTCTTGCTTTCATGCAAATACATTTAATAGACTCTTTTACATTTGGGATATGTATGCATATCGTTAGGATTGGATAAATCATACATATACCATGAAGATTGTTGTTTTATGAAAAATGATTTTTAAATTGATTTGTTATAAAAAAAAAAAGGTGACTTATAATCTTTTTGAGCTTCATGACTATTTTCATAATAATACTAGTTACATAACTTTGAACACTCACGTTTTTGAGAAAAATAGATAATTTTGAGCTCTATGGACTATGAGTGCTTGAACTTTTATGTATTTAGTATTATTCATGAAAAACATATGACTTTATATTTTTGAAGGATCTTTAACTAGTTTGTCAAAAATCCATTTAAACTAGTTATCTAATTCTTCAATTGATCCACATGATTCTATCTTTATGGATAAATTCTTTTGTATTCTCAAAATTTGATGCTTCATGAATTGAATATTAGTTTAAATGTTAGTTTTTGTCAACACTAGGATTTATACTTGTACATGTTATGGGCCACAAATAAATCTATTTATATTTGTGCTTGAATGCTTATTTGAACCCATTAGATGTGCTTGTATTGCTTAGTTTTGATGATCCCTACAATCTTAAACTTGTATTCGCCGTTTGGATTTGTATTATGATCATGTGCTTTCATTTCATGTATATGTGTATTTTGTCAAACTTTAAGATATACATGTATACCTTTTGAGTCATTTGCCTTTATTGCAAATCTACTTATATGGACTCAATTATGTTTTAGGGATATGTATGTATGCTTATTGTGTTGTCAAAATATACATATACCTTGAAATATAATTTTGGTGTAATAAAAAAATTTTTTTTTTTTAATGATTTTCATGTTTTCAAAATTTATGATAATTTGTGACTATTTTAAAAAAAAGGGAATATTGAACTTTGTTGCTATTTTTCATAATGCCATGTTCCACATAACACTAGTACACTCATCTTTTCAATATGGACTTTATGAATACTAGAGTGTTTTTAGTGCCATGTGATTTACTTGTGTTTTATGAAAAACTTTTGATTTATTCCTTGATTGAAGGATTCCGTACTAGTTGTTAAACATATTCATTTAACTAGTTCGAATTCTTCATATGGTAGATTATATGATGTATACACTTAAGCTTAATTTTTCAATTGGTATCATTGGATATTTTTATTTGGTATCAATATGATTCTTGTTGTATATACTCATATTTTGCTTTCCTATATATATGTATGTATCACTTTCCATTGATATAATTCCTTCATACGTATATATGATTTGTTGTGTGCTTAAGCTAAAATTGATTTACAAATTTAAAGCACAAAGATTGTTAATGCTAAGCTAAATTCAAATCTTATTTTTAAAAGCTTATGCATTAGTTTTTCAAATTGGTATCTATATGGTTGATCATTACTTTACAATTGATCATTTTCAACTTTGATATCAAAATTCAAAATTTATGTTATAAGAAAAATTCAAAATTTTTTTGTATTGCCTATATGCAAGGAGAGCTTAACATCTCTTCTACATATAGATTCATGTTGAGTGTATTGTGTATTGAGGAGCTTAACATCTCTTCTTTATATGGTACATGTGTGTAGGGGGAACTTCACATCTCCTCTTATGCATTACATAATATGTGTTATGTGAATTGGGGCTTATCATCCCTTCTTCATGTAATGCATATGTGTAGGGAAGCTAACTTAGCGTCTTCCTCTTCATGAATGTATATCGCATATAACCTCTTATTGATTTAATTGCACCCCTCTTTGATGACTTTGTTTTTGACAAAAAGGGGGAGAAGATTTGTTTGATGTATTTTACTTTGAACCCTTTGTTGATGATTGACAAAAAGGGGGAGAAGTATTTATAGATTTTATATGCATGTCTTCCTTGCTTAAGGGGGAGTAAGATTTGTGTTGATGCATATGTGTTTTGTGATTTGTTAAATGTATGGAGATAAGATTTATAATGTATGGAGATAAGATTTATGATGTTATATTTACATACATGCCATACATTGCATACATATTCATGTGCTTTTATTGCCATATCTATTATTGAATGTGATGCATGAGTTAAGGGGGAGCTTCTTTGAAGTTTCACTTTAATCCATGCATATATAACTCCATGAGTTTTGTCATCATCAAAAAGGGGGAGATTGTTGGTCCAAAGGCCTATCACTCTAGTTTTGATGATGATCAACTCATGAAGTTATGATTACTAATGATCTTGTGTTTAATTAGTGACAGATTCATTATCAAGATCTTAGAAGGTGTGGAGCTTCAACAAAGGATTTAAAGACAAGTTGGAAGCTAGCACCGGTTGATTCACGAGCCTATGCATCAAGAACACATCTAGAGATGAGCTCGGTGGATTGCACTTGGACCAAGTCAAGAAGATGAGAAGCCTTCAAGTGAAGACTTCAAGAAGTTGAAGACTTGTGTCTAGGTATAAGATTTTGTTTTTGTTTTAGTTAAAATGTAAAGGATAGAATAGTGGTGGATTGCTCAAGTATATCTTACACACACACTCTTGATAGAATTGCTTTCATAAAAGAATTTTTATTTATATGTTTAGAAAAGAATTTTTTATTTAGAAAAAGATTTTTCTTTGTGACAAAATATATATACTTTGGTTTTTGGTATTTCTATCATACATATCTTTCAACCAAAACCAAGTTCAGAGCTTTATGATCAAAAACATAGATATTTCATTATGATTGTGTAGTGGATCATATCCATACACACTATGCTTTAATAAGTTCAAAATATCTTGTTTTTGTATTTTGTGAAGTTATGGAAAAACAAGTTTTAGAAAAACATGTTTTTAGAAAAACAGTTTTTATTTTGATTGAAACTATTTTTTTAGATTTACTGAGAATTTATGGGATTTTTATTAAGTTAAAAGACCTATTTCCAAATCCTTTAACTGTGCAGTCTGAGGACTGACTGACAGGCCAAGTCGGTCGACCGGACGGTTGACCGCAGCAAGGTCGGGTCGACCGTCCAGTCGACCGATGTGCACAGACTTGTGCATGTCTGACAGCACAGTGGTCCGGTCGACCGGACGGTCGACCGCTGCAGAGAGTTCTGCTCTCGGGATTTCTGGGTCGACCGGGCGGTCGACCGGAGGCTCCAACGGTCGGATTTTTGGCCGTTGGCGGTCGACCGGCCGGTCGACCGGCAGCTCTGACAGATCCCAACGGCTATATTTTTCTGGCCTATAAATTGGGGGTTCTTGTCATTGTTTGAGGCTAAGATTTTAGGAGAGCTTTGGTCCAGTTTTTCCCATTCTTTTCAAAAAGTTTTCTCCACATATTTGAGAGCAAATACTTCCCATCTAAAAGGGAATTTTTATTAAGAGTGTAAAAAGTGATTCTTTTAGTTTTTCACCATAGTTCCTTCCTTGCTTTTCTCACACCACACTTGAGCTATCCATTGCTATATATTCCTATAGGTGTGTTGTAGTGAGAGTATCTTTAGGTGATCAAGTGTTGTGATCACCAAAGATCTTTTCTTTGTTCTTTGAGGAGACGGGCAAGTGTGCTCGTTGGTGGTTAGAGTTCGGTTGTGAACTCTTGGTGGTTTGAGGTGCGGCCTCGGCGAGCTTGTGGAGCTTGCGTGTGTATGGGACTTGGGAGTCCGAGGGATTGTAGGTGTTGCGGCACCAAGGAGAGATCCATTGGGATCTTGCATAGTGGAAAACCTTCGTGTGTCGAAGGCGGGGATGTAGAGCAAGTGTGCTCGAACCTCGAAACAAACCCTTTTTGTTTGCGATTGCTTACTCTATCTCTCTCTCTCTCTTTGTCTCTTTTATATCTTGCATTCAATAATTGTCTTTATCATTTACATGCTTGATATATTCCCTTGTGCTCATAATTGCTATACTTGCTTTGGATTGTTGTTAACACTAGTATTCAACCAAGAGAGCCAACGCGGCACCTCAACCCATTAAAGGGAATCTAGAGGAGCTTGTCCAGAGCCCTGCAGAGGGAATTCGACAACACTCTTGTGTTATACATAAGTGTTTAAAATAAAAGAAGTTTTATTTTGGTCATCTTAGTTTAATTCCGCATCATTTGGCATTAAGTGATCATTAGATTAGCCAACACCTATTCACCCCCCTCTAGGTGTTATTTCAGTCATGTGCCTTGAGCAACCACAATCAAGATACCACAATCCTTTACGTCGTTGGGCCTTGGAATTTACCTACATCATTTAACAAATTTGTTGACTTTGGTACCCAAACTTTCTTGGGTCCTTGAAAGTTAGTATTCCGAACCCAAACATGATTATGCGATGCATTAATCCTATCATAGCAAAATTTAACCAAATGACCTTTACGGCCACAATATGTGCATGAAAAGACTTTATCATACATGAATGCATGATGGGTGTGTGGAGTGTGGGCATGTTTAGGGTGCTTGGCATGATGTAAAGGTTATGATTTATGAACATGAGCATGAATAGCATGTGAATGTTTCTTTAGGACATGTTTCTTAGGAAACATAGCCTCTAGTCTGTTTTTATCAAATTCACATTTCTTCAAAATAATTCCTAATGAATCAATTTTCTCTTTTAGCATGGAAATTTCATTTTCATTAATTTGTGAAAATTTACCTTTGCAATAAATTTTATAGTTATCAAAATCCTTTTGTGTAGAAACAAGAGTAGAAAGCAATTCATCTTTTTCTTTTGTAAGAGTGAAAACTTTGTGATTGAGAGATTCATTTTCCTTTTTCATTTTCAAGTATTTCTTTTTGAGAAAATCATAGTTATGAGATAGTTCTTCAAAAGCTTCTCCTAGTTCATCTATAGAAAGCTCACAATCAATAGATATATCGGGAGTTATCTTGCTTGTACTTTCATTTGCCATGAAACACATGTTTGCGGTGTCGACTTCCTCATCGGATTCACTCTCCGAATCCCATGTAGCCTTTAAAGCTTTCTTTTTGTACGGCTTCTTGGAAGTGGAGGGTTTGCTTTTATTTTCCGGGCATTCCGCAACAATATGACCCGGTTTCCGATAATTAAAGTAAATAATTTTCTTCTCTTCTTTACCTTACCATCTCCTTCTATTTTGGAACTTTGCCTTGTTGTATATTCTCCGAACATTCTTTACAAGAAGAGAAAGATCTTCATCATCCTCTTCTTCATCATTGTCGTCAGAGTAGGTGGAAGAACTCTTGAAGGCAATAGCTTTCTTCTTGGAAGGAGCCATCTCTTCTCTTGCTTTTCTTTCCATCTCATGGGTCTTGAGATTCCCAATGAGACCGATAAGCTCAATTTCTTCCTTGTCATTGAGCTCCTTCAAAGTTAAGACTTTGACTTCTCGAGATGGAGGGAGTGCACGGATAATCTTCCTCACCTTTTGGTCATTGTCAATAGCATCACCTAAAGAAGAAAGTCCATTAGTAATCTTCATAAATTTAGTAACCATATCATCTATGCTTTCATTCTCTTGCATAGAAAAATTTTCATATTGGGAACGAAGAAGGTTGATTTTTGCCCTCTTTACTTGTGAAGTTCCCTCATGAGTGACAAGTAAGTGAGTCCAAATCTCATGTGCGGATTTGCAATGAATGACTCTTGAAATATCATCGTCATTAAGAGCTTGAAGCGAGGCATAGTGTGCCCTAGCATTAGCATCAAACTCCTTCGTGGCAAAATTGGACCAAGTGTCCTCATCACCAAGGGGTGCACTAAATGGTTTGGTCACCGCCTTTGCAACCCGGCTTCCTAAGGATTGCAAAAACATTGCCATCTTAACCTTTCATATGGGAAAGTTAAGGCCATCAAACTTGGGTGGGGTCTTAATTCTTTCGGCCACTTTTACTAAGTGTATGATGATGAAAAATAAATTTAGTGATTAGCAATATAGGATCTCTCTAAGGTTGTTAAGCCAAGAGCCTAGAGACCAAAGCTCTGATACCAATTGAAAAACACCTAGAGGGAGGGTGAATAGGTGTTAATGCTAATCTAATGATCTTTTTAAATAAGTATGAAAGTATGATGCAATCGGTTACTCAAAACAAGAAATTGAAGCCGAATTCCCCGTGAAGGGCTCTAGAACTTCTCCTCTTTGATTCTTCTAGAATATGAGTTGAGGCGCGTAATTTCTTTCTTGTTGAGATGAGCAAAGACCGGAAAATGCAAATGAATGAAATGGGAGCAATAAAGAAGTGCAAGTAAGAAGTATCACAAGATAAAATTTTAAAGCAACAAAAGGCAATAAGAAACCAATCGCAAACACAAGGAATTTGTTACGAGGTTCGAGCCATCGCTCTACGTCTCTGCCTTCACCACCGTGAAGGATTTCCACTATATCCACCGAAGAAATTACAAGAGGTCTACACAAGACCGGAGTACCGAACCCCCACCAATCCAACCTCTATACAAGAGGGATTTCAACACAAAGAACTACAAGTAACAAAGTGATCAACAAGGACCATACACTTCTCTGTTATAACTCCTTATAGAATGGGAATGATTTTTCACTCAAGAAGTGTAGTGAGAAAAATTCAATTGAAAAGAGTAAGAAAATCTTTAAAACAACTGAAAAACTTGACCAAGAATGCACTTTAGAATTGAGAGCTTGAAAAACTTTTCTTCTCTTTTGAAACACAAACAATGGGTATTTTTCTTGATTTTCACAAGTGACCAATGCCATCTATTTATAGGGATCAGAAGAGATCTAATCATCATTATAACTAGTTTAATAGGTCAGGAAATAGCTCCAAAAATTTAGAGATAGCTGACTAAAACATCACAATCAAATCCAAAAAATAAAACTCAGAAAACTAGCCGTTGGGGCTGCTGGCGGTTGTCAGTCGGCCGGCCCAGTCAACCGGTAGTCAAACTTGGCAACTAGCCGTTGGACTCGGTCGACCGGTCGGTCGACCAGAGGCTAAACAAAAACAAGACTTTGTTCTGTCGGTTGACTGGCCCGGTCGACCGACAAAACCCGAGACATGTGCACAAAACGTGCACGCCAAAAACACAAGGCCCGATCGACTAGTGCGGTCGACCGATCAGGCCTGAACTGGATCCGGTCGACCGCCCGGTCGACCGTTGGGCCTGAAACAGGATTTTTTATAGGAAAAATTTTGAACTTTGAAAAGTTTTTAAAATAATTTTGTAAGGCTATATGATTAAGTAGCATGCTATAAGAGTTGGTATACATGATATAAACAAGATGTAAAAATATAAAATAATTTGAGTCATGAATAAAAATCAAGACATGCACCTAAATCAATTAACCAAAACAAAAATTGTATTTTGAAAACTGAAAGTGTGTGTGTTTTCTTGAGCCAACTTATCATAACCTCATTCTTTAACAAACTAATTCTTACAAATGTTTTAGGTGACTACAAGGTCTTCAAATGGGCTTCTCCATATGCGATGTTGAAATAACTTGAATCCTTGAACCCGAAATGAATCAATCTTGAGTCAAAAATGCCTTCCTTTAGGGAAGAAGAAATCTTGAATCCTTAGAACCCTGAAACACACTTAAACACTAAATATGATTAGTACAAATAACTATATATATTTTGTAATCATCAAAACTCAAAAACTGGGTGATTGTAACCTTGGGCCAACACATATGACTCGGGTAAAGTAATAGACTAGATGAGAAATAAATTTGACTTCTTACTTTGATAGATGACATGTTTTTGAATAGAGACTAAGTTTAAGAATGAAAAGTTTGATATTCCTATAACTTATAAGTTACTTGAACCCTTACAAATATACTTCAAATATTTTCTCTTTTCAAAATGCGTTTCGAAAATACTAACATTTTTTCTCTTTCTTTATGAATTTTGTGGGTGCAATCCACTGAAAACCCTCACGAGACAAAACTCGTCCTCTAGGAGGTAACCTAGAGGTTAAACGGCTAGTTGCACATGCTCAATGCAATCGAGTGACCTGCGAAAGTGGTCTAATAATTGATTTGAATTAGTTTTAATGTTTTGCTCGAGGGCGAGCAAAAGATAAGTGTGAGGGTGTGATCGGTCACATATATTACATACATATTGTCACATTACCATGCTTATTATCTAAATAAATCATATAAATAAATCCTATTTTTCTTTATAAAATGCAGGCCTATTGCTAAAGGATAGGAAAGAGAAACTATCCCAAAAGCCCATCAAATTCTGATTTAATTTAGAATAAATTCGAAATCAGGGAATCAGGGTAGATCTTGATAAATCAGAGAGGTTGAAAATTGGTTGAAATGGATCTTCCCAAATCAAGTGGTTAAAGCCAACAATCAAATATCGTTTCGTCAAATCCAGGAGTTGCAACAGTGAATCCAGCAAGACAAAAGGGCGCCTAAGCCCACGCCAACCGCGTCTCCACCAGGATGTGGCAAATTGGCCACATCCTGGCCGCGGATCCGCGGCCCAAGCTACGGATCCGCGGCTTGTTGGTGCAGATAAGGGGAGCGTTTGCTCCCGTTATCTCCTCACTCCTTTCCCTCTGGGGTTTTGCCTATAAAAAGCAGGGTTTTATACAGAAAAAGGGACCAAAACTTAGATTTAGTTTTTTCTTTGTTTTTAAGGCTTTAGGCTCTTCGTTAGATAGTATAAACGTTGTATCTTTATTTTATAATTTGTAGTTCAGTGCAAATACCAGTGAGAGAGAGGAATTGAGTGATTGTATTCTAAAGATTGAAGTGACATCAATATAAGGATCAAGCTATCTCTTCTTCCACTCCATTTTACATTATGTCTTGCTTTATTTACTTGCATTGTTTTTCATCTTCCATGAGTAGCTAAATCAGTTTTCAGGGCTCACTATTATTCCTCTCTCTGATCCCTCTTCTTTTCGAATGGTTTTGATGAAAACACCCAATGAATCATTTGCATGCCTAACTTAAGCCTTTCTTTTTGAAAGTGTTCTTGAAGGCACATGAGGATGGGTTTGGATTTTTAAACTTTCACTTCTTTTAAAAAACGTCTCTTGAACTTGTTTTATCTCATACTTGAACTACTTGATGATTTAACATTCAACTCAAGATGATTTCTTAAAGAAAAAGTTAACTTTTTCAAACTATCTTATGTGATTTGCTTAAAACTTTCTAAACTCAATCTTATGTTTTTGCCTATGATCAGGCACTAAGGATTTCAAAAGAAGAACACATTATTGAGTAGTGGGATAGTGAGCTCAGATCTTCTTTTTCTTATATTAAAAAATACAAATCTCTTCTCAAAGCTTTTTAAATCACCTTTTCAAAGTCTTCTCTAAATTTGCAAATTTTCTTTTAATCATCTCCCTTCTCTCCATTCTCTTTTTCAACTTAAAAGAAAGATACCATGTTCATTCTTTGTTACTTAACAAAAACACCGAAAAGCTTCTATCACATTTCTCCTCGTGGACACGACCCGTTAGTCACTTCCTATAGCGGTAGAATTGAGTACCTTGCCCTACTGTTTTAAAAGTTCTGAAATTCTATATTTGTGTGCAGGTTCTAACTCAATCAAAATTTTGGCGCCGTTGCCGGGGAGGGATGGTAAGTAATTCTCTTTAAAGGTTACATTTTTGGTTAACTTTCTTCTTTATTTTTGGTGTACAGATTTAACAATAAGGAATTTTTGTTGCAGTGGACAATAAGTGGCCTGGAACCTGTTCAAGAAAGCAGAGCCCTGAATCCCTCATATTTGCTACATTCTTGTGGCAATCTGAGTGAACTACTTACCTGTATCTTCTGCAGGTTGGCTTAATTGCATAGTTTAGTCTTTATAGAATTTATTTTCTTGTTTAACTCACTGTATATACATTTCTATCACAATAGTAAAAAGTTGGTTGTAAATGCTAAAAATGATTTAGACTTTACATTTGGCACATGTCTAATTCGTTTACATTTTACATTACAGTTAAAGAGTGCTGGAATCAATGTTTGTGTGCATAGCATTTAGTATAAGGTTCATTCTTGTCTGAAATATTGCTTGAGTGTTACTTTTTTCTATATACTTGTACACTGCACTAAATTGATTTAAGGGCTTGTCCTATAAACAAGATAAGGTGGGGAAGTCATTACTCTCCCTTAGATCACAAACAATCTCCTCACTCACTAACCCAAGCCTTACTAAAACTAAAGAGATATTGGCCCTAGGGACATCTCGGACTCAATTAGGAGATTATCTTAGGGGGAAGGTGTTAGAATTTGACTTCTGTCAAATCAGTGTCTAAGGAAAGGGATTGAGGGGCGAAACCTCGAAGGCTGGTGGTTTGGCTTAATTAGGCCCGTCGCTTTTGCGCGGATACCTCCCACCAATCTTGCCCTGACCTTGCTGATTAGCTTGTGATCAAAGTCTGTATTATACCTTCCTTGGACAGTCTAACCAGTTATGAGTCGTCTAGGTCTAAGGTCAACCCTAACTTAGGTTAGATTTTTTTCTTTTTATTTATTTATTTATTTTTTTCTTTATTTATGTTTGATATTTCTTGTGTGATATGGCTTATAATAACAATTTTTCAATTTTAATGGTAATCCATATTGCACACCAACCTCTTTTTTGGATATTACCAACCCGGCATATCATAATTTTAACCAACCTAGTGTGCCAGATTGGTCTTATCTGAATCAATATAACCCATGCCCCCAATCTTATAACCATAATTTCTAAAATAATTTCAACTCTTCACAGAGTCAATAGGGATTCACCTCCCCTGAGACCAATTGTCAACCAACTTGTCCTCCTTATCCACCGTCTATAATATTTTCAAGATTCATACTCAGTTCCACCAGTTCAATAGGAAACCTTCAATCTTGGAAATGAGTATGCGTGAGTCCAAGCAACAATCACAAAATCTGACGGATTCACAATTTCATCACAAATTCCAAAACAACACTTCATCTTTTCAAGTCCAATCGCAACAAAATGATGAACCAATCAACTATGAGAAGATGCTTAAAGCTATGATTTAGGCTCAAATCGCTCGTAATCATGACATAGATATGATGGTCCGAACTCTCCGTTCTCACCGTTTGACCATTTCTGATGTCACTAACCATTCTGTTAACGCCGAAGAATCATGTTGTTTTAGAAAACAAGATTCTATTTTAGTACAGCTATTTGAACTTGCCCAAACTCTAAATTTTGAAAATGACATTGACAGTTTGGCAAGTTATCCCTTTCCTGAAATTGAACTTGAGAATGAATATGATCTTGAACCTCAACTTGATGATTCAATTCTACTTCCTGATTCAATAATGTCTCCGGTGTCTTCACCTGATTTCAATCTTTTTCCTGAGTCAACATTGGATCCTGTGCCAATTCTGTTGGCCCAAGGTTACAATCACCTCTTCTATTGAGTTTTGATGATTACAAAACAGATATAGTTGTTTGTACTAATCATGTTTTATGTTTAAGTGTGTTTCAGGGTTATAAAGATTCTTGGAGTTTTCTTCCCTAAAGGAAGGTTGTTTTGACTCAAGTCGATTCATTTCAGGTTCAAGAATCAAGCTTGCAAGATCATATGGAGAAGCCCACTTGAAGACTTTGTAATCACCTAGAACCTTTGTAAGACTTAGTTTGTTAAAGTTTGAGGTTGTGGTAAATTGGCTCTAAAACACACACACACTTTTCAAAATACAAGTTTTTAGTTTTGGTATTTGTTTTAAGTTCATGCTTTGGTCTCTATACATGATTAAATTTCTAAAAATTTTATATCTTATTTATATCATGTATATCTACCTTTTCAGCATGTTACTTAGCCATATTTCCCTACAAAATTATTTTGAAAATTTTCCCATGTCTAGAAAAATCCTACTTCAAAAACTGTTTCAGGCCTGGCGGTCGACCGGACCGGTCTACCGGATCTATTCTAAGCCAGGCCCGTCGACCGCCCGGTCGACCGAGACCTGTGTCCAGGACGTGCACGCTTGTGCACGTCTGTCGGTCGACCGACCTAAAACAGCTTGCTCTCTGTTTTTTGTCGGTCGACCGAGCGGTCGACCGCCAGTACAAAACTGTGTTTGCCCTTTGCGGCCAGTCGACCGGCCGGTCGACCCGAGCCCAACGGCAAGTTGTCAACAGGGCTGACAGTCAACCGGACCGGTCGACCGATAAGCCTGCCAGCTGCCAACGGCTCTTTTCCTCTTTGGTGAAAATCTGAATTCTGATTTTTACCCTGTTTTGTGGCAAGATTTTTTTGACTTTTTGGGGTTTATTTTCTGATCAAATAAACTTAATTTAAATGTGTTTTAATCCCTTCCTCTCCCTATAAATAGAGGAGATTGGTTTCTTGCAAAATCACCAAGAAAAATCCCTAGTTTACAAGTTTTCAAAAGAAAGAAAAGTTTCAAAGCTCTCAATTCTCCATTGCTTTCTTTGCCATTGTTTTTCAGTTGTGTTTGCAAGCAAGTTTCATTTACAACGGAGTTTGTTTTTCTCACTACACTTCTAGAGCCAAAAATCCCATCCTCATTCTATAAGGAAGTTGTAAAGAGAAAGTTTGTAAGAAGTTTGTGATCCTTTTGGTGATCACTTGGCTACTTGTTCCTTCTTCTTGCTCTTGTTGAGATACCTCTTCGGTAGAGGTTTGTAAGTGGTGGAGTTCGGTACTCCGGTCTTCGGTAGACCTTGTAAAGTCCTCGGTGGATAGTGGAAACCCTTCACGGCGGTGAAGGCGGGGAGTAGAGCGGTGGCTCGAACCTCGAAACAAATACTTTGTGTTTGCGATTGATTTTCTCTTTGCTCTCTATTGCTCTTACTTTCTTGCTTGTGATATTGCTATTCTTTCATATCTTGTGATATATCTTGTGTACATTTCATTATTGCTTCAAATTCATTTCTTGCTACATTATCGATCATTATTCATACAACAAGATTGCAATACGCACCTCAAACTCATATCTAGAGGAATCACGAGGAAGGAGTTCAGAGCCCTTCACCGGGTATTCGGCTCTTGGTCTTATTTTGAGTGATCGTTGCATCATTCATTCATACTTGTTTTTAAAAAGATTTTTAGATTAGCATTTACACCTATTCACCCCCCTCTAGGTGTTTTCAATTAGTATCAGATCTTTGGTCTCTAGGCTCCATCCATTTTTCACACACTTACACTTAGTAAAAATGGCCGATGGGATTAAGACCGCCCCAAAGTTTGATGGCCTTAACTTTCCCATATGGAAGGTCAAGATGATCGTTTTCTTGCAATCCCTAGGAAGCCGGGTTGCAAAGGCCGTGACCAAACCATTTAGTGCACCCACCGGTGATGATTCTACTTGGTCCGAAATTGAGACCAAAGAATTTGATGCTAACTCTAGGGCACACTATGCATTACTCCAAGCACTTAATGATGATGATATTGCTAGAGTAATTCATTGCAAATCCGCACATGAAATTTGGACTCACTTGCTTGTTACTCATGAGGGAACCTCACAAGTGAAGAGGGCTAAAATAGATCTTCTTCGTTCCCAATATGAGAATTTCTCTATGCATGATAATGAAACCATAGATGATATGGTTACAAGATTTACAAAGATCACTAATGGACTTTCTTCTCTAGGTGATGCTATTGACAACGACCAAAGAGTAAGGAAGATCATCCGGGCTCTTCCTCCTTCAAGGGAAGTCAAAGCAACTACCTTAAAGGAACTCAATGACAAGGAGGAGATGGAGCTTATAGGTCTCATTGGGAACCTCAAGACCCATGAGATGGAAAGAAAAGCAAGGGAGGAAATGGCTCCTTCCAAGAAGAAAGCTATTGCCTTCAAGAGTCAATCCTTATACTCCGACGAAGACGATGAAGAAGAAGATGACGAAGAGCTCTCACTTCTTGTGAAGAACGTTCGGAGGATGTACAACAAGGCAAAGTTCCAAGGTAGAAGGAGATGGCAAGGTGGTAAAGAAGAGAAGAAAATTATTTGCTTCAATTGCCAAAGACCGGGTCACATTGTTGCGGAGTGCCCGGATAAAGTCAAGCCTTCCACCTCCAAGAAGCCTTACAAGAAGAAAGCATTGAAGGCTACATGGGATTCCGAGAGTGAATCCGAGGAGGAAGTTGATACCGCCAACATGTGCTTCATGGCTAATGAAGGCACAAGCAAGGTAACCCCTTCCACTTCTTTTGATGATGAGCTTTCCATAGATGAATAAGGAGAAGCATTTGCAGAACTCTCACATAACTATGATTTTCTTAAGAAAAAGTATTTAAAAATGAAAAAGGAAAATGAGTCTCTTAATCATCATGTTTTTACTCTTACTAAAGAAAAAGATGAATTATCTTCTACTTTAGTTTCCACCCAAAAAGATTTTGATAACTATAAGATTTCTTGCATGGGTAAGTTTCCACAAGTTAATGAAAATGATATTTTCATGCTAAAAGAGAAAATTGATTCTCTAGGAGTTGTTTTGAAAAAGTGTGAATTTGATAAGAATAGGCTTGAGGCTATGTTTCCTAAGAAACAAGCCCTAAGAAACAACCCCATGTTATGCATGCTCATGTTCATAAATCACAACCTTTACATCATGCCAAACCCCCCAAACATGCTCACCCTCCACACACACATCATGCATTCATGTATGGGAAGGTATTTTCATGCACTTTTTGTGGCCGTAAAGGTCACTTAGTTAAGTTTTGCTATGATATACTTAATGCATCTCATCATAATGTTTGGGTTCGAAATACTTACTTTTAAGGACCCAAGAAAATTTGGGTACAAAAGTCAATAAATTTGTTAAATGATTTAGGTACTTTCCAAGGTGCAACGACGTAAAGGATTGTGGTATCTTGATAGTGGTTGCTCAAGGCATATGACTTGGGATATCAACAACTTTGCAACCCTATCAAGATACCATGAAGGTGGCACCGTCACCTTCGGAGATGATACCAAGGGTAAAATCATCGGTATTGGTAATGTTAAACTTGGTACATCCCCTTTAATAGAAAATGTTGTTTTAGTTGATGGCCTCAAGCATAATTTCTTGAGTGTAAGTCAACTTTGTGATAAAGGTTTTGATGTTGTTTTTGATAATTTAGCTTGTAAAGTTATTGATAGACTATCCAACACATGTATATTTTCCGATTTTCGTGAAAGCAATATATACATGATTGATTTGTCTAATATGTCTTGTAATATCACTTGTTTGAAAGCCCTCGATGATGACTCTTGGTTGTGGCATAGAAGATTAGGCCACATTTCTTTTGACCATCTATCTAGATTAAACAACAAGAAAATGGTGCAGGGTATTCCTTGCTTGAAAAGGACCGCGTTTGTGATGCGTGCCAACTTGGAAAACAAACCAAGTCCTCTTTCAAGTCAATCAAGGATATCATGACATCACGTTCCTTAGAGTTGATCCATATGGATTTGTTTAGTCCTACTCAAACCAAAAGTCTAAGTGGGAATCGTTTTGCATTTGTTTTAGTTGATGATTTTTTGCGTTTTACTTGGGTTTTCTTTTTAGAGCATAAAAATCAAGCCCTTTCACATTTTCAAGCTTTTAAGAAAAGAGTTGAAAAGGAAAATGATTCTTCTATTTTAAGAATAAGAAGTGATAGAGGTGGTGAATTCATTAACCTACCCTTTATCACTTTTTGTGAAGAACATGGAATTAAGCATGAACTATCTTGTCCTAGAACTCCACAACAAAATGGAGTAGTTGAAAGAAAAAATTGATACTACTTTATTTACAAAACATGTTGAAAATGATATTCTTATTGTGCAAATTTATGTGGATGATATCATTTTTGGTTCTACTAATGAAACCCTTTGCCAAGCTTTTGAATCATGCATGAAGTAAGAATTCAAAATGTCTATGATGGGTGAGCTCAACTATTTCCTTGGTCTCCAAATCAAGCAAAGAAAGGATGGGATATTCATCAATCAAGCCAAGTACACAAAGGAACTTATCAAGAGATTTGGACTTGAAGGAGCTAGAACTAGCAAACTCCCATGGCAACAACCACCAAGCTTGACAAGGATGAACAAGGTAAAAGTGTAGACATTAAGCTTTATCGTAGCATGATTGGTAGTTTATTGTATTTGACGGCTAGTAGGCTGGATATTATGTTTTGTGTATGTCTTTGTGCTCGTTTTCAATCATGTCCTAAGGAGTCTCATTTAGTAGCGGTAAAACGCATTATTAGATACCTTAAGGGCACAATTGAAATGGGTTTGTGGTATCCGAAACCGGACTATTTGAAATGAAGAGTTTTTTCGGATGCCGACTATGCGGGTTGTAGGGTAGATAGGAAGAGTACAAGTGGAACATGTCAATTTCTTGGTAATTGTCTTATTTCTTGGTCTTCCAAAAAGAAAAATTCGGTAGCCCTTTCAACCGCCGAGGCGGAGTATGTTGCAGCCGGTGCTTGTTGTGCACAAGTTCTTTGGATGAAACATACTCTCCTTGACTATGATTTGCATTTTGATCATATTAAAATATTTTGTGATAATACTAGTACTATTCATATGACTAAAAATGCAAATCAACATAGTAAAACTAAGCATATTGACATTAGATATCACTTTCTTAGAGATCATTATGAGAAAGGTGATATTGATATTGATTATGTTTCTACTGATTTTCAACTTGCCGATATTTTTACGAAACCTCTAGACTATGCTAGATTTTCATTTATTTGTGGTGAGTTGAATGTTGTATTATGGATTCTTGAAAGAAAATTTTCTTATTCTTTACCCTTTTTGATGTATGATAAAAAGGAGGAGAAATAGTTAGTTTTGAAGTTAGTTTTGAAGTTTTATGCACTTTGTAATTTTGTTTTGTGCATTGTGTGTTGTATACTTTTTATGCACTTTGTAATTTTGTTTTTGTGCATTGTGTTTTGTATACTTTTTATGCTTTATGTATATAGCCATTCACTTTTATACATAGTCATTCTTTTATACATAGCATAATTTGAGGGGGAGCTTCCAAGCTCCTTTCCCATGTTTAAAATAACTATATGTTTTGTCATCATCAAAAAGGTAGAGATTGTTGGCCCAAGGTTACAATCACCTCTTCTATTGAGTTTTGATGATTACAAAACATATATAGTTATTTGTACTAATCATGTTTTATGTTTAAGTGTGTTTCAGGGTTCTAAAGATTCTTAGAGTTTTCTTACCTAAAGGAAGGTTGTTTTGACTCAAGTCGATTCATTTCGGGTTCAAGAATCAAGCTTGCAAGATCATATGGAGAAGCCCACTTGAATACTTTGTAGTCACCTAGAACCTTTGTAAGACTTAGTTTGTTGAAGTTTGAGGTTGTGGTAAATTGGCTCTAAAACACACACACACTTTTCAAAATACAAGTTTTAGTTTTTGTATTTGTTTTAAGTTCATGCTTTGGTCTCTATACATGATTCAAATTTCTACAAATTTTATATCTTGTTTATATCATGTATATCTACCTTTTCAGCATGTTACTTAGCCATATTTCCCTACAAAATTATTTTGAAAATTTTTCAATGTCCAGAAAAATCCTACTTCAAAAACTGTTTCAGGCCTGGCGGTCGACCGGACCGGTCGACCGGATCTATTCCAGGCCAGGCTGGTCGACCGCCCGGTCAACCGAGACCTGTGTCCAGGACGTGCACGCTTGTGCACGTCTGTCGGTCGACCGACCGGTCGACCGACCTAAAACAGCTTGCTCTCTGTTTTTTGTCGGTCGACCGAGCGGTCGACCGCCAGTACAAAACTGTGTTTGCCCTTTGTGGCTGGTCGACCCGAGCCCAACGACTAGTTGCCAACAGGGCTGACGGTCGACCGGACCGGTCGACCAACAAGCCTGCCAGCTGCCAACGGCTCTTTCCTCTTTGGTGAAAATCTGAATTCTGATTTTTACCCTGTTTTGTGGCAGGATTTTTCTGACTTTTTGGGGTTTATTTTCTGATCAAATAAACTTAATTTAAATGTGTTTTAATCCCTTCCTCTCCCTATAAATAGAGGAGATTGGTCTCTTGCAAAATCACCAAGAAAAATCCCTAGTTTACAAGTTTTCAAAAGAAAGAAAAAGTTTCAAAGCTCTCAATTCTCCATTGCTTTCTTGGCCATTGTTTTTCAGTTGTGTTTGCAAGCAAGTTTCATTTACAACTGAGTTTGTTTTTCTCACTACACTTCTAGAGCCAAAAATCCCATCCTCATTCTATAAGGAAGTTGTAAAGAGAAAGTTTGTAAGAAGTTTGTGATCCTTTTGGTGATCACTTGGCTACTTGTTCCTTCTTCTTGCTCTTGTTGAGATACCTCTTCGGTAGAGGTTTGTAAGTGGTGAAGTTCGGTACTCCGGTCTTCGGTAGACCTTGTAAAGTCCTTGGTGGATAGTGGAAACCCTTTACGGCAGTGAAGGCGGGGAGTAGAGCGGTGGCTCGAACCTCGAAACAAATACTTTGTGTTTGCGATTGATTTTCTCTTTTCTCTCTATTGCTCTTACTTTCTTGCTTGTGATATTGCTGTTCTTTCATATCTTGTGATATATCTTGTGTACATTTCATTATTGCTTCAAATTCATTTCTTGCTACATTGTCGATCATTACTCATACAACAAGATTGCAATACGCACCTCAAACTCATATCTAGAGGAATCACGAGGAAGGAGTTCAGAGCCCTTCACTGAGTATTTGGCTCTTAGTCTTGTTTTGAGTGATCGTTGCATCATTCATTCATACTTGTTTTTAAAAATATTGTTAGATTAGCATTTACACCTATTCACCCCCCTCTAGGTGTTTTCAAATTCATCATGAAATTAAATCGCTAATCTTTTATGATTATCATAATGAACTTGACCAATTTCATACTTTTGAAAGACCCATTGACAAATTGGCAAGTTCTCATTTTTATAAAATTGAACTCAATGAAAAATGTGACTTATATTCTCAAATTTATGATCCAGTTCAAATTCCCGAATCAATATTGACTCCTGTTTTGTTACCCGACTTGAGTAATATTTTAGAGTCAGTTTTGATTCCCACACCTGTCATTTTTGAACTTGAATCACCAAATTAAGTCACATTCCATTGTGAAAAAATGAATGTGGACTTGAGTTTCAACTTCTTGATTTGGACCCATTTCCTGAACCAATCTCAACTCCTAAACCTTTACTTGATTTAAGTCACTTTCCTGAGTCGGTATTAGTTTTCGTACTTCCTAAGTCCAAGTCAATCATTCCATCTTTTCACACTCTATTTTGGGACAAGGCGGTTGACAAAATTGACTCCGAAATTAATTATAAAATTTGAAAATTAGATGAGGTTAAAATTTTAATAAAAACCGTTCATATATACATCATTTTAGTGGGTTATATAAGAGAGATTTCTGGTGGGTTCCTTCGAACTCCACGAAAATTCGATTGGACCTCATTTCGTGACCAATCAGAACACCACCGGAACCACCACCTTACGGTAATATTTTCCTTCCCTTCTTCTTTTTCATGCATCTATGCTTTAATTCATACATTGAGGATAATGCATGAGATAGGTGTGGGGAAGGGTCTAACATATGTTAGGTTTTTTTCTTTTTATTTAAAAAAGAAGAAAAAATCTAACATTTTCTTTACTTTTAAAAACTTTTTGAAAATAGAAATAATATTTTGACATGTTTTTTTATAAGAAATTAAGTCAATTTTAAGGAATAGGAAATCATAATTAGAATTTCTTATACTTGGCCAAAATAAGATTATTTGTTTGATTTTTAGGGTTAGGAAGATAATTGGTCGAAGCAATTTAGTATTGATCTTTGCCTTGATGAAATATGCGCACTTTATACACTTACACACTTAGGGTTCAAAAACAAAGATTCTTATGCCTTGTTAAAAAAATATATATATAGATATGTATATCTATGAAAAATAAACAAATCTAATTATTTATTAGCTAGGTGCTTTGGCCTAAGCAAGCCTTAATATTTATGCAAAAGATGATTAGATAAGTTTGAAAAAAAAGAAATATATATATCTATATAAATCCTTTGATTAAGCTGGATATTTGTGCCTCAAAGCATAAGTATTCAGGCCTAAAAGCGATTCATATAATAAAATACTTAGTTTTCTGGCCTTGTTTGCTCGAGTCCTTAAGTCCTTGAGTTGTTTTCTCTCTGGGTGCCCTAAGACCGTTTGGTTTGGGAGTCATCGATTAAACGCTCGTTACATGGGCAGATTAGAAAGCCTAATAGGACTAAGAATAATACCACCAAAACTAATATATATATATATATATATATATATATATATATATATATATATATATATATATATATATATATATATATATATATATATATATATATATATATATATATATATATATATAAGGCATAAGAGTTAGAGTTAAAGAGCCCTTAGTCAAAACGTCACGGTCACGAAGGTGCATATGACTTAGGGTAAAGTAATAGACTAGATGAGAAGCATAATTTGACTCCTTACTTTGATTGATTACAAATTCTTGAATAGAGACCAAGTTTAGGAATGAAAAATTCAGTTTTCCTATAAACTTATAGATTACTTAAATCTTACTATAATATTTCAAATATTTTTCTTTCAAAATGTGTTTTCAAAATATTAACATTTTCTCTTTCTTTATGGATTTTGTGGGTGCAATCCACTGAAAACCCTCACGAGACAAAACTCGTCCTCTAGGGATAACCTAGAGGTTTAACGGTTTGTTGCACCAGCTCAGTACAATCGCGTGACCTGCGAAAGTGGTCTAATAATCTTTGGTTTAGTTTTGTTGTTTTGCTCGAGGACGAGCAAAAGATAGGTGTGAGGGTGTGATTGCACACATTTATTGCATTATTCTTTATTACATTCCACATTTATCATGTAATAAATCTGCTAAATTCTTTGTCTTAAATGTCTATTTTGCAGAAGATAATCATGATGAGAAAGAGGATAAAATCAAATAAATATCAGTTAAATTCAGATTTAACTAGATCAATAGAGGAGGATGATCCCAAATCCAGTTGGTTAAATTCAGTTTTTGATGAATCACGTGGTTAAAGCTAAAGATCAACTGAGATAACGTCAAATATAGAGTTCAAATTCAAAGGGATAAATGGATAGAGAGAAGATCAACGGATGAGATGAAGCAATTCTGACTCAGATCTGGCTGAATACATTTTAGCATTTGAATCATAACATTCTCTATAAGAACTCAAATCTAATGATTAAAGATGATCTAGAAAGAGGACTTAAAGGGGTATAACTCTTAAGTTGATCATTATTTCAAATTCTGTAATTTAATAAGTTATATGTAGCAATCAATACGCCAATAAGTTATAGATCAAAACTGAATATCCACATCAAATCAAGTTTAGAGATAAGAGAAGAATTCAAATTCAGAAATAGCCAGCTTCCCTTATCTTCATGCTCCTCTACCCTCTGTATTTCTCTTATAAATACCTGCAATCTCAAAGGTAAAAAATGAGAACGACCAAGCAGAGAGTAGAACTTAGGCTAATTTGTAGTTTGTAACTTAGGTTTTTATTTTCTTTTATATAATTTTTATTTTCTTTATGTAACTGAGAGGAGAGGATACTTTCATGGAGGAATGAGAGAAAGCTTGTACTGCAGGTGATACCGGTGTAAGTGATCTCTTCTTCCATTGTTATTTGAATTGAATCAAAGTTACTTTTTCTTCTTTACTCTTATTTTCATTTACTCTTCTCTAATGTGTTACAATCCAAGTGAATCTGATAGCCTTAAGACTGTTTCGCCATTGCAAGTGTCCTTGATGGTGAAATTATACCTAGAGGGGGTGAATAGGTGTAGTGTAGTGCTAATCAATATCCAAATAATGCACAAATTAAAAATGAGATGATGCAACGATCACTCAAAGTAAGATTAGAAGTCGTATACCCGTGACGGGCTCTGAACCTCTTCCTCTTGATTCCTCTAAATAAGAGTTTGAGGTGCACAATGCAATCTTGTTGTAAGAGTATAGATTGACAATATGAAAATGAATGAATAGAAAGAGAAAGACACAAGAAAACCAATCGCAAACACAGAGATTTGTTTCGAGGTTCGAGCACCCAGCTCTATATCCCCGCCTTCACCCAGAAGGATTTTTGATCCACTATAATTTTCACAAAGGATTACAAACACTCGGGAGTACCCAACTCCTCAATCACACTCTTCGAGTCCAGAGGTAGTATAGCCACAAGTACAATAATCACTTGGTGATCAAAAGACCACAAACTCTCTTTTACAATCTCTTTTAGAGTGGAATATGATTTTTGACTCAAGAAGTAAAGTGAGAGAAAATTTCAGTAGTAAAGACTAAGGAGACTTGAAAATCAACTGAAAAACTTTTGCAATTTAAAGTGCTTTGAAAATGAAAAGCAATGAAACACTTCTTCTCTTGAAAACGCTTGAAACTTGGGAATTTTACTTGTGAAAAATAAAAGACCAATGACCTCTATTTATAGGGAATAGATAAATACCATTCATAATTGATACTAGGTCATTAGGGGTGAGTTTAGCCACTAGGTAACAAGAAATAGCCGATGGAATCATTAAAAAATGAAATAGATTCCAAAATATAGCCGTTGGGGCTTTCTGGACAGCTGACGGTCGACCGGCCAGTCGACCGCAAGCCACATGGTAAAAAAGCCATTGGCTCCGTTCAACTGCCCGGTCGACCGCCGGCTATAATAAAAATGAAATATTGAACTGACGGTCGACCGGGCCAGTCGACTTGCAAAACCCGAGAGTTAGGGTCTTGCAGACGGGCGACCGGTTGGTCGACCGGCCCGGTCGACCGACAGACATGCACAGACGTACACGCACACGGCCATAAGGCGGTCGACCGGATGGTCGACCGATCTGGCCTGAAATAGTGCCAGTCGACCGAGCCGGTCGATCGTAAAGGCCTGAAACAATTTTGAAGAGATTTTTGAACTTTGAATAATTTTTGAAATATTTTTAAATGGTTTGAGGTTTAAGTAGCATGCTATAGGAGATGAAATACATGTTTTAAACTAGATATAAAAATTTGAAATATTTTGAAACATGTATATAATCAAACATGCACCAAATCCAACTAATTAAAATCTTGTATTTTGAAAAGTGTATTTTTGTGTATGTGTTTTTCTTGAGCACAACTATCATATCCTTACTCTTTAACATACGAATTCTTACAATGGTTCTAGGTGACTACAAGATCTTCAATTTGGGCTTTTCCATATGCATCGTTGATTGGTCACTAATGTTGCATATTTAATATCATATGTCCATACTTATTATAGAATAAAAGCCTACATTGTCCTAATTAATTGTTTGATTTATTTGCAGGCCCAATCTTTAAGGAGATGAAGAGAAATGAGCCCAAAGCCCACTAAAATTCTGAATTAAATCAGAATTAATTCGCACTCAGTAAATTAGGGCAAAATCAAGAGGTTGAAAACCGGTTGAGAAGAATCCTCTCAGAATCGATCGGTTAAAGCCAAGAATCCAAGGCCATTTCAACAGAATCCTGGACCCAAACGAAGAAAACAACTGAAGATAAATGCAGAAGGACATCCCAGATAGACCCACCAACAGGGTGCCATCTGGCCACACCCTGGCCGCGGAAACGCGGCCCAAGCCGCGTTCCGCGGCTTTGTTGGGGAGTTAGGGGGAGCGTTTGCTCCCCCGACCTCCCCGGGATCCTATAGATTGAGTTTTTGCCTATAAAAGGCCTGTACTTGCGCTGAAAATTGGACGACCATGAAGAGATAGGACTTAGCCAAGTTTTTCATTTCTTAGTTTAGGTTTTTTCTTTTCTTTTCATGTAAATTGTATGTAGGCTTAGGTTAGATGATGATTCATGTAAGTAAGAGAGAGAGGCTGATGTTGAGAGTGACACCGATGTACCCTCCTCCTTTCTTCCATTTTTTCAGTAAGTAATAAAGGTAATTGGTTTGTTTTTATGTTCTGCTTTACTTTACTTTTCTTTTGCTTTCTTCTTCCTCCTTCTACTTTACCTCGTTTGTTTTTATTGAGTTTACAAGTGAATTCCAAAGCACAAGTACAACGATGTTATGTGAGAGCCAACGATAGTTCATGAAGACGTTCTCCTCCTCAAGACGTATCACTTCATGCTTGTGCTGGACTTGATGATATAATGCGAATGGGGACTGAGCTCGGGCTTATGATCTATGCGTTGAACGCCTCCTAAACAAAGGTAGAACATGCAAAGGTTTTCAGGTAAGTCATCAATCAATCTAGGTAAGTATTTCTTCAACCTTCTTTCCTTTCTTTTATTTCTTTAGCATAGATCGCAATCACGATTTCTTTCACCACATCTTCCAAATCGTTTTCACTCTTTTTTCCAATTCATTTGTATATAGTCATTCTCCGGTTTTCTCCACCTTCTTCATCTATCGCTTTCTTTTAACTTTAACCTTTAACATAACTCTTTCATTTTTATTTCTTTAAAACAGAGAAGAACTTTCGCTTTTGTGTTCATAACGATTTCAATACAAGAACGTAAAAGCTTCTATCGTAAAACCCTCCTTGTGGATCATGACCCGCATAGCCACTTGCTATCGCGGAAGAATTGAGCACTTGCACATCTTCATTCTAAATCTGAAATTCTTTATTTTTGTGTGCAGGTTTAGCATCAATCAAATTTTGGCGCCGTTGCCGGGGAGGGTAATGTTTCTATTGAAATCTGAATTTTTATTGAAAATTTTTAGAACTAAAACGAATTTTCTTCTCTGTTGCAGGTTATAGGGTAAGCAAAGCAGGAAATTAAAGTTGCAGTAACATATAAATGGCCTTGGGCCTCTGCTCTAGAAAGCAGAGACCAAGTGCCCTAAGCTTTGCCGCGGATCCGCGGCCAAAGCCGCGAAAACGCGGCAAAAAGGAGTGGACTACTAACTGTCTTTTTGCAGGGCTGCTTGCTTTGTAAATTGTAGTTTTCTGCAACTTTACTTTTTCTTATATGCCATCACGTAAGCCTGCTAATAATCAACAGTAAAACATTTGTTGAAAGATAAAAAAAATTGATTAGACGTTTGCATTTTAGGCACGTGTCTTTTCAATTCATTTATTTTTACTGTTAAAGAGTGCTGGAGCAAGGTACGTATGCATTGCATGTAGAATAGGACTCATCTCTTGGTTGATTTTCATTACTTTGAGTGAATCCTATTTACATATCTTGTACACTTGCACAAATTAATTTTAAGGGCACCACCCATTAACAAGATATGGTGGGGATTTAATCACCCTTCCTTAGCCCAAAAATCAGATTCCAAGCACTCACTAACCCAAGCCTAACTTAAAATGAGTAGAAGTTGGCCCTAGGGACATCTCGGACTCAATTAGGAGATTATCCTAAGGGGAAAGGTGTTAGAATTTGACTCCTGCCAAATCAGTGTCTAGGAAAGAGATTAAGGGCAGAAAGCCCGAAGGTTGGTGGTTATTTAATTAAGGAACGTCTTGACGAAAACCTCCCACCAACCTTGCCCTGACCTGGCTGATTAGCTTGTGGTCAAAGTCTGCATTGGACCTCCCGTGGACAGTCAACCAGTTAGGAGTCGTCTAGGTCATAGGTCTATCTTAACTTAGGTTAGAATTTTTTTTCTTTGTTTGTTTATTTGTTTGTTTTTCTTTCTTTTTGTTTGTATTCCATTGTGTGATATGGCCTATAATAACAATTTTTCCAACTTCAATAATAATCCATATTACACATCAAACTCTTTTTCGGATATTACCAACCCGGCATATCATAACTTTAACCAACCTAATGTGTCGGATTGGTCTTATCCGAATGAATATAACCCATGCCCCCCATCGTATGACTATAATTTCCAGAATGATTTCAACTCTTCACAGAGTTAGTGGAGATTCACCTCCCCCGAGCATAATTATCAACCAACTTGTCCTCCTTCTCCACCTAGTCCACAATATTTTCAAGATTCATACTCAGTTCCACCCGTCCAAAATAGGAAACCATCAATTTTGGAAATGAGTATGCGTGAGTCCAAACACAAATCCCAAAATCTGATGGATTTACAATTTCACTACCACTTCCAAGACAATTCTTCATCTTTTCATCAAAACAATGAACCTATCAACTATGAAAAGATGCTTGAAGCCATGACTCAGGCTCAAAACACTCATAATCGTGACATAGATATGATGGTCGAATCTCTACATTCTCACCGTTGGACCAGTTCTGATGTCACCAACCATTCTGTTAGAGCCGAAGAGTCCTGTAGTTTTGAAAATCAAGATTCCATTTCAGAACAACCATTTGAACTTGCCCAAACTCCAAATTTTGAAAAAGATATTGACAATCTAGCAAGTTATCCTTTTCCTGAAATAGAACTTGAAAATTAATATGATCCTGAACTCCAACTGAGTGATTCAATTCTACTCCCTGATTCGATTATGACTCCGGTATCTTCACCTGATTTCGATCTTTTCCCTGAGTCAACGTTGGATCCTATGCCTATTCATCATGAAATTGAATCCCCCATCTTTGAGGATCATATTGAACTTGACCAATTATACAATTTTGAAAATCCTATTGACAAATTGGCGAGTTCTCAATTTTTTGATATTGAACTCAATGAGATATGTGACCTAGATTCTCAAATCTGTGATCCAGTTCAACTTTCTGAATCAATATTGACTCCTGTTTTGTTACCAAACTTGAGTAATATTTTAGAGTCAGTTTGATTCCTCCACCTATCATTCCTGAACTGGAATCACCCATATTAGGTCACATCCCATTGTTAGAAATACATGTGGACTTGAGTTTCAACTTCTTGACTTGGACCCGCTTATTGAACCAATTTCGACTCCTGAACCTTTACTTGACTTAAGTCACCTTCCTGAGTCGGTATTAGTTCCTATCCTTCCTGAGTCCAAGTCAACCGTTCTATCATTTCATACTCCATTCTGGGACGAGGTGGTTGACAAATTTGACTCCGAAATTAGTTATGGAATTCGAAAATTAGATGGGGTTAAATTTTAATAAAAATTCTTCATGGATTTATCTTTTTAATGGGTTATATTAAAGATATTTCTGGTGGGTTCCTCCGAGACCCAAGAAAAGTTGATTAGGCCACGTTTCGTGGACCACCGGAACCACCACCGGAACCACCACCTTAAGGTAACCTTTTCCTTCCCTTTCTTCTTTTTCATGCATCTATGCATTAATTCATACATTGAGGACAATGCATGAGTTAGGTGTGGGGGAGGGTCTAACATAACTTTTCTTTTTGTTTTAAAAGAACAAAAAAATTTTTTAACATTTTTCTTTACTTTTAAAAACTTTTTGAAAATAGAAATAATATTTTGACATATTTTTTGTAAGAAATTAAGTTAATTTTAAGGAATAGGAAAATCCAAATTAGGATTTCTTATACTTGGTCAAAATAAGATTATTTGTTTGATTTTAAGGGTTAGGAAGATAATTTGTCAAAATAATTTAGTCTTGATCTTTACCTTGATGAAGTATGCACACCTCATACACTTACACACTTAGGGTTCAAAAACAAAGATTCTTATGCCTTATAAAAAAATATATATAAAAAATAAAAAAATAAAATAAAATAAACAAATCTAATTATTGATTAGCTAGGTGCTTTGGCCTAAGCAAGCCTTAGTATTTATGCGAAAGATGATTAGATAAGTTTGAAAGAAAAAAAAAATATATATATATCACCCTCTGATTAAGCTGGGTATTTGTGCCTAATAAAGCATAAGTATTCACGCCTAAAAGAGGTTCATATAATAAAATCCTTAGTTTTGTGGCCTTGTTTGCTCAAGTCCTTAAGTCCTAGGGGTGTCTTCTCACCTGGTGCCCTAAGACCGTCTGGTTTGGGAGTCATCGATTAAAGGCTCGTTACATTGGCAGATTAGAAAGCCTAATAGAACTAAGGAATAATACCACAAAAAGAAAAAAAACATATATATATATATATATATATATATATATATATATATATATATATATATATATATATATATATATATATATATATATATATAAGGCATAAGAGTTAGAGTTAATGAACCCTTAGTCAAAATTTTCACAGTCACAAGGTGCATATGACTTAGGGTAAAGTAATAGACTAGATGAGAAGTACAATTTGACTCCTTACTTTGATTGATAACAAATTTTTGAATAGAGACTAAGTTTAGGAATGAAAAACTCAGTTTTCCTATAACTTATAGATTGCTTAAATCTTACAATTATATTTCAAATATTTTTCTCTTTCAAAATGTTTTTCAAAAATACTAACTCTTTATTTCCCTTTCTTTATGGATTTTGTGGGTGTAATATGCTGAAAACCCACACGAGACAAAACTCGTCCTCTAGGGGAAACCTAGAGGTTTAACGGCTTGTTGCACATGCTCAGTGCAATCGCGTGACCTGCGAAAGTGGTCTAATAATTCTTAGCATAGTTTAGTTGTTTTGCTCGAGGACGAGCAAAAGATAGGTATGGGGGTGTGATTGGTCACTAATGTTGCATATTTAATATCATATGTCTATACTTATTATAGAATAAAAGCCTGCATTGTCCTAATTAATTGTTTTATTTATTTGCAGGCCCAATCTTTAAGGAGATGAAGAGAAATGAGCCCAAAGCCCACCAAAATTCTGAATTAAATCAGAATTAATTCGCACTCAGTAAATCAGGGCAAAATCAAGAGATTGAAAACCGGTTGAGAAGAATCCTCTCAGAATCGATCGGTTAAAGTCAAGAATTCAAGGCCATTTCGTCAGAATCCTGGACCCAAACGAAGAAACCAACTGAAGATAAATGCAGAAGTACATCCCAGATAGACCCACCAACAGGGTGTGGCCATCTGGCCACACCCTGGCCGCGGAAACGCGGCCCAAGCCGCGTTTTCGCGGCTTTGTTGGGGAGTTAGGGGGAGCGTTTGCTCCCCCGACCTCCCCGGGATCCTATAGATTGGGTTTTTGCCTATAAAAGGCCTGTACTTGCGCTGAAAATTGGACGACCATGCAGAGATAGGACTTAGCCCAATTTTTCATTTCTTAGTTTAGGTTTTTCTTTTCTTTTCATGTAAATTGTATGTAGGCTTAGGTTAGATGATGATTCATGTAAGTAAGAGAGAGAGGCTGATGTTGAGAGTGACACCGATGTATCCGCCTCCTTTCTTCCATTGTTTCAGTAAGTTATAAAGGTAATTGCTTTGTTTTTATGTTCTGCTTTACTTTACTTTTCTTTTGCTTTCTTCTTCCTCCTTCTACTTTACCTTGTTTGTTTTTATT
>JAVJIF010007763.1:0-7500 GCA_038442645.1 Agave tequilana | reverse complement strand
AGTTCAATTCACCCATCATAGACATTTCAAATTCATGCTGCATACATGATTCAAACTCCTTGCAAGAGATTCATTAGTAGAACCAAAGATGATATCATCAACATAGATTTGTACAATAAGAATGTCACTACCAACATGTTTAGTAAATAAAGTGGTGTCTACTTTGCCCTTAATAAAATCATTTGATTAAAGAAAAGAAGAAAGTCTTTCATATCAAGCTCTTGGAGCTTGCTTTAAACCGTACAATACCTTATCTAGTTTGAAAACAAATTTGGATGTATATGATCAACAAAACTGGGGGTTGTTCAACATATACCTCCTCTTCAATAACACCATTTAAAAATGCACTTTTTACATCTATTTGAAGAAGTTTGAAATTTTTATAGGATGCATAAGCTAGTGTGATCTGTATGGCTTCTAGCCATGCTACGGGTGCAAAGGTCTCCTCAAAGTCGATACCTTCAACTTGGGTGTAACCTTGGGCCACCAACCTAGCTTTATTTTAACAATATTTCCTGACTCATCCAACTTGTTCTTAAAAATCCACTTAGTACAAATATTGGTTTATCATGGGGTCTAGGAACAAGATGCCAAACTTGGTTGCGCTCAAATTAATTGAGCTCTTCTTGCATATCAAGCAACCAATATAAGTCACCCTTGGCTGTTGGCCCGGAGGCCTTCCTCTCTAGTTTTGATGATGATTAACTTATGTAGTTATGTTTTACTAATAATCTTGTGTTTTTTAGTTTCAGATCATTAATCAAGATATTAGTTGTGATTGCTTCAAAAAAAGGAGTTTGGAAGCCTTCACTTGGTGATTCCCGAGCCCGAGCATCAAGATCATTCATAGTCATGCTCATTGGATCACGGTTTGGACTGAGTCGACTTGAAGATGAAGATCGTCAAGAAGACTTAGGTATCCTAGAGTTTAGTGTGTTTTAGATCCATTTGTAAAGCTTAGTATAGTTGATATGCTCAAGTGCACAACACACACGTTTTATGATTTTTCGGTTTTATTTTAACCGATATTTGTTTTCATGAATAGTTGATCAAAACAAGTTTACATGGTTTATGCATAGTAGATTCATTCTATACATGCATGATTAACTTCCTATACAAACTTATTTTGACTTTCCTATTCATGTATTGAAAAATTCAAGTTTGATAAAATACAAGTTTTGATTTTTGGTAAAAATGTTTAAACACAAAAATAGTTTCATATGCTTGATATTTGAGCTAAACTTTTTATCACATGTTTATATATCAATGCAAAATGTTAAAACTATTTTTGGGGATTTTTAGAAGAGATAAAAGATTTTCTGAAAATATTTTTAACTCAGTTTTCTGACCCAGGACTGTGGCTGACAGGTTAGGTCGGTCGACCGCACGGGTCGACCGCACAAAGGCCGGTCGACCCTTGCGGTCGACCGACGTGCACAGCCTTGTGCACGTCTGGCAGACATTGGGCCGCCGACCGAGCGGTCGACCGGAACAGAGAGCTTTGCTCTCTGTATCTGGGGGTCGGCCGTGCGGTCGACCAGATGCCCAACGGTCATACTTCTGACCGTTGGCGGTCGGCCGGGCCGGCCGACCGCTAGCCTGTCAAGCTGCCAGATCAGCCTAACGGCTAGTTTCTGTTTTGGCCTATAAATACCCCATTTCTTGGGGCTTTAATGAAGATTTTCAAGAGCAAAAATTCCTACTTTTCTGAAGTGTTTCACAAGTTTTCAAAAAGAGTTTTAAGTGCCAAAAGATCCATCTTATTTGTTTTAAAGTGTTTTGTCATTTTTCAAAGAAAATAGGTTTTTGAGAATTAGTTTCTTGATCTAAAATTCTATATTCATTTGGTATTTTTCTCAAGAGATTTTCTTTGATCAAAACACTTTATTTTCCACACTTGAGCTATATCTTCTATCCTATTCTATAGGATCTTTGTTTTGTGGAAAAGAGATAGTTTGTGGTCTTTGGAACCACTTGTTGTAAATACCCTTACTTTTGTTGTATCCCTCTTTGGTAGAGGTTGATCGGGTGATTGGTTTGCTCCCTCTTTGGTAGAGGTTGAGGCTTGTGGTTTGTTCCCTCTAGTGAGAGGTGGAGATTGGTGGTTTGTAACCCTCTTCGGTAGAGGTGTTGTTGTTGTTTGGCTATGGGCCTACCCCTCGGTTGTGAGGCGGTGTTTGAGAGAGGAGTTCGGTACTCCCTTTGTTGTAACAAATCCTCCTCGGTGGAGGTTCCCTCGGTGGGAGATAGTGGATTGGAAATCCTTCTCGTGAAGGCGGGGATGTAGAGCTAGGGGCTCGAACCTCGAAACATATCTTGTTGTTAGCGTTTGATCATTGTCTCTCTAACCCTCTCTCTCTATTTGTGTTGTGCATAGCATCATTCTTATTGTCATTCATATCATTCATATTGTATTGTGCCTTGCATTGCTTCATATTGCCATATCTATTATATGCTTATGTGTGTGCCTCACTTATACTTAACCACAAGAGCTTCATATAGCACCTCAACCCATATTTAGGGGAATCAAGAGGAGTTAGTCCAGAGCCCTTCATGGGGAATTCGGATACACTTGTTGGTTGTATTAAGTGTGTTGCAATAATTGTTTTAAGCTTCCGCATTTAGCGCATTTAGTTTCTAGATTAGCATCATCACCTATTCACCCCCCTCTAGGTGATTTTCAATTGGTATCAGAGCCTACGCTCCTGATACTTAGGCTTAACATCCTAGAAGTGAGATCCTTTTGTTTGCTAATCTATCATTTGCATTTGCTTGTTTGCACACTTTTGTTGTTTGCACACATATAGTTTGCACTCATGGATACCCCTCCTATGTTTGACATTTACTTGAGATTTGAAAGGTTATGATGAGTTGTCATTTAAAAGCCTAGGATATAAAGTTCACCTTGCCATTACCAAGGAATCTTTCCTTGGTGATAGCAAGCATATAGAGGCCAATGCAATAGCCCTAGAAGCACTTAGAGCATCACTTCATAAAGATTTACATGTGTTTGCTCACTATGATTCAGCTTTTACAGTTTGGAGTATTTTGACTTCTCCTGAGCTACCAAAGATTATCGAAGAGAAGAGAAGATCTAGAAGAGATGAGTCCAAAGAACTTTGCTTCATGGTCCAAGGGAATGACTCCCTTGAGGTTCACTCGGACACTCAACTAGATGCTAGTTCTAATTCATATTGCAATGAATGTCTAGAGGCACAAGCTATGAATGATGAACTTGTTAGAAATTGTGAAAATTTGATTTCTAAATACAAAATATTGAAAAATGAGAATCTTGTTTTAAAAGAAGAAAAGAAAAATTTGTCATCTAAAATTGAGATTGTTTTGCAAGAGAAGGAAGAGGTTTCTAGTGAATGTGACTCACTTAGATCTCAACTTAATCTTGTTTTTAAAAGAAAATGATTTGTTGAAAATAAAAATGATTGTGAAAAAGTTTTAAAGAAAAATGAAAACTTGTCTTCAAAAATTGATTTGTTTTAAAGGAGAATGTTGCTTTGAAAAATAAAATAATTTCTATTCCAAATGATTTAAATGTTTGTTCAAAGAAAAATGAAGTTTTACAAAATAAGATTGATGCACATGTTTGCCATGCTAGTGTAGCTTCTTCATCTAGTCTATCTATTGCATGCACCTCTTCTTCTAGGACTAATGATGATTTTTGTTTGTTGAAGAAGAGAGTGGATTGTTTGGACTCTACTTTGAGCCAATGTGCCAAGAGCCACACACGTTTGGAATCCATGTTTCACAAGAAACAAATTCTATCTTTTCATGCACACCCTCCACGGCATACACATGCTCCTCACGGACACCATCATCACTTGTATGCTCATGTGTACACTTGTACACATTGTGGACGTAAGGGCCACCTTGCTAAATTTTGCTTTGATAGATTACATGATGTAAATTTAGTAAAGAATTTTGTTTGGGTTAGAGAAGGTACTAACCCCCATGGACCCAAAAAGATATGGGTACCAAAGACCACCCCTTGTATGTTTGATGTAGGTATGGGCTCTCACATGACGTGAGAGTAGCGGTACCTTGGAGTGGATGCGTTCCGAGCTTTATGAAAATTATTTGGATGCATCACTTTCAAGGGATGTTTGGTGGAGAGGACCACCATATTTGGAGACAAGGAAAGTTGCCTTCTAGGTTTTGGTAACGATTCCTAACTCATTATTATTGTTTGCATGCTTTCATATTCATTGTTTATAGCATGTTTTATTGTTTAGTGATTATCATGTAAATGCCATGCTTATTAGGCTCATAACTTACATGTATAGTATTTGAGACACCCATGTTTATATGGACTCACATTTTGTGTTCTCACCATTGTTTAGCTATCATGTTTATCATAGGTTTAATAACATGTGAATTTGCATAATAATCATGTTTTTGTTTATCATGATGATTTTTATCTTGTTTTGATGCTTCATGTTTTTGAATATATGTTTAAATGTTAGTTTTCATTAAGACTAGATATATATTTGTGCATATAGTGGGCCACAAATAAATCTATATATCTTTGTGCTTGAATGCTTATTTGAACCCATTAGATGTGCTAGTATAGTCTAGTTTTGATGATCCATGCATTTTAAACTTGTATTCCCATTTTGGTTTTGTTTTATGATCATGTTTTTTCATTTCATGTATATGTCTATTTTGCCAAATTTTAAGATATACATGTATACCCCTTGAGTCATTTGCCTTTCATGCAAATCTATACATATGGACTCAGTTGTGTTTAGGGATATGTATGTATACTTTTTGTGTTGACAAACATACATATACCTTGAAATAAAATTTGTTTTAAATTTAGTTTTACATGTTTCCATGTGATTATGTTTAACTTCATGTATATGTCCATTTTATCCAAATTATTGTTATACATATACATCCTTTTGAGCCACGTGCCTTCATGCATATATCTTTGTGGACTCATTGTATTTGGATATGTATGTATACTTTAGTTTGTATAGGACATACATATACCTTGAAGATTAAATAAGTTTTGATGAATCTCATGTTTTCATATTTCAAGAATATCGTGCTTAAGTGCTTATCTTTCATGATTATGATCTTCACATTGTATTTGTACACTCACATTTATTGTTTACTCATGTGTTTGTTTTCATGAGTCATTTTTATGCCTAATTGATTATGAGTGTTTGACTATTTTGTGAATTTCATGTTTATGAAAATTAATTTTATTTTATTCCTTGCTTGAAGGATTTCGTACTAGTTTACAAATTTTTCATATAAGTAGTTGCGATATTCTTCATTTTGGTAGAGTTTTCAAACAAACTATATTTTTCAAACCTAATTTTGAAACCCCTACCATCCATGGGTGGTTGGATGGAAGACCATGCCTCATGTATGCTTTATATTGAAAATCATTTTAAACTTGAACATGGTTGGGTGGTAGTTATATGATTATACACTTGATCATTATTGTTGTTTCAATTGGTATCATTGGACTCTTTCAATTGGTATCAATTTTGACCTTTCTTGTATACTCATATATGTTTGTATGTATGTATGCTTTCAATTCCGAGAATATCAATTTCAATTGGTATCTATTTTTCATACATATATATGTTTGTGTTTATGCTAAGCTTGAGCTTCAATTTTGTTTCAATTGATTAGTTTTCAATTGCTTTTCAATTGGTATCTTATTTCAAGCCTATGCATGTGTTTTGTTGGTATTTCATAAAGGGGGAGAAAATTCGATTTCATGTTTACAATTGGTATTTGTGTTTCCACTCCCTTACTTTATGATAGAAAATAATAATTTCAATTTGGTATCATATGTTTAAAAAGAATAATACTTTTAATTGGTATCAAATTTGTTTTATTGAAAAAATTCAAAATTTTGTTTAAAAGAAAATACAAAAGTTTTGATTTGTATTGCCTATATGCAAGGAGAGCTTAACATCTCTTCTACATATAGATTCATGATGAGTGTATCTTGTATTGAAGAGCTTGACAATCTCTTCTTTATGTGGTATACGTGTGTAGGGGGAGCTTCACATCTTCTCTTATGTATTGCATAGTGTACGTTATGTGAATTAGGGCTTGTCATCCCTCCTTCATGTAATGTATCTATGTAGGGAAGCTTCACATCTTCCTCTTCATGAATGTATATCGCATATACCATTTATTTATTGATCTATGTTTACTTTCAATTGGTATCAAGATACTACTTTGACATATTTTCAATTGATACCTTAATTGATTGTCACCCCTATTTGGTTTTGTTTTGTTTTAGACAAAAAGGGGGAGAACATTGTCTTTATTTACCCCTTATTGATGATTGTTTCTTTGTATTAAAAAGGGGGAGAAGATTTTGTTTTGTTTTGATTGTTTACTCCTTTGTTGATGATTGACAAAAAGGGAGAGAATTATTGGAGAAAGATTTTGAGTTTGATTGTGTTTTATATATGCATGTTTGAGTTTTGCATATATTAAGTTTAATTTAGTTTAATTTTAATTGGTATCTAGAGCATGTTTTGTTTTCGAACATTTCATTGGTATCTAGAACCTTTTATTGTTTATGCATAGATATGCATGTTTCATGTTTCATGTTTTATATTCATTGCATATTTATTTTTTATTTGTTTATGCATGAGTTAAGGGGGAGCTTCTTTGAAGCTTAACTTTAATCCATGCATATATAACTCCATGAGTTTTGTCATCATCAAAAAGGGGAGATTGTTGCCCGGAGGCCTTCCTCTCTAGTTTTGATGATGATTAACTCATGTAGTTATGTTTACTAATAATCTTGTGTTTTTTAGTTTCAGATCATTAATCAAGATATTAGTGGGTGATTGCTTCAAAAAGAGGAGTTTGGAAGCTTCACTTGGTGATTCCCCGAGCCCGAGCATCAAGATCATTCATAGCCATGCTCGTTGATCACAGTTTGAACCGAGTCGACTTGAAGATGAAGATCGTCAAGAAGACTTAGGTACCCTAGAGTTTACTGTATTTTAGATCCATTTGGTAAAGCTTAGTATAGTTGATATGCTCAAGTGCCAACACACACGTTTTATGGTTTTTCGGTTTTAGTTTAACCATATTTGTTTTCATGAATAGTTGATCAAAACAAGTTTACATGGTTTATTGTATAGTAGATTCATTCTATACATGCATGATTAACTTCCTATACAAACTTATTTTTAACTTTCCTATTCATGTATTGAAAAATCCAAGTTTGATAAAATACAAGTTTTGGTTTTTGGTAAAAATGTTTAAACACAAAAATATTTCATATGCTTGATATTTGAGCTAAACTTTTTTCACATGTTTATATATCAATGCAAAAATGTTAAAACTATTTTTGGGGATTTTTAGAAGAGATAAAAGATTTCTGAAAATATTTTAATTCAGTTTTTCGGACCCAGGACTGTGGCTGACAGGCCTGGTCGGTCGACCGCACGGGTCGACCGCACCAAAGGCCGGTCGACCCTTACGGTCGACCGACGTGCA
>JAVJIF010007762.1:0-144453 GCA_038442645.1 Agave tequilana | reverse complement strand
TTTAGGAATAAAAAATTCAATTTTCCTATAACTTATAAACTGCTTAAATCTTACAATATTATATCAAATAATTTTCTTTCAAAATGTGTTTTCAAAATATTAACATTTTTCTCTTTCTTTATGAATTTTGTGGGTGCAATCCACTGAAAACCCACGAGACAAACTCATTCTCTAGCGGTAATCTAGAGGTTTAACGGCTTGTTGCACAAGCTCAGTGCAATCGCGTGACCTGCGAAAGTGGTCTAAAAATCTTTGGTTTAATTTTGTTTGTTTTGCTCGGGACGAGCAAAAGATAGGTGTGGGGGTGTGATTGTACACATTTATTGCATTATTTTTTATTACATATCCACATTTATCATGTAATAAATCTTCTAAATTCCTTATCTTAAATGTCTATTTTGCAGAAGATAATCATGGGAAGAAGAGGATAAAATCAAATAAATATTAGTTAAATTTAGATTTAACTAGATCTATTTGGTTAGAGGAGGATGATCCCAAATCTAATTGGTTAAATAGTTTTTGGTGAATCGAGTAGTTAAAGTTAAAGATCAACCGAGGATAACGTTAGATACAGAGTCCAAATCCAAAGGGATATGGATAGATACAAGATCAAAGGATGAGATGAAGCAATTTTGACTTAGATTCTGGCTGGATACATTTTAGTATTTGAATCATATCTTTTGCTACCTGAACTCAAATCTAATGATTCAAGATGATCCAGAAAGAGAAAGTAAAGGGCTAAAACTCTTAAGTTGATCATTATTTCTAATTCTGGCATTTGAAAAGTTATATTTAGAAATCAATACGCCAATAAGCTGCAGATCACAACTGAATATCCACATAAAATTAAGTTTGGAGATAAGGGAAAATTCAAATTCAGAAATAGCCAGCTTCCCTTATCTTCATACTCCTCTACCCTCTACATTTCTCCTATAAATACCTGCAATCTCAAAGGCAAAAAGGAGGACGACCAGCAAGAGTAGAATTTAGGCTAATTTGTAGTTTGTAACTTAGGTTTTAATTTTTTTTCATGTAATTTTTATTTTCTTTATGTAACTGAGAGGGGAGGATACTTTCATAGAGGAATTAGAGCAAGCTTGTACTGAAGGTGACACCAGTGTAAGTGATCTTTTCTTCTATTTTTATTTGAATCAAATTGAAGTTTCTTTCTCTTCTTTACTCTTGTTTTTCGTTTACTTCCCTCTTCTGTGTTTGTGGATCCAATGAAACCAATAACCTCGAAGTTTCCTTTCCCTTGCAAGTGTCGTTGATCGCATATGGTGATGGATATCCATTTCTATCGTAGTGTAGCTTGCCTCTTCAATTCATAGTATAATACGTGAACGGTCAAGATCCTATTTGTCATACTTTGCTCGCCTTCAAGCAAAGGTACATCGTCGATACGAGTCAAATGTAAGCAAGCGCCGAAGAGATAAGTAACTTTTTTAGGTTTTAGTTTTCTTTTCTTTTAATTTTAGTGTAAATTACCAACACCACAATCTTCTAAATTTCTTTCACTCTTTTTCATTTCTTTGTACATATCCACTTTCAATTTCTCCACCTTCTTTATCTGTCACTTTCTTCCTAACTTAACTATAACTCTTTTTCATTTTCTTTTAAGAACTAAAAGAAGAATTTTAACCATTAAATATAGCATAAAAAAGAACTTGCTTAAAAAGCTTCCATTGCTAGTCCCTCCTTGTGGATCACGAACCGCATAGCCACTTGCTATAGCGGTAGAATTGAGCACCTGCACTCTTTATTTAAAAGTTCTGAAATTCTGTATTTTTGTGCAGGTAAAACCACAATCAAATTTTGGCGCCATTGCCGGGAAGGGACAGTGAGTTATTCTCTTTTAAGTTTACACTTTTGGTTAATCTTCTTCTTTGTTCTTGGTGTATAGATTTAACAATAAGAAATTTTTGCTGCAGTGGACATATAAGTGGCCCTGAACTCTGCTCAAAAAGTAGAGCCCAGAAGTCCTCAGATTTACTATATTCCTGTGGTAATCTGAGTGAACTACTAACCTGTATTTTTTACAGGTTGGCTGAATTGCAAAGTTTAATGTCTATAGCTATTTTCTTGTTTGACTCACTGTATATACATTTCTAATACAACAGTAAAAGTTGATTGTAAATGCTAAATATGATTTAGACTTTGCATTTAGGCATGTGTCTATTTTGTTACATTTCAATATACTATTGAAGAGTGTTGGAGCCAAGGTATGTATGCATAAAATTTAGTATAGGGTTCATTCTTATATAAAATATTGCTTGAGTGTTACTTTTTTCTATATACTTGTACACTGTACTAAATTGATTTAAGGGCTTGTCCTATAAACAAGATAAGGTGGGGTAGTCATTACCCTCCCTTAGCCCACAAATAATCTCCTCGCTTACTAACCTAAGCCTAATTAAAACTGAGTAGACATTGGCCCTAGAGACATCTCGGACTCAAATAGGAGACTGACCTAAGGGGAAGTTGATTTGAATTTGACTCTTGACAAATCGGTGTCTAAGGTTGGGGATTGAGGGGCGAACGCCGAAGGCTAGTGGTTTGGCTTAATTAGGCCCGTCGCTTTTTCACGGATACCTCCCATAACTCTTGCCCCTACCTAGCAGATTAACTTGTGATCAGATTCAGCAATATATCCCTCCATGGATAGTCTAACTAGTTAGGAGTCGTCTAGGTTTAAGGTTTACCCTAACTTAGGTTATATTTTTTTCTTTTTATTTGTTTGCTTATTTGTTTGTTTTTTTGTTTGTGTTTGACATTTCCTGTGTGATATGTATTATAAGAATAATTTTTCCAATTTTAATGGTAATCCATATTACACCCCGACTTCTTTTTCGGATATTACCAACCCAGCATATCATAACTTTAACCAACCTAGTATGCCAGATTAGTCTTATCCGAATCAATATAACCTATAAGCCAAATCTTATGACCATAATTTCTAAAATAATTTCAACTCTTCACAGAATCAATGGGGATTCACATTCCCCTGAGTCTAATTTTCAACCAACTTATCCTCTTTATTCACCTTGTCCACAATATTTTAAGATTTATATTTAGTTCCACCAGTTCAAAACAGAAAACCATCAACTTGGAAATGAGTATACGTGAGTCCAAGCAACAATCATAAAATCTGACACACTCACAATTTCATCACAAATTCCAAAATAAAACTTCATCTTTTCAAGTCCAATCGCAACAAAACGATGAGCCAATCGACTATGAAAAAATGCTTGAAGCCATGACTCAGACTCAAATCGCTCATACCATGACATAGATATAATGGTCCAAACTCTCCATTTTCACCGTTCGACAATTTTTGATGTCACTAACCATTCTGTTGGAGCAGAAGAATCATGTTGTTTTGGAAAATAAGATTCCATTTTAGCACACCCATTTGAACTTGCCCAACCCCAAATTTTGAAAATGAAATTGACATTTTGGTAAGTTATCCTGAAATTAAACTTGAGAATGAATATGATTCTGAACCTAAACTTAGTAATTCAATTCTACTCCTGATTCAATAATGACTCTGGTATCTTCACCTGATTTCAATCTTTTTCCCGAGTCAACATTGGATCCTGTGCCAATTCATCATGAAATTGAATCGCCAATCCATTATGATCATCATACTGAGCTTGACCAATTTCATACTTTTGAAAGTCCTATTGACAAATTGGCAAGTTCTCATTTTTATGAAATTGAACTCAATGAAAAATGTGACCTAGATTCTCAAATTTGTGATCCAGTTCAAATTCCTGAATCAATATTAACTCCAGTTTTGTTACCTAACTTCAGTAATATTTTAGAATCAGTTTTGATTCCCACACCTGTCATTCTTGAACTTGAATTACCAATGTTAAGTCACATTTCGGTGTTGGAAATGAATGTGGACTTGAGTTTCAACTTTTTAATTTGGACCTACTTCTTGAACCAATCTCGACTCCTAAACCTTTACTTGACTTAAGTCACTTTTTCGAGTCGTATTAGTTCCCGTACTTCCTAAGTCCAAGTAAATCACTCCATTTTTTCACACTCCATTTTGGACAAGGGTCTTGATAAAATTGACTCTGAAATTATTTGTGAAATTTGAAAATTAGATGGGGCAAAGTTCTTAATAAGAATTATTCATATGTACATCATTTTAGAGGTTATACTAGAGAGGTTTCTGGTGGGTTCCTCCAAACTCCATGCAAATTTTATTGGGCCGCATTTCGTGGACCAATCAGACCACCACCGGAACCACCACCTTAAGGTAATATTTTTTCTTCCCTTTCTTTTCATGCATCTATGGATGAATTCATACATTGAGGAAAATGCATGAGATAGGTGTGGGGGAGGGTTCTAACATATCTTAGGTTTTCCTTTTTTTAAAAAACAAAAAAATTATTATTATCATTTTCTTTACTTTTAAAAAAACTTTTTGAAAATATAAACAATATTTTGACATATTTTTTGTAAGAAATTAAGTCAATTTTAAGGAATAGGATAATCATAATTAGAATTTCTTATACTTGATCAAAATAAGATTATTTGTTTTTTTTTAGGGTTAGGAAGATAATTTGTCAAAGTAATTCAGTCTTGATCTTTGCCTTGATGAATATGCGCCCACTTTATACACTTACACACTTAGGGTTCAAAAACAAAGATTCTTATGCCTTATAAATATATATATATGTATATCTATGAAAATAAATAAATCTAATTATTGATTTGCTAGGTGCTTTGGCCTAAGCAAGCCTTGGTATTCATGCACAAGATGATTAGATAAGTTTAAAAAAAAGAAATATATATCTATAAAAATCCTCTGATTAAGCTGGGTATTTATGCCTCATAAAGCATAAGTATTCACGCCTAAAAGCGGTTCATATAATAAAATCCTTAGTTTTGTGGCCTTATTTGCTCGAGTCATCGAGTCCTTGGGGGTTTTTATCACCCGGTGCCCTAAGACCGTTTGGTTTGGGAGTCACAGATTAAAGGCTCGTTACATGGGCAGAATAGAAAGCCTAAGTTATGATATCTGATGTGGAGATATTTTTTTATGAGAAATTTCAGCTCTTTAAATAAGCCTCAGAGCCAATAAGATACAAATTAGGAGGTTTAACTCAATTCTAATTCAATACGGAATACAATTCTGAATTAATCTATAGCAAGTTCCCTATTGATTGCTGAATATGACTCATCAGATGGCTGAATTGAAAATAATAGTCAACATACGAATTGTCTCCCTTAAGTTCTCTTTCTGTAGTATCTTAACTCTTTAGATTTGAATATCTGTAGAGAAAGTTAGGATCTGAGTACTAAGAGGTGTCTAGTCTGAATCTGACTCTAAATTGATTTTGAACCCCATTTAATTTGAATTATCCTCCTTATCCTTATTAGGATTAGCTTTATCCATCCATCTTCTAAAAATATATCTTTTGATTTTGAATTTGAATTTTGAAATGATGATATATTGTTTCCTCTTGATTTCAAATTGATTTAAATTAAAATCCAATTTAGATAGAATTAGGGATAAAATAGAAGCTTATAAATTTTATAAGTTGGCTTAATAAGTCGACTTATAAATTTCCATCAAACACACACATATACATATCAAGCATGGCACACACATACCACCACCACCACCACCACACACACAAAAAAAACATGCATCACCACACAAAATAACAAATCAAGCATGGCACACACCCCCCACCACACTTTTCATTGCTCAAAGCAAATCTAATTTATTTTTATAACCTTGAATATGTCTCAAGTATTATGTAGGTGAAAAGATAAATGATGATAAAAAAGATACGCGATACAAAGAGAAAGCTCTTTCTCTGGTTTATTTGACAGATTGAGTTCTTGCTTCAGGTTGCAGTTCTATTCATACTTCCATATGTATGTATGTATGTATGTATGTATGTATTTTGTTCATGCTTCAGGTTACAGTTCTATACATGTATTCTGTTCTAGATGTATTGATATATATTCTAAATGTGTTTGTTTGGATATTGTCTATGATTCTATTCGATCAGCATATGACTCTATATTTGTCTATATGTCTTGATTAGCTTCTATTTGTATTTGAATTGTGGATTTTATATGTGACTGAATTGGCTAGATTCTATATGTGTTTGATATATATGTGTATGACATTCTGTTTGATATTCTGTGCAATTTGTGGCTGGATTATATATGTGTCTGGATTGGCTGGAATATGTACATAGATCTGTTCTTTATGTGTGAAAATGTTAAAAAAATTAAAAAATATTATTAAATGTTTGACATTGATGGTAAACCGACGTCATAAAGACTTTCCACTTTGGTTCGTTAAAGAATCAATGTGAAAAATATATTCCATGTCGCGTTTCCATGTCGATTCTGCAGAAAATCAACATGGAAATAGACATACACGTCGGTTCTTTACACTGACGTGGAAAGTTGGTAAGTTACAACACATTTAAAAATAAATTTTTATAACATCAGTTATTCAAATAACCGATGTTAAATATTTATTTTTAACGTCGGTGAAAATCGACATTGAAAGTTGCAAACTTTTAACGTCGCATGGATAGACGTCGGCTACCATATTTTTTCACGTCAGTTCAGAACCGATGTGGATCATCTTTTTTGTTGTAATGTGTATGTTCAATCTGCAGCCCTATACAAAATTTTAACTTCCCCATATTTTTTTTCTCAAATTCCTTCATTAAATAAGTAGTAGTTTTCGTGAGCTCTTCAGAAGTTCCAACAAGATTTAGATCATCAACATATACTCAACAATGACAAACGCATGGGCAAATTGGTTTATTATATATGCTTCTCGTAAAAGGTATTCACTAAGCTAATTATATTACATTCTTCTAGATTGTTTTAATCCATATAAGGATCATTGTAACTTGATTGAATATATGCTATGAAATTGGGTAATTTGCTTCTAGCATTTAAATCCTTAAGGAAGTTTCATGTAAATATCACTATCAAGTGACCCATGTAGATATGCAATAACTATGTCCATAAGTCGCATATTAAGGTTTTCTGTGACTGCCAAACTAATTATAGAACATTATATGATTGTGATCAGTTATGATATTTATTATCACAATCTCATATTCATTTATAATAAACTCTGCTTTTTAATATTTTTGTCTAAATGATGTGCATGCCTTTACTAATGAAGAAGGAGAGAAAACGAGCCCAAAACCCACATAATTTTGATTTAATTCAGTTCAGATCAAAATCTAGGATTGTGATGAAGATTTAAGAGGATGAGTGCAGATCAGGCAAATCAGAGAAGATAACACCAAATAAAAGCTAGTTTAAATTTAGATTTCTATAGATCCATTTGGTTAGCTGAAGAATCAACGAAGATAACATCATATCATTTTTTATCCTAAACTAAAACCCTATTTGGAGATAAAAGTGTATCTACAGTCAACAAACCATGCACCCCAGGATATGGCCTTGTGGTTAGGTTATGGCCGCTTATTGTTGAGCATTTGCTCCCCCAATCCTCATGCTCTCTCCCATATCCAATATTTTTATAAATACCTGCATTTCTGAAGGTAAACGAGCACTAATCTAGCAGAGAGTTTGAATTAGGTTTCTTTTTTAGTTTTAACTTAGGTTTTTATTTTTTCTTCTTATACAATTTTTTGTTTTTATGTAAATGTAGATTAGAGAAGCGATTCATGAGAGAAGGAGAGAAAAGTTGTACTAAGAGTGACACAATGTAAAACTTCTACTTTTCTTTCATAGTTTTTCAATTGAATCGAATTTTACTTTTTATTCTTCTTCTTATTTACATTCCTTGCTTGATTGTAATCCAATGAATCTGAGAACCTCAAATGCCTTGCCTTGCAAGTGCTACTACTGATGGCTTATGGTGATGGACATCTGTTTCTAATAGTTAGTATTCTTTCTTCTTTTATTTTTTGCTTGCGCTTTCATTTGATACATTGATTAGGACTGGGAAAGATCCTATATGCCATGCTATTAAGGCATAAGTCGACGAAACATATCAGAGGTAAAACAAGCTTCAAGTAGGTAAGTATTCTTTTATTTTTACTTCTTTTCATTTCCTAGTTTAGAAACACTTTCTTTCTCTTCTCATTACTTTCTTTTAACTTAGTTTTTCTCTTCTATTTAAAACTCAAACCTATCCTATCTTCTTCTTCTTCTTTTCCTCTCCTAACTTAACTCTTAACATTTCTCTTTCTTTGAAAAACTAAAAAGAAAATATTTTAATTGGTTCTTGTAAAACTTAGAAAGACATACTAAAGCTTTTATCACAATTTCTCTTTATGGATCAAGTCCCGCATAGCCACTTGCTATAGCGGTAGTATTGAGCAACCTAACACTCTCTATTCTTAATTTAAATTTTATATTTTCTGTGCAGATTCAGTCTCAATTAAAATTTTGGTGTCATTGTCGGGGAGGAAGGGTAAGTTTTCTTTTTAAAGTTTACTTAACGGTTAATTCTTTCTCTTCTATTTTTATATTCAAGGGCTAAGTTCTGGATACTAGTAGCTGCAGTGGACATATAGTATATCTAAGCCTCTGCCCTAAAACACAGAGCTCAGGGGACCTATCTTTTGCTGTGAAAACGCGGTGGGCGACATAGTAGGGAGCACTACTGACCTGCCTAGCCGCATTTGTTAGTACGGAGCACTACTGACCTGCTTTCTTACAGCTTGCTTGATTTTCATTGATTAGCTCTCTCAGCTATTAGTTTATCTGTTTAATTCACTTTGCTCACTTTATTAACTCAACAGTATTTCTGTTTTGTAAATCTTAAAAAATAGTTATACTTTACATCTAGGCATTTGTTTAACTCATTTACTTTTTTTCATTACCGTTGAAGCGTGATATGGGTGCATAGAATTTAGTATAGAGAACATTTTGAATGATTTATATTGCTTAAGTGTTACTTTTTGCTAAATATCTGGATACGCGTACTAAAACGATTAAGGCCACATCTTATAAATAAGATAAGGTGGGAAGTCATTACCCTTCTTTAGCCCGAAAATCATCTCCTCACTCACTACCCTAGCCTAACTAAAACTGAGTAGACGTTGGCCCTAGGGACATCTCGAACTCAATAGGAGACTGACCTACGGAGGAAGTTGTTAGAGTTTGACTCAAGTCAAATCGGTGTCAAAAGTTGGGGATTGAGAGACGAAACCTCGAAGAACAGTAGTTTGACATAATTAGGCTCGTTGCTTAAGTAAAGATACCTTTCATTGATCTGGTCCCTACCTGCTTGATTAACTTGTCATCAAATTGCTGTAAAATACCTCCCCGTGGACAGTCTAACCAGTTAGGAGTCGTTTAGGTCTAAGGTCTACCCTAACTTAAACTAGATTTTTCTTTCTTTTTGTTTGTTTATTTCTTTGTTTGTTTTTGTCATTTTATGTGAAATGGATTATAACCACAATTTTTTCAACTTTAATAGTAATCCATATTTCACTCTGACTACTTTTGGCTCGGAGATTCCCAACCCGGTATTACTTAATTTTAACCAACCAAGCATGCCAGATTGATTTTATCTGAATCAACATATACCCCAACTCCAGTATAATAACAAAACTGGAATCATCATCTCTACTTTTCACCGAGTTAGTGGGGATATAACTTCCCTAAGTTATATGGTCAACCACATTACCACATACTTCTTTTCTTAAACCACCAATAGAGGAAAAATTGGATTTTGAAAAGAGAATCGAAGCCTTGATTAAGTCCGAATACAGTAAGATACTAGAACTCTCTGTAACACCCCATTCCCGAAATATGTACTTAGATAAGTGTTGAGAATTTTTTATTTTATTTTTTGATATACTTTCAATATTTGTTTTTATTTTATGATTCTTTATGTGATTGTTTTGCATTGGATCCGAATTCGTGGATTCGGAGTTAGCCCTAATCTGAACGGAGACCCAATCCTAATGTATTTCTCGATTTGGTCTTTTCGGTAGTTGAATTTGACCAGTTTTAGTTTCAAACATTATTTTCCAATATTTTTGATTTTTCCTGATTTTCAAAAATTTTCCTGAATAAAATTGCAAAATCTTCAAAATTGTTGTCGATCAGTATCGCTGGTCGATTTCAGGATTTTTCATTTGTAAATGGAGTTAAATTTCTAAAATCTGCTTTCACATTATTTCTTAGAATCACATTTTTTACATCAATGTATTTTTGGAGATTTTTTTGAATTTATCGAAACTCGGCCAGATTTGGTGTCGGCCAGTATCACTGGATAATTCCAAAATTTTTAATTTAAAATAAGATTTTAATTCAAAACATGATTTCATATTATTCCTTAGGGTGAAGTTTTCTATCTTGGGTATTTTTGAGAATTGTTTTGGATTAGTCGATATTTTTCAATATTATTATAATATTAATTATTTGAAATCTTTCTCTTTTTTCCTTTTCCTTTCCCTTTCCCTTTTCTTTTCTTTTCCCCTATTCCCTTGACTTGCTACCCACATAGGGCCGGTCCCCATCATACCCCATCCATCACCTCTCTCTCTCTTCCTTTTTCTTCCTTTTTTTCTTTCTCTCCTTTTTGTCTCCCTCTATCCCTCTCTCATTTCCCTAGCGGCGACGACCAGTGCTGACCGCCCCTCGACGCTGACAACCTCCCTACAGCTCTGACAACCTCTCTGCTCCCTCTCTCCTCCCTCTGTCTTTCTTCTCCTTCTGTCTTTCTCCTTTTCCTTTCTTTTTATTTTTTTCTCCCTCTTCCTCTTCTTCTCTCCCGAATTTGCCACCCCTAGGGGCCAGATCCACCGCCGGCCACCCCCTGGCGGCCACCCAGAGACGGCCAATGCCATCGTCGACCCCCTCTTCTTCTTCCCTTCTTCTTCTTCTTCTTCTTCTTCTTCTTCCTCCTTTTTTTCTCTTTTCTCTTTTCTTTTCTTTTCTCTTTTTCCTTCCTCACTCTCTCCCCCTCTATGGTAACCACCGACGGCCAGCGTCGCTGACCACTAGTCGACCATGCTGGCCAGCCACCTTTCTCCTTTCCATCCCTCCCTCTTGCACTCTATCTCTTTCCCTCCTCTAGATCTCTCTCCTCCTTTTTTCTTCTCTCTTCTCTCTCTTTTTCTCTCCTCTATCTGAGGAGAGCCTGCGGCCCTGGCCGGCCGTGGCCGGCCACTGCACCCTCTCTACCCTCCTTTCTCTCTAACTATCTCTAGCTCTTTCTTTCTCTCTCCCTTAGCTTTCTCTTTCTCTCTCTAGATCTATTTCTCTCTCTAACTTATTCTCTCTAGATCTTTCTTTCTCTAAAAATATCTCTCTCATGGTGATGGTGAGTGTGCCCGTACGCGTGTGCACTGTTTTGGAGTTCAGAGATTTTCTACATTTTTTGAAGATTTAGGCCAGTGTCCTCGCCTCATTATTGGGTTTCCCCACTTCGACAGGTTGAGTTTGTATTTTTGGGGAATTTATTTATTTTACTTACCCGTATTGTAATTATATTTTGTGGACCGTGTACTTGTATTTATATATGGCTGAGTGCCTAGGACTGCGTGTAGTAGCTTTGTGACGAATATTTGTATTAGTGTAGTTTACTACTTGCATTATACCATGCCTGTGATGTGTTTTATTTCTGCTTTATTATTTCATACATGGACGACCCTTCATGGTTGATTAGCCTCTAGGCTCTACACTCAGCCTCCAGACATCACCACTCTATGACAGTCTAGTCATTATCATATTATATGTGTGCTCGCGTGGTACTAATATTTCCTGTAATTACTTGCTCAGCCTCCGGGCTTAACCGCTCTGTGGTTCAATACTACAACCTCCGGGCTTAACCTCTCTAAGGTTAATTAAAGTCCTCTGGACTTTCTATATGTTACTCTTGGTGGATGAACCTAGCGTTAACATTTTACTGCTAACTCCGTTCTAGCGTAGTTACCCCAGAGCACAGCTATGCCGTGAGCGGTAGTATGGCGTTCATACTCATGCTGCGACACGTACGCTTAGCTGTGCTGGAGCGGTAACCATGCCGGTCATGATAGCATTTAGTGTTGTACATTAACTTTCTCCAGCTTGCTTAACTTCACTTCGATTATCGCTTGCTTGCTTGCTTACTCGCTTGTCAGTTCTCTTGCCTGCTTGCCATATATGCATGTGTGAGGTGTGGTACTAATATTTCTTGCAGGTACATACTCAGCCTTTCGGCATAATCTCTCTGTGGTTTATTAAAGTCCTCTGGACTTTCTAGCTACGCCTGGAAAGATAGCTTAGCGCTCATCGTTTTACCACTGAACACTAAATGGAACTTTGCTAGATTTTAGACTCGCATTTTAAGCAGAGTCATTCCTGAGTTTCACTAGGCATTTTGGTGATTAATCACTGTTTGCTGATCTTGTCTCCAACTTATTTAGCTTCACTTGGATGGTCTCTTGCTTGCTTACTCGCTTGCCTACTCGATAGTTTGATCAACTCTCTATTGATGGTTGTGAAGAGTTTAAAATCTTTACTTACACTGTTTATCAAAACTGAATGATTTTCATGTATTCGTACCGATCCTTTGTATCGGTACCGTTTTCTTATATTCGTACCGATCCCTGTATTGGTACCATTTTTCTGTTTTGTGTCATACAATAGTGGATATCTTTTGTGCTACCACTTGACACCTGACACTAGCTTGTTATGACCTAACACCTGCTTGTTATCACCTGTCACCTATTGATATTACATGACATCTATCATGTTAGTACCTAACACTTGTCATGCTTAACACTTGACTTGTGATTATCATATTTCGGGAACCCTGTCTCGCTATCTTGTATTATATACACAATGACATGTATTTCTAGTACTTATGTACTCTTATAACTCCTGAACTTGTCCTGCTCCTGCTACTCCCGTAATATGATAATTAAATAATAATAAACTATAAAAGGCCAACCTTCATCGGGTAAGGGGAAACTTATGAATTTCAAGTGGTAAATATATTTACAATGGTATTAGGTATGTTGTGCAACTCAAACTTTCAGATCTACCTGAGGGCCTCCAGGTGTTCGGGACCGCTGGCTCCCTACCTCCTGTTACATTCCAGAATGGGCATAATATAAGACCCATCTCCTATTTGCTTAGCGGCAGGTTCCAAGTAAGCACTAGAACATCCTGGGTTGTGGTCCCGGGTATGCACGAGACCCATTGTAAACATAACCCATTGGTTATCAGTTTCCTATAACAACCTCAACTTACTCATATATGGATGTATGTGGGATGAAACATACACCAATACACATACTTAAATATATGGGTAGGACGAGTAATAATAATAATAAGATGTTAATTAATAATTCGTTGTGTTGTTTTATAATTTGGGTTATATACATTCAGATTACGGTAACGTGAGGTGTGTATATATATATATGAGGGTTTCCTTATTTGGATTATTTCTTCGTGTACTTATCTGATGAAGCCGTAATCTGGGTTGTGCCACTGGTTTTGCCATATTTGCTTTCGTTAGTATTTAATTCAAATTTTTAATTTTATTATTATTAAATTATATGTTTCTTATTTTACCACCTATGTACTACTCCACTGGTCTCCTACTATTACCATATTGTACACAGCCAGTCTCTTACTTGACATTGCATTTTACTACTTTACTTAACCTCCTAACTTACTTATTCTTAGTTTATATGGATACTTTAGTTACCGTATAATCACTACTTCCTAATAATTCATACCGTTCTCTTCAGCTGTTATATTGGACAACACGGGTTGTGCATACTCAGTCGATGGAGATGTGAGGTATATGATATATAGATGAGGGTTTCCTTATTTGGATTATCCCCTCGAGGTATCAATCTCACGAATCTATCTACTGAGCCCGCACAACTGGTTTGTCACTTCTGTATATTGCATCACTTGATGCCTCATTCATATTCAGATGTATTTGCTCATGAAATGATTTTCAGTGCATGCTTTTGATTCGGTTTATCGATAAAAGTGTGCTTGTTCCTGCACGCCACTTGGCATTCATCACGGGGGGAGTTTTTGACTCTCCTGGATCTGCATGTTCAGATTTTGGAGCTTGTGGATTCTCCCAGTTGCTAGTTAGAAATATGCAGCAGGAGCGTGATCATTGACAGACTATCCAGAGCCCTTTCCTTCCAGGCCCCCTATTAGGCTCTCGAGTTTTCCTTTTTGTAACTTGTGAGCATCTTTTGTACTATTAATAATTGTATATCTTTTTATATTTTTGCATTTGCACTTATTGGTGATGTAATATTCTTATAATATTGTGTCACATCCTGTGATAACTTTATAATTGTACTCATATATTGGAATGTATAGTGTACCACATACTTTTGTACTCTGATTCTTACCTGTACAGATGCTTAGCACATATATGTGAGGGTGTTTCTGACCTATGTATATACGTCACAGTAACGCCTTCGTACCCGCAGGATCGGGACATTACAGGATGGCATTAGAGCCTAGGATCTCCCAACTTTAGTACGTCCAAATGGCAAATTAATGGTAAAGATTTGCAACTGGAATGCATGATTACTGAGTATACAATCCAACTACAAGTGCAGAGTTATCTATTTTTCTTGATCATCCTTCTTTTGATTTCTTATCCATTCCATCTTTCACTATTCCAGTTTTTATAGTCCTTTATACCAACTTAAGATACGAGTAGATTGGTGATGTAGCGGCAGAAAACTGAACGAAGCTACTATACGATCTCTTCAACCTGCTCTATGAAACTTGGGCATTCTCAAAATTGATCTACAATCGATTATCTTTCAAAAGTCAGTATTCGGGATTCTTTATGGATATTCTATATTCTTGCTCTATCTTTTAGAGTGATTAACGTCCAATATCTAGAATTCTTAATTACCGATCTTCTTTATTTATGATCTGAATTATCAGGATTTTCTTTATCTTTGGTATTCTGGTCTATTTTCAAAGTAATGGTAAGCATACAACACATCGAGAATTCTATTTTAGATTTTTTCATCAAGTACAACTTCATGCCTCTCAAATAAAGAAGTGATATCGGGTCAGTATTATTTGGCATCGTTTTTATACAGCAGGAAGTGTAGATGATATCTATGTTTCGATTATTGTTTAATTAACTTAGAAGTGTTACCCTTAGTTATTCATATCTCAATTGGTATAATTCTCATCACTATCTTTTCTGTGTTCATTTTTCCCTTATTAAAATTTCGAGGATGAAATTTTTGTAAGGTGGATGGAATGTAACACCCCATTCTCAGAATATGTACTTGATATGTATTTTGATTTTTGATCATATTTTTTGATTTACTTTCCATATTATTTTATTTTATCATTATTTATGTGATTTTTTGTATTGAATTCGGATTCATGGACTCGGAGTCAGCCCTAGTCTGAAGCGGGGACCCGATCCTAGTGTATTGCTCGATTTGATTTTTTCGGTAATCATATTTGACCAATTTTAGTTTCAAATTTTTTTTCAATATTTTAGATTTTTCATGATTTTTGAAATTTTTTCGAATTAAATTGTAAAATCTTCAAAATCGGTGTTGACCGATATCGCTGGTCTCCAGGATTTTTCATTTACAAATGGAGTTAAATTTCTAAAATTTTCTTTCATATTATTTCTTAGAATCACATTTTTTTACCTTAATGTATTTTTATAGATTTTTATGAATTTATCGAAACTCGGTCAGATTTGGTGTCAGCCGATATCACCGGTCGATTTGAAGATTTTTAATTTGAAAATGAGATTTTATTTCTAAATGCTGATTCCATATTGTTCCTCAGGCTGAAGTTTTCCACCTCTGGGTATTTTTGGAGATTTTTCTAGAATAGTCGATATTTTTCGATATTAGTATAATATTAATTATTTCAGAATATTTCTCTTTTTTTCTTTTTCTTTTCTTTCCCCCATCCCCATCACCTGCTGCCCACATGGGGCCAGTCCCCATAACCCACATCCATCACTTCTCTCTTTCTCTCTCTTTCGTTTCCTTTTCCTTTTTTCTTCCTTTTTTTCCTTCTCTCCTTCTCTCCCTTCTCCTCTCCCTGGCGGCGATTATAGTGCCGACAGTCGGCCGACGCCGGTGGCCTCCCCAGCTCTGTCGACCTCTGGGATCCCTCTTCTCTTCTGTTTTCCCTCTTTTCCTTATCTTTCTTTTTCTTTTTCTTTCTCTTTATTTCTTTTCTTCCTCTCCCTCTTCTTCTCTGCCAAATTCGCCACACCCTGGAGGCAGATTCGCTGTCGACCACCCCTAGTCGGTGACCCAGCGATGGCCAACGCCGTCGCCGATCTCCCCCTCTCTTCTTCTTCCCCTTCTTCTTCTTATTATTCTTATTCTTCTTCTTCTTCTTTTTTTTTCTCTTTCATTTTCTCTTTTCTTTCCTTTTTTTCCTCCCTCTCCCTCTTCCTTTATGGTGACCATCAGTGGCCAGCGCCGCCGGCGGCTGCCACCTCTCCCCTTTACTTTCTCTCTTTCTTGCACTTTATCACTCTCTCTCCTCTAGATCTCTCAGTCTCTCTCCTCTCTCTCCCCCTCTCTCTTATCTTCCTTTCTCTCTCCTCTGTTTGAGGAGCTGAGGCCGTGGCCAGCCACTACACCCTCTCTCCCCTCCTTCTGTCTCAAACTTTCTCTAGATCTCTCTTCTTTCTTTCTCTAGTTCTCTCTTTCTTTCTTTATATCTCTTTCTTTCTCTAACTTTTCTCTCTAGCACTCTCTCTAAAATATCTCTCTCATGGTGATAGTGGGTGTGCCCGTTCGCGTGTGCACGTGTTTTAGAGTTCGGGATTTTTGATATTTTTTGAAGAATTTAGGCGAGAGTTCTCGCCTCATTATTGATTTTCCTGCTTCGATGGGTTAAGTTATTTTTTGGAGAATTTATGTATTTTTACTTTCCCATATTGTAATTATATTTTGTGGACCGCGTACTTGTATTTGTATATGGCTGAGTGCCTAGAACTGCGTGTAGTAGTTCTGTGATGAATGTTTATATTAATGTAGTTTACTTCCTGCATTATACCCGACCTGTGATGTGTTTCATTTCTGCTTTATTATCATGCGTGCCCGACCCTTCATGTTGTTTTGCCTCTGGGCTCTACACTCAGCCTAGGACTTCACTACTCCACAGTCATCTAGTCATTATAACACTTATATGTGTGCTCGCATGGTACTAACAATTCCTGCAGGTACTTGCTCGGCCTCCGGGCTTAATCGCTCTGCAGTTCTATACTATAACCTCCGGGCTTAACTCCTATGAGGTTTATTAAAGTTCTCTGGATTTTCTATATGCTACTCCTGGTAGGCCGACCTAGCATTAGCAATTTACTGCTAACTCCGTTCGAGCGTAGTTACCCCGTGAGCACAGTTGTGTCGTGAGTGGTAGTATGACATTCATCTGCATGCAGCGACACGTGCATTTAGCTGTGCTATGAGCGGTAACCACACCGAGCGTGATAGCATTTAATATTGTACATTAGCTTCGCTCCAGTTTGCTTAGCTTCGCTTGGATGATTGCTTGATTGCTCACTCGCTTGTTAGTTCTCTTTCCTGCTAGCCATATATGCATGTGTGAGGTGTAGTACTAATATCTCATGTAGGTACGTACTCAGCCTTCGGGCTTAACCTCTCTGAGGTTTATTAAAGTCCTTTGGGATTTCTAGCAACACCTGAAAGGCAGCTTAGCGTTCAATATTTTATCACTAAACACGCCTAGGCGGAACTCTGCCGGATTTTAAACTCGCATCTTAAGCCAAGTCGTTCCTGAGTTTCACCAGGCACTTTTGTGATTAAAGATTGTTCAATGATCTTGTCCCCAGCTTGTTTAGCTTCGGTTAGATGGTCGCTTGCTTGCTTACTCTCTTGCCTACTCAATAGTTCGATCAACTCTTTTATTGATGGTTGTGAAGAGTTTGAAATCTTTACATACATTGTTTTTCAAAACTGTATGATTTTCCTATATTCGTACTGATCCCCTAATCAGTACTGTTTTCTTGTATTCATACCGATCCCATGTATTCATATCTTTTTCTATATTGTGTTATATAACAGGGGATATCTGTTGTGCTACCACTTGACACCTGATACCTGCTTGTTATAACCTAACACCTGCTTATTATCACCTGTGACCTATTGATATTACCTGACATCTGACATGTTATTACCTAACACTTGTCATGCTTAACAGTTGAGTTATGATTATTATGTTTCAGGAATCCTGTCTTACTATCTTGTATTATATTTACAGTGACCTGTAATTATAGTACTTATATACTCATGTAACGCCAGAACTTGTCCTGCTCCTGTTATTCTCGTAATTTGATAATTACATAATAATAAACTATAAAAAGGCCAACCTATATCGGTTAAGGGGAAAACTGATGAACTTCAAGTGGTGAATATGTTTACAGTGGTGTTAGGTATGTTATGCAACTCAAACTTCTGGATCTACTTGAGGGCCTCCAGGTGTCCGAGTGGAGCACTTGCTTCCTACCTCTTGTTACATTCCTGAGTAGGCATAATATAAGACTGACTTTTTGTTTGCCTTGCAGCAGGTTCCAGGTCAGCACCGGAACATCCTAGGCCGTGGTTTCGGGTATGCATGGGACCCACTGCAAATATAACTCATTGGTTATTATCAGTTTCATATAACAACCTCGACTTTACTCATATATGGATGTATGCGGGATGGAACGTACGCCAATACACATACTTAGATATATGGGTAGGACGAGTAGCAATAATAATAATAAGATGTTAATTAATAATTCGTTGTGCTGTTTTGCATTTTGGGTTGTACACATTCAGATTACGATAACGTGAAGTATATGGTATATAGATAAAGGTTTTCTTGTCTGGATTATTCTTTTGACGTACTTATCTCATGAAGCCTAATCTGCGTTGTGCTACTTGTTTTGCCTTATTTGCTTTCGTCAAGTTTTAATTAGGCTTTTCAGTTTTTTTACTCTTTTTATATTATATATTCCTAATTTTAACACCTATGTACTACTCCACTGATCTCCTGCTATTACCATATTGTACACAGCCAGTCTCTTACTTGATATTGCAATTTACTACATCTTAACCTCCTAACTTACTTATTCTTGGTTTATATGAATAATTTAGTTACTGTATAATCACTGCTTCCTCATGATTCATATTATTCTCTTTAGCTGTTATTGTGGACAACTTGGGTTATGCATACTCAGTTGATGGAAACATGAGGTCTATGGTATATAGATGAGGGTTTCCTTATTTGGATTATCTCCTCGAGGTATCAATCTCATGAATCTATTTACTGAGCCCATACAACTGGTTTTGTCGGTTGTGTACATCTCATCACTTGATACCTTATTCATGTTTGGATGTATTTGCTTACGACATGGTTTCAATGCATACTTTTAATTCGAATTTATTTATACATGTGTGCTTGTTCCTGCACACCACTTGACATTCATCACACCACTCGTTGGGGAGTTTCTGACTCCCCCAAAACTGCATGTCCATTTCCTAAAGCTTGGAGCTTGTGCATTCTCCCAGTTGCTAATTAGAAATGCGCAGTGGAAGCGTGGATCATTGGTAGATCGTCCAGAGCCCTTTCCTTCCAGGCTCCCTGTTAGGCTCTCGAGTATTCTTTTTTGTAACTTGTGAGCATTTTTGTACTGTTCATAATTATATATCTCTTTATATTCTCACATTTGCGCCTATCGCTGATGTAATAATCTTGTAATATTGTGTCGTATCCTGTGATAACTTTATAATTGTACTCATATGTGTATTGCACAACGTACTTTTATACTCTAATTCTTGCTTGTACGAATGCTTAACATATATATGTGAGGGTTTTTCTGACTTATATATATACGTCGTAGTAATATCTCCATACCTGCGGGATCAGGGCATTACACTCTCGCACGAGTCTGAGCGAAAATTTTAGAAATTGATGGACTCATAATCCCATCAAAATTTCCAAATCAAGATTCTTACCACATGTTCCAAGTCTCGCCACAACAAGAAGAACCAATTGCCTTAGAAAAGATAATAGAAAATGTGATTGAGTACCAAAATGATTTCATCCAATCAAATGTTGATTGTACCTAGTTTATAAATAGGTTAGAAGCACAAATAAGTCATTTGGTCAACACAATTAATGATAGGAATGCGAAAACTCTCCCTACCAGATTTTTGACCATTCCTGATTTTCCTAGCCATATTGATAAGAACCAAGAATCATCGTGTCTTAGAGACTTTAACCAAGATTCAATTTCACCACAATAATTTGAACTTCACCAATTCCAATTCTTTAACAAATTTGAAAGTTTTTCATTCATGAGATTGAACTTGAGTGTGAATGTGAACCTGATCTTCTAACTTTGTGATTCAATTTTAATTTTTGAATTTATGTTGACTCCAGTATCCTTACCCGATTTGGACCAAATGCCCAAGCTGACATTGATTCCTGTACCCATATAGCCTGAAATTGAACCATCTATTTTGGATAGTCACATTCCATTGATGGAAAAATAATGTGAATTTATTTTTTTGATTTGGAACTAACTCTTTAACCAAAAACTGACTCTTTAACCTAAATTTGATTTAAGTCTTATTCTCAAGTCAGTATTGGTTCCCGAACCTTTCACTCTTGAGCTCAAGTCAGCCATTATACCAAGTCACATTCTATTGTTGGACTAAGGTATATACCATAATAATTCCGAGATGATATTTCAAATTGGTCATATAACAGGGATGATTTTAATGTTAGGATCTTGCATGATCCTATTCAACTTAGGGATAATAAAAATATAAATAGGAAAGAGGTCATAAAAGGTAGGTTTCTGAAAAATTCACATTATTTAGATTGGGCAGCAAAGCTTGGCCCAATCTGACCACCCCCAGAACCACAACCTTAAGGTAACATTTTTTTCCCTTTCTTCTTTTTCATATATGTTTGCATTCATTCATACATTGAGGAAAATGCATGAGATAGGTGTGGGGGAGGATTCTAACATAACATAAATTTTTTTAATATATATATAAAATTAAAATACTTTCTTTTTCTTTTAAACTTTTTGCAAAGAGAAACAATATTTTGACATATATTTGCAAGAAATTAAGTTAATTTTAAGGAATAAGAGAATCATTATTAGGATTTCTTATACTTGATCAAAATAAGATTATTTGTTTGAATTCTAGGGTTAGGAAGAAAATTTGAAAAAGTAATTTAATCTTGATTTTTACCTTGATGAAATGTGCATGTTTTACACACTTACACTCTTAGGATTTAAAAACAAAGATTCTTATGCCTTACAAAAAAAGAGAAAAATATATATATCAAAAATCCTCTAATTAAGCTGGATATTTATGCCTCATAAAGCATAAGTATTTGTGCTTAAAAGTTGTTCATATTATAAATAAAACTCTTAGTTTTGTGGTTTTGCTTTCTCGACTCCTTAAGTCTTTGGAGTGTTCTCTCACCCGGTGTTTTAAGACTGTCCGGTTTGAGAGTCACCGACTAAAGGTTATTGCATGGGAGAATTAGAAAACCAGATAGAACTAAGAGATATTACCGCCAAAATACGTAAAAATAAGGCATACGAGTTAGTTTGAAGATTCCTTAGTCAAATATTCATGGTCACAAGATGCATATGACTTAGGATAAAATAAAAGACTAGATGAGAAATACAATTTTAATCCTTAACTCAGTTAATAATAAGTTTTCAAAAGGAGATTAAGTTTAAGAATGAATAGCTAAATTACTTGAATCTTTGCAAAAATACTTCAAATATTCTCTCTCTTTCAAAATGCTTTTTCAAAATATTAACACTTTGTTTTTCTTTCTTTATGGATTTTGACGGTGTAACTCACTGAAAATCTTAATAAGACAAAACTAGTTCTTTAGGGGTAACCTAGAGGTTTAATAACTTATTGCACATGCTAAGTGCAATCGTGATTCCTACAAAAGTGAGTTAGATTAGGCTAGTTCTATTTTACTTTTTATTTATTTTGCTCGAGAACAAGCAAAAGATAGGTGTGGGGATGTGATCGGTTACTGATATTGTAAATTTATTATCACAATCCCATATTTATTTTATAATTATCTCTGATTTTTAATCTTATTTTTCCCTAAATGATATGCAAGCCTTTACTCTCAAAAGCTCACTTAAATTCTAATCTAATTGAATTTAAAACAAAATCTAGGATTGAGATAGAAGATTTAAAAGGATAAGTGCAGATCAGAGAAAATCAGAGAAGATAACACCAAATGAAAACCTGTTAAATTTGAATTTGTATAAATCCATTTGGAGCTTAAGAATCAATGAAGATAACATCAAATCCACATCCCAAACTGAAAACCTATTTAGAGATGAAAGCATATCTACAATCAACGGACCACGGCACCCCAAGATCAGGCCCTGTAGCCAGATTATGGCCGCAGAAATATGACCAAAGCCTTATTTCGCGGCATCATGGTTGAATCTGGGGGAGCGTTTGCTCCCCTATCTTCGTACGCTCTCTCATATCTAATTTCTCCTATAAATACTTTCATTTCTGAAGGCAAACGAGCACCATTTGAGGAAAGAGTTAGAATTAGGATTCTTCTTTAGTTTTAACTTATGTTTTTATTTTTCATTCTTATGTAATTTTTCATTTTTATGTAAACACAGATTAGATAAGAGATTCATGAGAGAAGGAGAGGAAGAGTTGTAATTCTTCTTTTCTTTCATAATTTTTCAATTGAATCGAAGTTTACTTTTGATTCTTCTTCTTTTTTACGTTCCTTGTTTGATTGTAATCCAAATGAATTCGAGAGCATCGATTATGCCTTGTCCGTACAAGTGCCACTGACGGCTTATGGTAATGGACATCTATTTCTAATAGTTAGTATTCTTTTCTGCTTTTATTTTTGCTTGCATTTTCACTTGATAGATCGATTAGCAATGAAAAAGATCCTATATGCCATGCTATGATCACCTTTAAGCCAAGGTAAGTCGTCGATACAGATAAGAGGTAAAGAAAACTTCAAGGAGGTAAGTATTCTTTAGTTTATACTTCTTTTCATTTCCTAGCTTAGAAACATACTTTTCTTTTCCTTCTCATTTTTTTTCCTTTTAACTTAGTTTTTCTCATCTTGTTGAAAACACTGATGCTATCTCATCTTCTTCTTCTCCTCCTCTTCTAACTTAATTCTTAACATTCTCTTTTCTTTAAAAACTAAGAAGAAAATATTTTATCTAGTTCTAGTAAAACCTAGAAAGACTTACTTAAGCTTCTAACGTAGTCCCTCCTTGTGGATCACAATCCGTATAGCCATTTGCTATAGTGGTAGTATTAAGCAACTTAGCACTCTCAATTCTTAATTATAAACCTTATATTTCCTGTGCAGCTTCAGCCTCGATCATATTGCATCCATCACGGAAGAATATGTCTCTTCATAATCTATTTTAAGTCTTTGTGAGAAATCTTGCGCTACTAGTCGTGCTTTGTACTTCACAATTTAATTTTTCTCATTACAAACACCAATATATATCCAATGGATTTTACACCTTTATGTGTTTGGACTACTAGTCCATAAATTTTGCAATTTTTTGAGAATCTAATTTTGTTTGGATAGCTTCTTTCCACTTGGCCATTCATCTTTATGTCGATATTTTTTTTAACTTTTTAATTCAGGGTTCTCATGATCTATTTCAATATCTAGAGCGATCGCATAAGAAAAGGCATTATCAACAATAATTTTCTTTCCATCCTCACTTCTCTTGTACTCATATAATTCAATGAGATCTCTTCAGATGTAAGCACTTCTTCGAGTGTATGTGCCTTTTAAGGGGCCATCATTGTCTTCAATAGTACTTTTTGAAAATTTATCTTCTTTGTGAGTATGTACTTCTAGTGTTCTTTTATTTGGAATTTTTATTTTTTGAACCAATAGGACGACCACGCTTTAGGTGTGGTTTTGAAGTATTTTCAGGTTGTGCTTCATGGATATCGATCCGAGCTGGAGTATTTTTAGCTAATATATGAGATTTTTGTTTTTTTTGTGTCAATAAATGCATTGGAAATTGGGTTGTAATTATTTGCAAATGAATAATTCTTTGAACTTCAAGTTCACTTTGATTTGTACGTAGGTCAAGATAAGATAATAATGATGCAATCCATTTAATTTCTTGTCGTTCTTCAGGAATCTACATTTTTTTCCTCCTAAGGAAGAAAAATTGTCTTATCAAAATAGCAATCTGCAAGTGCCTTAATATATCACCCGTCAAGGGGTTTTAGATGTCTAATTATTAACACTAGTATAGAAAACATGTTTAATGACAGTTAAAAACCCACTTTAAACATGTCCAAAAAAATGACTTATATAAGGGAGTCATAATAATTCAAGTATATGACGGCGGTTTTAAACCACCACCATATGAAAGAATAGACACGGTTTCTTATTAAAACCAGCATCAAAAGTAAACTTTTAATGCCCGTTCTATAAAGAACTAGCAGTTAAATTTTTTTTTAACACCGGTTCTTTAGAGAACCGGCATTAAAAGATTTTTTAACACCGGTTCTTTATAGAACTAGCATTAAAAGTTTTTTTTCAAAAAAATCGAACAGAGAGCAGCTCAACAAAGAGCTTCTCTTTGTTACTACTCTCTGCTTTCAAAAAATAGAGAGCAGCTCTCAACAGAGAGCTGCTCTCAACAGAGACCTGCAGAGAGCAGCTTACAAGAACAATTATAACAAAAACAATGATTCATTCTCAAGAACAATGAATAACTCAACATGTATATATTTTCAATTTCTTAAAAATTTCGGCAACATTTCCTCTATAATTAGAAGTCTGCCCTGATACAATTATCCAATCGACGCACACGACCTAAAATTATTATATATATATCAATATGCAATCATCCATGCAGCAATATATATACAATGATATATTTAAAACCCACATATAAATTTCAAAATATATACACATTAGTAGAGCGATATTTGAACTCTCACCATACTGCATGATCGTCCCTCATGCACCGCCGCCTAGCCGGTCTCACTTGGGGCCTCCTCCTAGTTAGTGATGGATACCTACTAAAGATGATGAAAATATAAAACAAGTATATATCATAAATATGAAACATGAAATAAGCACGTATCACAATATATGAAATACTAAAATTACTTACTACTAGGCATGCTCTAAAACGAATTCTGCCAATTCTTTGCAAATCTCATCCACCTCATAATCCGTGTATGTTTTTTTTATTATACTGCGAAAATATTAAAATAGTATCATGTTTAGTTTAACATTAAAAAAATAAAATGTAACTTTTTTGTCAAATGATTATACATGTATTGGAATGGGATTTCATTGAGATGCAACGATCTCCCGCATAAACCATATCACATAGTATTCACACACTGCGCTATCTAGTTGACAGATACTATAAGAATTAAATTAATAAGAAATAACTTAAATATTGTTACTTTTTAAAAAATATAAAATACTAAAAGAAAAATACTGTAATTAACTTCCATGTAGGATGCATACTTGTAAACTACACAATTTGATTATTATTTATGATAAACATTGCCGCGATTCTTTTCATAAAACAAACAATTATATTAATAAAAGATTTATATATACTAGAGATAATAAAGTAGATATAAGTATTAAATACTTACTATTAATCATATCAATAATCTTATGTTAGTGTTGTGTGGGTCAATAACACACAACATTCAATGTGAACTATAACAGAAATTAGTATAAACTTGAATTAAAGCAACAATTAAATTTTATTATAAAACTCGAGCACTTACCCCATATTCAATGGTGGAAATTACAAACGACCACGCTAACATCCTTTCATTGTATTCGCGAAAAAATAGCCTTTTCCTTTTCATCCTAGCTAAAACTGTATAAACATATGGATACTGTATGGACAAATAAAATCATACATACTACTGATGCCTATACGATCACACATCCGATATAAAAACCTAAAATAAAAATTAAAATAATAATTAAAAATCTAAAAATATTTAATTCACATAAATTAATAAACATTAATTACTCACTTAATATATACAGTGATGCATGCCGCGCTTATCTCCTCCTTACCTGTGAACTGCAAAATATCACTATGTTCGAGGCTTACGGGAGGACTGTATCCAAGGATAATGTAAGACATTTGAATGTCAATGATGTCGTCAATTCTCATTCTCCTCCCTAAAATACCCACTGTCCTTAGTGAAAGTACACCTAGAGGGGGGTAAATAGGTGTAAGACTAATCTAGTGACAATTGATGCAGAATTAAATACAAATTGTAATACACTTAGCGTAACCAAAGAGTGTAACCGAATTCTCGGTGTAGGGCTCTGGACTATCTTCTCTAAATTCCTCTAAATAAGAGTTGAGGTGCTATTTGAAGCTCTCTTGGTTGAACACAAGTATGGGCACACACAAGCAATACCAAGCATATAAGTATGATATGAACAATATGAAATAAAGAAAGGCACAATATAAGAAAGAGAGAGTTTGGAGATAGTGGATCAAACACAAACACCAAGATATGTTTCGAGGTTCGAGCACTGCTCTATGTCCCCGCCTTCACACAGAAGGATTTCACTATATCGTCCACAAAGGACTTCCCACACAGGGAACCTCCACTGAGGATTTAGGTAATACAACCTTGGAGTACACAACTCATCTCTCCAATAAGTATAACCTCTACACAAGAGGCAAGACACACAACTGTCACCTCTACACTTAGATAGATGGGCACTAAGCCAAACAAAATCAACCTCACAATAGAGGGATAGGGCACTAAGCCAAACAACAACAATCACCTCTACACTTAGAGGGATGGGCACTTAGCCAAAAAAGATCAACCTCACACTAGAGGGATAAGGCATTAAGCCACAACGCCACAACAATCACCTCTACACTTAGAGGGATACCTACACAACCAAACTCCTCCACAATCACCTCTCACTAGAGGGATACCAACAAATACAAGGAAGGTTACAACACTTGGTGGTATCAACAACCACAAACCAATTTTCTAACAAAAATAAGTTCCTATAGATAGGATAGATAAATAGCTCAAGCAAAGCAAAAAGAGTTCAAAAATCAAAATCACAAAGAAAAACTCTTGGAAAAACTTCTAGATGGTTATAGAAATGAAGAAAAAAACCAATTCCCAAAGACTCTATTTTTCTTTGATTTTTCCAACCCTTTAAAACAAATAATGATAGATCTTTTCAACCCAAAAACTCTTTAAAACTTTATTGTAAAACACTTGTAAAGATGAAAAATTTTCTCTTCTAAAAACTTAGCTAAAATAGCTTAAGAGGACGGGTATTTATAACCCACCAAAATCTGCCTGTTGGCGATCTGGCATAGGGCAAAATTGCCCTTCCGGTCGACTGCCCGGTGCCAACGGTCATTTTTATGACCGTTGAGCCACCAGTCGACCGTCCGGTTGACCAGACCTGGAAACAGAGAGCAACAGCTCTCTACAGATTGACCGCCCGGTTAACCGGGGCCATTTCCAGAGAGCAGAGCTCTCTGGACAGTCGATCGACCCGGTCGACCGGCCTTCCATCCACTGTCTTGTGCACGTCTGTGCACATCGGTCGACCAGACCGGTCGATCGACATCTGACTCAGTCGACCGGCCGGTCGACCAGCAAACAACCAGGTCACAAAGTTTAAGGATTCAAAACTTGGTTATTTTACCTTCTAAAAAATCCCATAAAATCACATAAATTTCACAAAAATAAGTTCTTATTAGATCTTTGAAATACATATATGTGTGACTAAAATTTAACACATATTACAAACTATTTAAACAATTTTTGTGATAATAAAATTTGTCTTTAAACCAAAATCGGTATTTTTCGAAAACTAAACTTTGAATTGGAAAACCGTTTTCTCCAGAACTCATGTAAATAAAAAAATATGATATTGAAACAACTTTGAAGCATATTGTATATGGATAGAATCAAATATACATAAATGATATATATATGTTTTTGACTAGAAATCGAAAACCGGTTAAACTGAAAATCAAAACCAATAAATTTTAAACTTGTGTGTGCATGTGAACTTGAGCATATCAACACTATATAATCTTTACCAAAGATTTAAACAATCAAAACACAGACCGAGGTCTTCTTGTAGAACTCCTTCTCCAAGTCGACTCGAACCAAACACGATCCACCGAGCTTGACTCCAACCAAGTACTAGATGCGATTTTGACGCTCGAGCTTTTGAATCAACATGTGAAAGCTCCAAAACTTCTTTGTTGAAGCTAATCACCTACTAATAACTTGATCAAATATCTGAAACTAAATATCATAAGATTTTAGTAAACTATAACTACATGAGTTAATCATCATCAAAACTAGAGTGATGGGCCTTTTGGCCAACAATCTCCCCCTTTTGATGATGACAAAACTCATGGAGTTATGTATACATGGATTAAAGATAAACTTCATAGAAGCTCCCCCTTAACTCATGCATAGCAATAAATAACAAAGATATTCAATCTATGAATAAAACAATTAGCACTATTAGCATATATGCTTTTGATATCAATCTAAAACAAAACACATATGCTCTGATATTAATTGAAAAAAAATAAACATGCATATAAATGACATAAAACATCCATATCTAAAACTCTCACATTTCTCTCCCCCTTTTTGTCAATCATCAACAAAGGGGCATAAACAAACTCAAAAATATATTTTCTTCATTTTGGTCAAATCAAACAAGAAGGATGTATATGCGATATACATTCATGAAGAGGAGAGACGTAAAGTTAACTCCCTCTGCAGACATGCATTACATGAAAAAAAGATGACTAGACCCTAATCCATAACGTATAATATACAATGTATTAAAGAAGATGTGAAGCTCCCTCTACATACGTGTAAGACATAGAGAAGAGCAGTCAAGCTCTGCAATATGAGATACACTCAACATGAATCTATATAAAGAGAAGATGTTAAGCTTCCCTTGCATATAAGCAATACAAATTAAAATAATGTGATACCAATTGAAAAATATATCAGCATGTGATAAAGGTATACATCGAAACATTATGATACCAATGAAAACTAACAAAACATTTTTAATATACCAATTGAAAGTAAACAAAATTTTTAACATACTAAAAGATACTAATTGAAAATATCTTGATATCAATTTAAATGTCTTGTAAATCTTTTGATACCAATAGAAAATGAAATATTATTGTTTTGATACCAATTGACATATATATATTGGAAATCGTGATAACAAATGAAAGTAACAACCTATTGAAAGTAAAAATCAAATTTTTTTAGGTAAACATAACTTATATCAATATAGATAACAATTTAAAATGAAACATGATACCAATATTGAAAATGTTAGCATATTCCCAAACAAAGTTTTTTTCATCATAAAGAATGGGAGTAAGATACCAATTGAAAATAAAAACGATTGAAAGATAGTAATTGAATGATAAAACATGAGTTTTCTCCCTCTTTATGAAATACCAATGAAAATAATGCATAGCTTGTACAAGATACCAATTGAAAAATAATTGACATGAAGGACTAAATCAAGCTTAGGATAAATATAATTTGTACTTTAAGATGTAAAGATATAGTAAACACTGTCAAATCACATATATATGTATGAAAATGTAAGTACCAATCGAAATTGATACTATTTAAAAGTTTAGAGCATACATATATAGAAAAAACATATGAGTATACAAACATGAAAATTAAATTGAGATACCAATTGAAAATATAATGAGGATCAAATGTATAACTCATACTATCTCCCTTTCATGCACATGTTAAAAAGAATTTTCAATTTGACATACAAGGCATGGTCGCCCAACCATCCGCCCTTTAATGGAAGGGGTTTTCAAAATAAGTTTGAAAATAATTTTAGCATAATTGAAAAACACTTCCAAAATGAAGAAATACGCAACTAGTTTTATGATAATCTTGAAAACTAGTACGAAATCTTTCAAGTAAGGAATAAAACAAGTGTATATCTATGAAAATATGAAAATTACTTAACAATTGACACTCAAAGTCTATAAAGCATATATAAAGCTCACGTAAACAAAAATCATGAGTAAATAAGAATAATGTGAGTGCAAGAGTCATGTAATCAATAAAATCATGGAAATAGGCAATTAATCTCAATATGAAATTCCTTTATAAACATAAAAAACATGAAAATTTAATTTTCATCAAAATAATTCAAACTTCAAGGCATATGTATGTTATGTCTAAACTAGAAGTATACATACATATCCAAACACAACTGAGTCAATAAATTTTTTTTGCATGAAACGCAAATGACTCAAGGGTATACATGTATGTCTAAAGTTTTAAACAAAATTAACATATACATGAAGCTAAACATATGAGCACATGTACAAAATAGGGAATACAAGTTTAAAATGTATGAATCATCAAAACTAGCCTATACTAGTACATCTAATGGGTAAAAATGAGCAATTAGGTACAAACATTCAAAAATCAATTGTGGCTCACTAGATGTATAAGTATATACACAAGTTTCAATAAAAATTTACATTTAAACACATAATCAAAACATAAAGTGCAAAACCATAAACATAAACCAATATGATCATTATATAAATACACATGTCTTAGACCAAGGATATACACAATAGTTAAAACTAAAGTGAGAACACAAAAGTAATAGTCCATATAAATATGGGTGTATCTCAAATACTAATCATGTATATCTCAAGTTTAATTAACATTGCATTTAATCATAATGAACATAAAAAACATGAAACCAATACATGCTAAAAATTTAATAATATGAAAGCATGTAACTTAATGGGAGTAAGAAATAGTTACCAAAACCTTTAGGGTTAATTTCTAAATCTCCAAACCATGGTGGTCCTCCCACCAAACTCCCCTTGAAAGTGATGTATCGAAAAGTGTCACCATATAGCTCGGAACGGATTCACCTCAAGGCACCAACGCATCTCACGTCATGTGAGAGCCCACACCTATATCAAATACAATAGGGTAAATTTTGGTACCCATACTCTATTGGGTCCATCGGGGTTAGCACCTTTCCTAACCCAAACAAACTTATTTGCAAAATTTGAATCATTAATTCTATCATAGTAAAATTTTGCAAGGTGGCCCTTATGTCCACAATGTGTACACATGTACACATGAGCATACCTAGTGTAATGTGTGTGAACATGAGAAGTATGTGTATGCCGTGATTTGTGTGCATGCATAAGAGGAAAATGTTTCTTTTGAAACATAGATTCCAAACGTGTGTGGTTCATGGCACATTGGCTCAAAGTGGAGACCAAACAATCAACACTCTGTTTTAATATATTTATATCATTTTCAATCATGGAAGAAGAGGTGGAGCATGCTATAGTAACACTAGATGGTGAAGCTATACTATCATGGAAAACATGTGAAGAAAAATCATTTTTCAAAGATTTATTTTCATTAGAAATCGAATCCAATTCTTTTGTAATAGAAATGATTTTGTTTTTCAAAGAATCATTTTCTTTTAAAACAAAGACAAGTTTTGAAGATAGAACTTCATTTTTCTTCAAAACTTCATCACAATTATTTTTACTTTTCAAAATTTTATTTTCCTTTAAGGCAAGGTCAAGTTGGGATTTCAATGAGTCCCTTTCATTTGAAATCTCATCCCTCTCTTGCAAAACAGCATCAAGTTTAGAAGATAACTTTTTATTTTCTTCTTTTTAGTTTAAGGCTTTTCTTTTTCAAGAGTTGGTATTTTTCTAAATGGTTTTCACAAACAATAGATAGTTCTTCATTTAAAGCATCGGCATCGACATAATCATCCAGGAAGAACTAGCACAATCATCTAGTTGAGTTTTCGAGTTTACCTCAAGGGAGTCATTCCCTTGACTATGTAGCAATGTTGTTCGGATTCATCCTCACTCGATTCCTTCTCCACAATGTTTGGCGTTTGAAACTTTAGAGAGGTCAAGGTGTTCCACACTGCAAAAGCGGATCACAATGAGAAACCATAGAAAGAAAATCTTTGCTTAGAGTGCTTCTAAGTGCCTCTAGGGCTTGTGCATTGGCCTCTGTATGCTTACTATTACCAAGATAAGATTTCTTGGTAGCGGTAAGGCGAACATGCATTCCTAGGATTTTTAGGTACATACTCATCTTAAACTTTCACATATCGATGCTAGAAAAATCAAACATGGAGGAGCAAGGTAATCCATGAGTGTGTGTAAACAAGTAAGTGAGCAAATACAAAACTAGATTAGCAACCAAGATCTCACTCCTAGATGGTTAAACTTAATATTAAGAGCGTAGGCTATGATACTAATTGAAAGTACACCTAGAGGGGGGTGAACAGGTGTAAGGCTGATCTAGCGACAAATGATGCAGAATTAAATACAAATTACAACACACTTAGTGTAACCAAAGAGTGTAGCCGAATTCCCTATGAAGGGCTCTGGACTATCTCCTCTAAATTCCTCTAAATAAGAGTTGAGGTGCTATTTGAAGCTCTCTTGGTTGAACACAAGTATAGGCACACACAAGAAATACCAGTATATAAGTATATATGAACAATATGAAATAATGCAAGGCACAATATAAGAGAGAGAGAATTTAGAGATAGTGGATCAAACACAAACACCAAGATATGTTTTGAGGTTCGAGCCACTGCTCTACGTCCCCGCCTTCACACAGAAGGATTTTCACTATATAGTTCACATGGGACTTTCCACACAAGGAACCTCCACTGAGGATTTGGGTAATACAAGCTTGGAGTACACAACTCCTCTCTCCAACAAATACAACCTCTGCACAAGAGGCAAGACACAATAACTATCACCTCTACACTTAGAGGGATGGGCACTAAGCCAAACCAAATCAACCTCAGGGATAGGGCACTAAGCCAAACAACAACAATCACCTCTACACTTAGAGGGATGGGCACTTAGCCAAACAAGATCAACCTCACACTAGAGGGATAAGGCACTATGCAACAACTCCACAACAATCACCTTTACACTTAGAGGGATACCTACACAACCAAACACAACCTCCACAATCACCTCTCACTAGAGGGATACTAACAACCAAACACAACCTCCACAATCACCTCTCACTAGAGGGATACCAACAAATACAAGGAAGGTTACAACACTTGGTCGTATCAACAACCACAAACCAATTTTCTCACAAAAACAAGATCCTATAGGTAGGATAGATAGATAGCTCAAGTGTGAGAAAATAAAGAGTTCAAAAATCAAAATCACAAAGAAAAACCCCTGGGAAAACTTCTAGATGGCTATAGAAATGAAGAACAAAAATAATTCTCAAAGACTCTATTTTTCTTTAATTTTTCCAACCCTTTAAAACTAATAAATATAGTTTTTTCAACAAAAAAACTCTTTAAAAACTTTGCTATAAAACACTTGTAAAGATGGGAAATTTTCTCTTCTAAAAACATAGCTAAAATAGCTCATGAGGATGGGTATTTATAACCCACCAAAATCTACCCGTTGGCAGTCTGGTAAAGGGCAAAATTGCCCTTCCGGTCGACCGTCTGGTCGATCAGTCAACAGTCATTTTTATGACCGTTGAGCCACCGATCGACCGCCCAGTCAACCGGGCCTGGAAACAGAGAGCAGCAACTCTCTGCCGGTCGACCACCTGGTCGACCAGGGCCATTTCCAGATAGCAAAGCTCTCTGAACGGTCGACTGACCCAGTCGACCGGCCTTCCAGCCACTGGCTTGTGTGCATCGGTCGACCGGACCAATCGACCAATGTCTGACTCAGTCGATCGGCCGGCCGACCAGCAGACAGCCAGGTCACAAAGTTTAAAGGATTAAAAACTTGGTTATTTTACCATCTAAAAAATCCCATAAAATCACATAAATTTCACAAAAATAAGTTCTTATTAGATCTTTGAAATACAAATATGTGTGACTAAAACTCAATACATATTACAAACTATTTGGACCATTTTTGTGATATTAAAATTTGCCTTTAAACCAAAGTCGGTATTTTCCAAAAATCAAACTTTGAATTGAAAACCCTTTTCTCCAAAACTCATGTAAATATAAAAACATGATATTGAAACAACTTTGAAGCATATTATATATGGATAGAATCCAATATACATAAAGGATATATATACATATATCTATGTTTTTGACTAGAAATCCAAAACCGGTTAAACCGAAAACCAAAACCAATAAACTTTAAACTTCTGTGTGTATGTGAACTTGAGCATATCAACACTATCTAATCTTTACACAAGATCTAAACAATTTAAACACAAATTGAGGTCTTCTTGTAGAACTCCTTCTCCAAGTCGACTCGATCCAAACATGATCCACGAGCCTGACTCCAACCGAGTACTAGATAAGATCTTGACGCTCGAGCTCTTGAATCAACATGTGAAAGCTTCAAAACTCTTTTATTGAAGCTAATCACCTACTAATAACTTGATCAAATATCTAAAACTAAATATCACAAGATTATTAGTAAATTATAACTACATGAGTTAATCATCATTAAAACTGAAGTGATGGGCCTTTGGGCCAACACTTAGTTGCTTGCAGATATTTTCACTTTCTGCCCTTTGAAACGACTGGTGACTGATTATTTTGTGGGATGGATCGCAGTTGGATGTGCCACAGCCTTCACTATAGCATTTCCAATCACGACACCATATTCCATTAGTTATTTGTCAACTTTAATTTAAAAACAAAACTTGCACTTTCATTTTAATAACATACCTAGGCATTCAAAGAAACAAGTCCTATTAGTCACGCAATAAAAGAAGAACAATATCACCAACAGTGATCCTCTCTTCGGGTGGATATGCTAGATATGTATTAATATCCAATGGCTTTATAATGCTTATTTTAACATTATCAGATCCATTTGCCTAACCGTGAAGTACTTGATGATCACCATTGGTGTTGTACGCTCTTCCACGAGCTACAACAATTGTCATTGCATTGATTGTAATGGCCAAATCATAGGAAGAAATCCATTCTATAATATAAATAATAATCAGCATGATATTAAAAAAAAAGGTCGATAACAAAATAAATTCCAAAGTAATATTACTTTTGGAATTTGGGGTAAATTTATTGACAACAAGCAAGAATTGTTCCCGCTATACGACGGAGGATAAGCAGGTTGCTCATAATAGGGTGAAAGACCATAATGCTCATAATATGATGGTGGAGGCTGAGATGACCTTTGGAGCTGTTTCTCACTATTTCTGTAAGTGCTGGGAGCATTTTCTTCACCCGGGCATCCACCAACCTTTTCACCTCATCGATTGTTGCAGAGGATTGGCGTCCACGATATTGATGGAAATAACTGGTAATAGTGGCCCCAGATCTGATGCCTCTAACACGATCAGGATGCTTGGGACCCAGCATCATGCCTAATATGTCATTCATCCCATGTGGATGAATTCTCCCTGCGACACCGACTCGAGAGTCCTAAGAAAAAAAAGATTATAATATTAACACTTAGAAAAGTGATAAAGTTGTATTGGCATTAGTATCCTGATATGTTATTTTAAATTAAAGCACTTACAATTTTTTTTGCAATTTCTTCTGCTTCTTTATTGATATAAGAACCATCTTTTTTAAGCCTTGCAGATTTCCACAGTTCTCACTAAGAAATTGATATGACTGTTGAATCACCCTCTGATGATTCTGAGCAATCTATTGTACAAAATAACATACAAGATATCAGTAATAATCTATATGTAAATATTAAAAAATAACAAAAAAATTTATATGCTTCCCAGATTTTATTCCAGGCACTCATATCCTTTGCGTGACATCAAATGCGGGTATTATATTCCTTTAGAAGTTTCTTTTTCTTTTGACTTTCAGCATATTTAAAAAAATTCATTAATAAGTTATCCAAACATAATTAGAAATTATTTTGGGTTAGAAATTATTTTCTGTTAACCTGGAACTATGTATTTGCACGTGATGCTAAAAAGTCATCCCAAACTTCATTCTCAGTAAAATTATATTTTGATGGTGGACTCTCATTAAACTTTGTTAATGTAACGCCTTGTCAAACTATTTTTGAAATCTTTCTATTTATTCGCGGCGTCTTTCAAAATATTTTTCTTCTGGTGATCTTTTATTTCAAATATAGTCTGCAATAAGTAATAAAAATATTAGAAAAGGAAGATATAAAATAGTAAATTTGGCCTATTAAAAATTACAGTTATAAAAAAACATTTTTACCAAAATATCAACCCAAGGCTTATTCTTCAACTCCTTGGGAACCGAACGTTAATTAGAAATGTTAATAAGGACTTTCTCATGAGCGGCACATCCAATATACCTTTCTTATTTCTTTTATTCTTACAAAGAGGCATATTTGCATTGTTAAATTTCACTGCAATTCGTATACCCCGAGCTCTCAATGAGAGTATCTCTCTCATGTGAGTAGGTCGTCGAGTCCTCTTTTGAGATTTTCCACTACTCGATCCCAAAGAAACCATATGCCTGTTAAAAACAGAATTAAGCAAAAAGAAATTAGCAACTTTAAAAAATAAACAAGTATTAAAAATGCAAGCTACTAACGGAAAAAATAAACAACTAATGAACAATAAAATTAAAATGAAATATGCAAGATATTGAAACAATTTAAGTTTAAATAGATCTACCTTTATGTTTGCTTCTTTTTACTAGTCTTCTCAATCAAAATTCCTTCAAAATAATCTTCTAGTATGTAGATATCTTTCTGAACATCACCTTCAATAATATCATCATACATGATTGTTAATCCAATAGAAAGGATGGGACCTCTTCAATATTAGCTCTAATATTGTTCTCATCATTACCTTCATTAGTATATTTTTGGCTTTATATAGAGAATAATGGACCACTTTTTATCAACAGAAGCTATAATGTAAAAAACATGTTTTGCTTATGATGCCAATATGAATGTGTTCTCTTTATGACCCACTCTGCTACGATCAACTAGAATGAATTCTGACTCATCGACTTTCATGCCATGGTTATTCTCCACCCTACATTGGAATATAGGAACACGAAATATTGTGTAGTCTAGCCCCCATATATCCTGGATCACCCTTAGTATAACATGCTTGCAAATACTGAATTTTTATCTTTGGTGTTGAAAATATGCATTGCTTGAGCCATTAAAGTCACACCACTGTGTTGTATGGTGCACCTATCATCGTATGCTTTTGTATTAAAATAGTGACCATTATAGAATACTCACGGTAAGATGACACAATCGTGTGAGATCCATGTGCTAGCCATCTTAAAGTATTAAAAATAGAATTTGATGAATTTGTTAATTAAATATCAGTTCAATTTTTGAACCAGTTAATGAATGATTTATTGTGTTCATCTGCTAATCACTTCTCCCTCTTTGATCTAACTGGATTGATGTGTCTTATATAGTTTTTATGCTTTTTTATATAAGGTTATACTTCATCACTGTTATTCATGACATATCTATATGCTTGACACAATAAGTTTTAACTAATATTAACAAAGAATTGCCTAGTTTTGTTATTGTCATCTTTTCTCTAAATAAAGTGAGACTTAGGAAGTCCTATGGCTTCAATATTGATCAAGTATTCACTGCAGAATTCAATCACCTCTTCATATATGTAACATTCAACAATACATCCTTCAGGTCGATTACGATTCTTCACATATCCTTTTAATATTTTCATGTATTACTCAAATAGATACATCCACCTTATGAAGACCGGGCTACATAGTTTAATCTCTCTAACCAAGTGAACAGTTAGATGCACTATAATATCAAAAAATAAAGATGGAAAATATATCTCAAGCTGACACAATGTAACCACAATATTTTTCTGTAGCTCATCCAGTTTTTCAGGGTCAATCACTCTGCTACATATTGTATTGAAGAAAAAGCATAGTTGGATAATGATATGGCAAACATGTTTCGAAAGTATAGAATGTATAGCTATAGGCAGCAACTGTTGCATCAATGCATGCCAATCATGAAATTTCAAGCTAACATGCTTTAATTATTTCATTGATACAAGACTTTAAATATTTGATGAGTAACCGCTTGGGACCTTAATCCCAGCAAGATACTGACAAAATTCTATCTTCTCTATTCTAACCAAAGTATAACTGCTAGCGGTAAATACGTATTTTTCCCTTCTTCTCAGGTGCCAACTGCTCAGGTATACCCATTTTAACCAAATCAAGTCTACTTTTGACTCCATTCTTAGTGTTATTGGGTATATTGAGTAATGTTCTAATAATACAATCACACACATTTTTTTCAATATGAATAACATCGAGGCAGTGTCTCACAAACAAACTCTTCCAATACGGGAGGTTAAAAAATATTGATCGCTTCTTTCATACATTCTTTTTAATTATATTTTGCTTCACTTTTTCACAACTTGACATAAGATATTTCACCCTTTCATATATTTGTTTCTTTGTTCAAAGATTTTGGAGCTCTTTCTTCTTCTGTAGACCATTAAATGCTTTCCGCAGCCTCCGATAGCGGTGTGACACGGGCAAGAACCTCTCGGCACCAAGATATACTGTCTTTCTTCCATGCCTTAGTTCAACAGAAAATATGTCTTCTCCACATATAGGACATGCTGTGTCATTTTACACTGTACCTCGATAAGTTACTGTATGCTAAAAATCATTGATTGTCCAAAGTAATATAGCTCAAAGTATGAAAAGTTCTTGACGATATGCATCAAATACTTCTACCCCTTCCTCCCACATTATCTTTTAGTTTTCAAAAATAGGTGCTAAATAAATATCTATATCATTTTTTGGCTGCCTGGACCCCGATATCAGTAATGACATCATAAGAATCTTGAGCTCATGCACAACTATGGAGAAAGATTATAAATTGTCAACACAACTAGCCATGTACTATGTCTGTTGCTTATATTACTGTGTGGATTCATTCCATCAGTCGAAAGACTTAACCGGAGATTCCTTACATCACTCTCAAATTCAAAAAACTTCCCATTAATTATATTCCATTGTGGAGAATCAGCCAGATGCCGCAACATACTATCAATAATCCTCCAATCCGAATGTCACATCAAACTCTTCGCATGTTCTACATTCTTAAATATGCGTTTAAATCTAGGTATTATAAAAAAATATCATAATACCTTAGATGGAGATTTGTCATTTATTTTGCACCATGACCTTTCACACACCAGACATTTCTCTAAATGTTCATATTTCTATGGGTACAAAATATAATCATTAGGCTAAACATGTATCTTTTCATAACCCATACTCATAAAGCGTATGATTTTCTTGGCCTCTTCTGTACGATGCGGGAGTTCATTTTCCTTAGGAAGCATATCTTTTAAGAGTTTGAGTAATGATGTTAAACTTTTATCGCTGCACCCATTTCCCTCTTTCAAATTGCATAATCTCAACACTGCAGATAACTTAGTGAATTTAGAACCAACATATAAATATTTTTCTGCATCATTCTTCAAGCTCTTGAATAAGTATGGATGATCCACAAAGTATTCATCTACATCACGCATCATGTTTTCTAATTTATCACCCTCATCACATTCGACTTCTTTCCTTTCATCATATCTTCCATCACTTAAATTAATAGGTCTATCTTCTCTTGCACTCTTACTGTGCTAAATCTATATATAACTTGTATCAAACCCATTAATAAATAAATTGTCTTTTAATACTTCAACTGTAATTTTATCAAGACAATCACATTTTATGCATGAACAATTAATACGGTTAGAAATGTCTGCATACTCAACAACAAAGTTGATAAACTCTTCTACACCTTTCTCATATTCGGTACTTAACCGATCAGCACAAATTCATTTTCGATCCATCTTTACTATGTCTAGACTTAAAAAATAAGAAATTAATTTTGATAAAACATGACATAAAAAGTTCAACCAAAATTAATTTTTGATCCACAAGGCACACATTACAAACACACACATGCATCATACTCGATAGGATGTACAAATTTGTTATAATCTTCCTGCTAATTAGATTGAACTGATTTCAGCTCCAGATATCATTTTCTCATATTTTAGATTTTTTAGGATTTTTTTGAAATTTTTCTGGATTATTTAGTAAAATTTCTAAATTCGGTGTCGACCAATACCGATAATCGACTCCATGATTTTTAATTTACAAATGGGATTGAAGTTTTGGTATCTACATTTAAATTATTTTTCATGATAATATTTTCTATATTATTATATTTCTAGAATTTTTTTGAATTAATCAAAAATCCAGCCAAACTGGTGCCGACCTACTCGCTGATACATTTAACGATTTTTAATTTGCAAACCAACCTAAATTTTTTGGATTCAATTTCATATTCCCTTTCTTTGCTCAACAACGATAATTATTTTCTATGTTTTCTCAGAAAATGAAAAGATAATTATTTTTTAAATCTATACAACCTATAAAAGCGCTAACAACATTTCTGTCAAGCACAAATTTAAAACGTTAAATTAGATTATCATAATTCAAATCATAATAAAAGTTATTTATTGAGCCATGACTTTTAAATTTATCAATTCACAAAATATATGAAAAGAGGAAGAGTGATACCTTGAGGTTCACCGTAGGGGGGAAAGGGGGCTTATCACGGCTCGTGCGCGGAAAGGAGGGGGTCGAATTTCTAGGGCAGAGAGAGATCGGAGCGGGGGAGGTGGCGAAGAAGCAGCAAAGGGGGCTTCGGAAAGGAACCCCAGGGGTAGGGATTTCTTGGGGGGAGAGAGATTGGGGCGGGGAGAGGCTCTGGATATCGGCGGAGAGGTCTCTAGAGAGGAGGCCGAGGAAAAGGAGGATTACTTGGGGGAGAGGAGATTGGGAAGGTGGATTCTGGAGAGGTGGCTCAAGGGGGTCCGGAGAGGTGGCCGAGAGGGGGAATTTGAGAGGGCGAGATATAGAGAGAGCGACCGAGTTGGGGGAAGGATTTAGGATTTAGGTTTTTTTAAATGATTTAACGGCAGTTTACATTGAAACCGACATTAAAACTTTAGTTTTAACACCAGTTTCATAGAAACTAGCGTTAAAACCCTAGTTTTAACGCTAGTTTCATAAAAACTGGCATTAAAAAATCGGCATTAAAACTAAGGATTAAATGCCGGTTTAGCGCCAGTTTTATGAAACTGACTTTAAATCATTTTTTATGTCGATTTATTTAAAAAAAGACGTAAATTTAGGTGCCTTTTAAACATTATATGGTTGTAGTATGATGAAGAATAAAATTTAATGTAAATTTCAAGACGACATTGGGGGCCTTTATTTGTTGTGGTGGAGAAATTGGAAAATAAACAACACAACCAAATATCTTATTAGGTTGTAGACCAAAAATAAGTAGCAATGGTGAATATTGATGAATATTGATGAAATGTAGATGGCCTAATGCGAACTAGGCCATTTGCATGTAATATAATATGTCCCCAAGCAGAAGTAGGTAACTGTAATCTTAAAAGTAAATGTCGAGCAATCATTTGAAGCTTTTAATAAAAGACTCTACTAATCCCTTTTGAGTATGTTTGTGCAACTGGATATTCAACATCAATACCAATGGACATGTAATAGTCATCTAAAGCATGAGATGTAAACTCATCGGCATTGCCGAAAAGACTAGTCTCCATTGGATGGTCAGGAAATTGTGCCCTCAATTTTATTATTTAAGCAAGAAGTTTTGCAAAAATGACAGAACGAGTAGAAAGTAGGTAAACAGTGACCACCTTGATGATGCATCAATTAAAATCATAGACTAATGAAATGGCGCACATGGTGGATGAATAGGTCCACATATATTCCCTTGAATTTGTTGTAAAATGTTGGAGATTGACCAACAACTTTTAATGGAAATGGTCTAACTATTAACTTCCCTTGTGAGCAAGCTATACAAAGACAGTCATTAAATAAAAGAATATTCTGGTTCTTTAATGAATGACCATGTGAATTTCAATTATTTGACGCATCATTGTTGACCTCGGATGACCAAACCGGTCATGCCAAAGCATAAAAAGCATTGGATCATTGAACTTATAGTTAATCGCAATATTTGATTTTGTTGCTCTTATTGTTGAAAGTATAGTCCAAATAAGAAAGCTGAGAGTTTTTTTACAACATGCTTCTTCTATGAGATAATAAAAGTAATACAAAGATATTTTATCACCCTCGCATTCATAGTTTTAATATGATGCCCATTAAGACGTATATCCTTAAAACTGAGCAGATTTCTTCTAAATCTGCTAGAATACAATGCATCTTTAACATAAATATTTGTTCCTCCAGATTATGTTATATTTTCTCTTCTATAGCCTTCAATTAAGTTTGCACTACCTAAGATTGTATTAACATTGACATTAACTAATTTTAGGTTCAAGAAATTGATGACTTTTAGTATCAAGAGAATGCTTTTGAGCCAGTTGGATGACAATGATGCTTTTTCATCAAAACTCATTGTTTTGTTCAGCAACCAGCAAGTATGAAATCATCTGAGAATATTTCATAAATCCCCTTTCATGGTATTGCTGCTGCAGGAGCGTATAGTATGCATGATAAGTGGTAAATATTTTGACTTTAGAATCAATTCTCATATGATCAAAATAGAAATCAAATAGAAGAATATATGTGCAATAATATGCTTGAAACTATAAGTCTGGGTCCTATTAATTTAAGGCTTAAGGCTACAAAATTTTGTCTCAATTTAGAACTTCATGTTCTATAATCATTAAAACTTCAGGTTTAAATTTTTAAGTTGTGAACTTCATGTTCATATATGAATAAAAAAAATTAAACATTCATGAAAAACAATGTTAGACATATGTTGAAAACGAATGATATTTAAAGCCATGATATAGATGATAGGTAGTAAAAAAACATAATTGTCATTACATTTACTATCACATTTTCATATTTATTCCTATAATCATGCACTATTACTAATATTTTGTTATTTAATGTGTGCAGGCATTGAGTGTTTATTTAAATAAAGAATAAAAGCCTAAATGAAGCCCAAAAGCCCATGTCCAAGCCCAAGTGCAAAAGTGCAATTACCAAATGTCAAAAGTGCAAATACAAAGTGCAAATGTTGTAAATACTAAAAAGAGGGAAGGGATAGACTTCTAGTCAACCCTAAATGCTTGCTGGATGAGGATAAATAGAGTGTAAGGATGAAATTCGTTTTGGAAGAGATTTGGATTTAGGGTAACTTGCTTCCCAAGTTATCTCGAAATTTCAAATTAAAGAGTCGAGATGCCAGATCTAAACGGATAGGCGCAGATGGACGGACCAGAGGAGGCCACGCGCGAAAGTGCGTGGCCAGGGATAAAACTGTGGCCGCGGAAACGCGGCCCAAGCCGCATTTCTGCGGCAATATGGATGAGGCTGAATACCAGATCTCGTGGCTGAGTTTCACCGGGACTCTACTTCCTCCAGAGCCTATAAATACCCCTGCAGACGCAACAGAGAGGGCCATCCAGAGACGAGGAGATTAGGGTTTTCTTTAGCTTTCTCTTTAAAATTTCTGCAATTGTAATTTCGTTTTGAGCATATTGTGGAGAAGAAGGAGCATTGTATTTGGAAGATATTTTCGAATAAAGGTTACCTCTTTGCCATCTAAATTATTGTCTTTTAATTTCGTTTTTCTTTGGGATCTTTCTCTTTGTTTTGTTTTTCTTTATTTCGCAATTCCTCTTATTAAACAAAATAAAAAAAATAAAAACATTGAAAATATAAAAAAAAAGATGATGAACTAATTCTTAAGTGTGGTTTACTGAATTCTTAAACAACCCTAGAGCAGTTAGGAATTGAATGGATTGATAACAATTTTTAAAAACCCTAGGTTTAAGACAGATTGCTTGAAGGTTAAATTGATGACTAGTTTTCTAATCTAGGTTACACCTTTAAATAATTCTTCACACTTCATGCTTTAGTACTTTGACAGCGTAACTTTAAAGTAAAGCTTTTCTTACGTTGTACTTAGAAGTTAGGATGAACACTTGTTGGATTTTTAGGAGTGCGAACTAGTAAGATTCTAAGATCTATTTCTCTTACTTGCATCTTCTCTAATAAACTTAGGATCGATTTCATGTGTTTCAAGATGATATTCAATGTCCTTAACTTGCACTATGGATTGTGGTAGAAGATCAGTAAAACCACATCTCTCTTATCATATATTTCAAATCTAATCTCTCTTTTATCTTATTTCAAGGATACAGAGAAATCGTCCGAAAAGCTTGCATCACATCCTTCCCTGTGGATCGACCCGCTTTGGCCCTTACTGTAGCGGATAGCATTGAGACTGAGAATTCTAAATCTTAATCTTTTTCTTTCAATTTCTCATTTTCACTCAAAATTTTGGCGCCGTTGTCGGGGAAGGAACGACACGATTTTCTCAAAAACTAACTCGTTTATTCTTTCTGTTTGCAGGTTCAGAGAATAGGAAAACTAACAGCAGTAAGGACATATAGCAACTCTGTGCCTCTGCCCTCGAAGGCAGAGCAACAGGGCCTACTACAGAGCCACGCAAACGCGGCAAAAGCCGCGTTTTCGTGGCCTGAGTAGTTCACTACTCACCCTATTTTCTGCAGGTTGCTGCAAATTGCAAATCTGATTTGCTGTTCTGTTAACTTTTCTCTGTGATCACCCTGCACACTGCTAATTAATTAACAGTAACCTATTTGTTGAAAATAAAAAATTAGACTCTTGCAGATAGGCACGTGTCTATTTAATTTTTAATTTCTGTTGAAGAGTGCTGGAGACAAGGTACGTTCGCATTGCATATAGACTAGGAAGCACCCTTGGCTGATTTATTGCTTTTGAGTGAATATTTGTCTATTGCTTTACACGTGCATTAAATTGACTTAAGGGCTTGTCCTATAAATAAGATAAGGTGGGGATTTCATCACCCTTTCTTGGCCCACAAACAATCTCCTCACTCACTAACCCAAGCCTAACTAAAAATGAGTAGACGTTGGCCCTAGGGACATCTCGGACTCAATTAGGAGATTATCCTAAGGGGGAACGGTGTTGGAATTGACTCCTGCCAAATCAGTGTCTAGGAAGGGGATTGAGGGCCGAAAGCCCGAAGATTGGTGGTTATTTAATTAAGGAACGTCTTTGACGGAAAAACCTCCCACCAATCTTGCCCTGACCTAGCTGATTAACTTGTGGTCAAAGTCTGCACCCTACCTCCCATGGACAGTCTAACCAGTTAAGAGTCGTCTAGGTCATAGGTCTACCCTTAGGATAGAAATTTTTTTTAATTTTCTTTTTTGTTTGCTTATTTGTTTGTTTTCTTTTTCTTTGTTTGTGTTTGTGTAATATGGCATATAACAACAATTTTTTCAATTTTAATCCATATTACACACCAACCTCTTTTCGGATATTACCAACTCGACATATCATAACTTTGACCAACCTACTGTGCCAGAATGGTCTTATCCGAATGAATATAACCCATGCCCCCCATCTTATGACCATAATTTTCATAACAATTTCAACTCTTCACAGAGTCCATGGGGTTTCGCTTCCCCGAGTGCAATTTTCAACCAACTTGTTCTCCGTACCCACCTTGTCCATAATATTTCCAAGATTCCTACTCAGATCCACCAGTTCAGAATAGAAAACCATCTATCTTGGAAATGATGAGTATGCATGAGTCCAAGCAACAATCACCATCAATCTTGGACATGATGATGTGTGAGTCCAAGCAACAATCACAGAATCTTATCGACTCACAATTTCATCACGATTGTCCCAACAATACTTCCTCTTTTCAAGTCCAATCACACCAAAATGATGCACCAATCGACTATGAAAAGATGCTTGAAGCCATGACTCAGGCTAGAATTGCTCGTGAACGTGAAATAGATATGATGGTTCAAACTTTATGTTCTCACCGTTAGGCCATTTCTGATGTCGCTAACCATTCTCTTAGAGCCGAAGGGTCACGTTGCTTTGGAAAATAAGATTCTATTTCAGTACAATCATTTGAACTTGCCCAAACTCCAAATTTTGAAAATAACATTGACAGTTTGGCAAGTTATTCATTTCCTGAAATAGAACTTGAGAATGACTATGATCTTAAACCTCAACCTAGTGATTCAATTTTACTTCCTGATTCAATAATGACTCCGGTGTCTCCACCTGATTTCAATCTTTTCCCTGAGTCAACATTGAATCCTGTGCCTATTCATCATGAAATTGAATCACCCATCTTTGATGATCATCATATTGAACTTGACCAATTTTATAATTTTGAAAGTCCCATGGATAAATTGGCAAGTTCTTATTTTTATGAAATTGAACTCAATGAGATATGTGACCTTGATTCTCAAATTTGTTGTGATCGAGTTCAAATTCCCGAATCAATATTGACTCCTCTTTTGTTACCCGACTTAGGTAATATTTTAGAGTCAATTTTGATTCCCACACCTATCATTCCTGAACTTGAATCACCAATATTAAGTCACAGTCCATTGTGGGAAAATAATTGTGGACTAGAGTTTCAACTTCTTGATTTGGACCCACTTCTTGAACCAAGCTCGACTCTTGAACCCTTACTTGATTTAAGTTACTTTCTTGAGTCGGTATTCGTTCCCGTACTTCTGACGTCCAAGTCAATCATTCCATCTTTTCACACTGCATTTTGGGACAAGGCAGTTGACATAATTGACTCTGAAAATAACTATGAAATTTGAAAATTTGATGGGGTGAAATTTTAAAAAAATGTTCATACAGACATCATTTTAGTGGGTTATACAAGAGAGATTTCTGGTGGGTTCCTCCGAATTCCACAAAAAGTAGATTGGGCCGCATTCCGTGGACCAATTAGACCACCACCGGAACCACCACCTTGAGGTAACATCTGCCTTCCCTTTCTTCTTTTTCATGCATACATGCATTCATTCATACATTGAGGACAATGCATGAGATAAGTATGGGGGGAGGCTTTACTAACATACTAACATAGGTAGAAACTAACAAAATTTTCAAAAAAAAAATTCAAAAAAAAATTCAAAAAAAAGAGGACAATACTTTGACTTATCTTTTGAAAGAAATCTAAGTTATTCTTAAGAATTAGGAAAATCATGATTAGGATTTCTAAAAACTTGGTCAAAATAAATAAATTGTCGAAGGCAGAGCAACAGAGAAGGGAACAGTCGAGTACAGAAACAAATTTAGGGTTTTTCTTAGGCAAAATTTTTAGATTGTAACTTAGGTCTTTTTTTTTAATGTAATTTTTATGTAACTGAGAAGAGAGGATACTTTCATGGAGGAAGGAGATCAAGCTTATACTGAGGTGACATCGGTATAAGTAAAACTTTTCTTCCATTGTTGATTGAATCAACTCAAAGTTTATTTTTGTTCTTCTATTCTTGTTTTATTTTTGTTTCCCTCTAATGACTTGCAATCCAAGAGAATCTGATAGCTTCGAGACTGCTTAGCTGTTGAAGTACCCTTGATGGCCTATGGTGATGAACAAACCTTCTCTTGCTAGTATAGTTTGTCTTTTTTATTCGTAGTGTAGATCGAGAAGGTGGAAGATCCTATACGCCATGCTTGAATGCCTTCAAAGACAAGGTAAGTCATTGCAACAGATCAAAAGTAAACAGGCCGAAGAGGTAAGTAGGTTTTTAGTTTTTAGTTTTCTTTCTTTTATTTTTAGTGTAAATCACCAAATTCCTAATCTTTTTCACACTTCTTCAATTTCATTGTAAATATCACTTCTATTTCTCCATCTTCTTAATCTACCACTTTCTTTCTGACTTGACTTTAAATTAATTGTAGCAATAAAAGAGAACTTACTAAACAAGCTTCCATCGCTAGTCCCTCCCTGTGGATCACGACCCGCATAGCCACTTGCTATAGCGGTAGAATTGAGCACCCTGCACTATTGTTTTAAAAATTCTGAAATTCTGTATTCTTGTGCAGGTAAAAACTCAATCAATAGAACTTACTAAAAAATGACGCAATCAATGACTTGAAAGAAGCTAAAAAAATGGTAAACACATCAAAAGACCATAGGTTCACAATCAAGAGCAAGATCTAAGAAAGACTTTTCAGAGCAATGAAGCACTCACATTGTATAGAATAATTATTATGAAACCATATAAAATTTCTGAAAAGTTGATTTTCCACATATGAAACAGGACTAACCTCAATGTTTTCCATTGAAAATTGATCGGGGAAACTTACAAAATATTGAGGAGTAAAATTACAAGTAATTCTTGAAAAAAAAAATTTACAGGTAGATCTCCTCTGAGATTCTGGGAAAGTATGTCGGTAGGAATCTGATCAGCGCGCGATTACTTTATCCCTTTGACGATGTAATCGTTCATATGTGGAAGCCTTCTTAAGTGGATTTCTTTCTCGCTTTGTTCCGAAAATCTTCGGAGAAAGCTTTTTGAGACCCTGAAGGAAAGAGAGCTAAGTCTCTGGGGTGCTTTGGAAGCAAGGAAGCAAGAGGGCACTTTTGTTTTAGATCTTCTCAAAATCTCCCAATTCTCCAGCCAATGTCCTCTCTTTCTCCGTCCCTTTTCTCGCCATGCAAAGGGCTATGTATAGCCAAAATGGGGGTGTAACTGCCCCCTTGAATTCAGTGAGACTGAATCAGTCTATTTGCTTCATGCAAGGCTAGAAATAGCCTTACCACGAGGCTAACTACCAGCTTCCGACGAAGCTAGAAAGTTCGTGCGAACTATTAATATCCATTGTGGCTTAATTGTCTCCACTTAATGTGGGATGAAGTGGGAGGGTGTAACCACCCACTTAAAGTGGCATTAACCCTACTAAAATATCAGGATTCACCCATTAATCCCTTGGGGGATTTTGAAACGGTCAATTGATGACCTGGTAAAGCTCACCGCAGAGCTAAGTGAGAGCTTCAGGCGAAGCTCATTTCAGGTGAAGTTATATCCAGAGCTTTAAGCGAAACTAGAACTTAGCTCAGAGTAGAGCTTGGTGATGCTTTTGGTGAAGTTAGGAGTTAGCTCAGAGTAGAGCTGGACCACTCCATCTCCAGTGACGTTGGAGATAAAGCTTCTGGCGAAGCTTAAGGTTAGCCTTTAGCGGGGCTAATGAGAGCTTCGCGTGAAGCTAGTGGCTTCGGCCTTTTAGCGAACTTGGATCTCTATGAGGCTAGGTATTTTATCAGACCTAATTTCATAGGCCTGCATTAGCCTCTTCATAGGAAACCTTGGCTTACTACTTTTTCACTGGAGAGTCCAAGTCGTTGCTTTATCCCTCGGAGATGGGCAAAAACTGGTTGTCAGCTTGTCTGCAACTTGTCTTTTGTAACTGTCAACATGTTAGACAATATTCAGACTGGTTAAAGAGAAGTTTAAGATTTTGTCCTTTTTGAGTGTCAACAAAATCCCCTTCAAAGTTTTCATGAATCTAGAATAGATTTGTATAGATTCTGAAACACTTTGAATTTGAAGCCTGATATCTGTATCGCTTTAGTCAGGAAAACCCATTGGGTGCACCTTTACACTGAACTAGGTGATCAGATTGGTTTTACCCTAGGATTTCTCATGAAGAATAAGCCCTTAATGCAGCTAAGAACGAGCTCTCAGTGAAGCTGGGGGATGAGCTCTTCAGTGGAGCTATAATATAAGCTCTTAGCGGAGGCTGGCCAAGCTTCATGCAAAGCTAATGATGAGCTCACATTGGAGCTACATGCGAAGTTTAAGTTCGCATCTGAGTGAAGCTAAATAGCTTCTCTATCAAGGTTCTCGAAAGGTTGTCGAACATAGAACCATCATTTAAAATTTAATTTGAAACAATAGCATGCACTCTTTTTTAGGAGGTGAAGCTAGAGGCGCATGCAGAGCCTATAAAAGTCATACTTGGCTGATTTTTAGAGAAGCTAACTTCTCTTTCAATTCAAAATTTCAAGCCTTCTCAGAGAAAACATTTCTTTTTGTCTTCTTCGTTCAGATCTCCCTATGTCTCTTCAAAACCTCTGATGGCACCGAAACAACATCTCAGTAAAGAGGCTGTAACCTCTACAGTGGCAGCACCGCCTCCTCCGATAGTCGAAAGACCTATCGCGGGTAGGGATTTCACCCTTTAGAGATTTTTCATCTCTTTCTAAAGCTAATTTTTGGCTATTACATGGTGAATCCGCCGTGATTCACCATGACTTAGTGATCTCAAGGACTTTATCTCCCTTAATTTTAATTTTATCAAATTTTAGGGGATTTAATTTCCCTTTAATTTTGTGAATCAAAATTACAAACCGAACGTTTTTTCCTCAAGCTTTGATGTGAAGCTAGCCCTTGGGGTTGTTTGTATTTTGTCAAATGACAGAATGCGAAGCTGAGCGTCTGACGTGAAGCTCTGATTGGAGGACTTAAGTCCTTTGAATCACTTTAGGCACAAGTGCCTTTCAGTGAAGCTAGCCCTTGGGGCTATTTTTGCATTCTGTTATGTGACAAAATGCGAAGCTAAGCTTCACAGTGAAGCTATTAGAGGGGTTTTCTCCTCTTAGGCATAATTGCCTCTTAAGTTTTTATGCGAAGCTAAAACTTCATGACTTGCTGCACTCTGCGTTTGTGAAAAGTGCGAATATAAGCTTCAGGGTGAAGCTAATGCTAGACTAGCTTCGCTTTAACGAGTGAAGCTATGCCTTAGTGATTCGTTACTTTCTACACTCTGCCTTTGTGCGGAGTGCAAAGTTAAGCTTCAGGGCGAAGCTAATGCTACGCTAGCTTCGCTTGGAAAGTGAAGCTATGCCTTAGCAATTTCAGATTCCCATTTTTTCATGGGCTAACATATTTTCTTCTTTTTTGCTTCTGCAGCGCACAATACTCCTGGACCTTTGAACAGCCTTTTTGGGTCGGCCAGGAGATTGGATGAAAATATCAGTCTACAACTCTAAGGGCAGGCTTCCTTGTTCAGTGAAAGGAGCACTCCTGACTGCGACGCTCTGATTTATACTAGAGACCAGCGCACCATGAGAAGCCTATTGACTACTATGCCTCTAGAAGACCAAAAAATTTACTGAAAGCCTAGCTTTATGTTTGGAGATGCGGCGCCCGACACGGAGCAGCAGCTGTTGGCTGGGGAAGGGCAATGAATTTTTACTCTGGTTGGTGAGAAGTATTACTCCCGTCTAGCAAGCGCCACTTCCCGTTGTCCTTCTTCCAATGCATAATGAGGCCTTGGAAGATGAATTGGCAGGTGACTTAGACTACTGATTCAGTTCATGTGAGAATTCTGATAGCCTCTTCTCACGGTTATGCTAGGGTAGGTCTCCCTTGATCCATACTAGGTTTACATCCCGAAAATGTTCTACAAGACATCTCGGTGGGGGAGAACCCAGCCATGGTGCAAACTTTTAGCAATCAGTTTTTAAAATCAACGGCAATTATCTGGTGACAAACTTCAGGGCTCCGAGATGGATTCATCCTCTGAAGGCCTGGTCAAAAAATTTGACTTTGTATGTCTTGGATCATTTTGAGGAGGACCTGGAGAGACTTGGACTCCGTGAAGCTGTTAGAACCGCCTGTTATGGCATTCAAATGAGCGTAGCGAATTTTTACACCATCTTTAAATTATACTGCCCAGCCACAGGGACTTTTTTCACTCCTGTAGGCGAACTGGGCAAAGCGTTGCACGAGATGTGGGAGGTCTCTGCCTTGCTAATGGGATCTCTTCTTTATGAGGAATACTTTTTCTATGAAGCGGAGTTGGCGCTACTGGAGAAGCAGGAGCCTGCCCTATTTGAGACGTGCCGAGAGTTAATGTGCCACTTCTACATCTGCTTGGATGTGCATGGTGGTTACAAAGGAAGCTCGAACAGCTTGAAGAGTTGGGCGGGCTATTTATTTCCCAGCCTGGAGAATGCTCTTAAAGAGGCTCAATTCAGGGTCATGGAAGAGGACATCTTCCGAATGATGAGGGAGCATGACCATGGAGACGTCATTTTGGAAGGAGATGATGTCATCTATGAAAAGGGCGATATTTTCAAGAGTTTCCATCATCAGGCCCGTCAACCAATATCTCGGAAGGCACTTTTGGCCGATTTTCTATCGGTTTGGTTGAAGAGGTGCGTAGTGTCGTTTCCTTCCAGTGATGCTATTCTCCCGATGACTCTGCTGCCAGCCATTTTCATGGTCCATGGTCGCTCTTTAGGGCTACTTCCAGCCATGGTTTACTATATAAAGCGAGGTCTCCGTGCATTAACGGAGGTCTTCTATAGGCCACCTACCACGAAGAGGGGGAAAGGAACAGTTTTACCCCACGATAGACCAAACCCCAGGATTGGATTGCCATACACCTATTTGATGGCATAGTTTTCTTTACATTGTCCGGTGATCATCTAACCCAGGGAGGAGCCTCCAGAGGGTGTTCGGGTGGCGCTCCTTCATTGGTTCGAAGGGTCCTCGTGGGAACGGATTTATGTGGCTACGATTCATAAATTGTTGTGTCGCCATGACGTATACAACATCTTCTGATGTTTCCCCACATCCGAGATGCTGGTTATGGCAAGAAGTTTCAAGGATGCCAGAGATGGTAGGATATCGTTGAACCGTGGAGTATTCGAGTGGCTAGTCAACATTAGGCCTTCGCACTTGGTATACCTGAGTGGAGAGATCTGCTACTTGGAACCATATGTCCCCTACAGTTTTGATCGCCAGTTCGGATACAACCAGCTCTACGTCAGCAGTCGAACACCAACCTAGCCTTCATAGGGAGCCTAATTGATTGTGCTCGAGCTTGGCGATACTTCATTGCTGGTTGGGTCGAGGCACGGTTGTGCATGACATTGAAGACCCCAAACAACGGATGGCTTTGGGGTTCTGCCATCAATCAACTCCTTCAGCTTGAAGTGGATCTCTCAGCGGATGAAGCAGAAGGCAACTTCAAAGGGGGAGGGCAAAAGAGTCTGAGTGTCAGATATCCTTGAGTTTATTACTGCCGCTGATAGTGAAGCTTCAAACACTGAAAGCCCTCACTTCGAGGATGTTGCAGATGCTGAGGTACCATGGGATGCTCTTGGTGGGGTGGGCATGACCCCCATGGAAGAAGTAGAGGTGGAAGAAGAAGAAGAGGATGACCCTGACATTCACTTCAAGCAGAAGCGAAAGGGCGAATCCTGTAGGAAGAGAGTGGTAAAGAAACCTCGTTGCCATGCTCCTGTCATTACAGAGAGCGAATCGATTGTGGTCGCCCCTCATCCTATCCCGTTAGTTATAAAACTATTGGCACAAAAGCAAGCAAAAGCTGCTCCAAGCTTGGGTAAAATTAGTTCGCATTTGCAAGATTTTTTTATTTATATTCTCCCTTCTCGTGCAGCTAGTTTGTTAATTTGGAATACAGGAACTGAGGTCGCAGGGGAACAAGGAGATTATTATGATCCTCTATTCACCTACAGAGAGGGTGACGAAGCTAGCTACTTCGTCATCTCTGATGAATCTGAGAGCGGCGCAGCCGATGCTGGTCCCTCTGGTGCTAGCGAGTACAAGAAAAGACCAATGGCTTCAAGCTCCAGGGAACTGGCCGCGGAGCCTGCGGTGAGTAAAGGAGAACTAGACATTACTCCAGCTACTGAGGCCCTTGGGATTGATAAACTTCTTCCTGAGACCACTTCTGGTGATTTAATAAAAACTGGTGCTTCTCCTGCCATTACCAGGGTCTCTTCTATGGAGCCAATTTAAGTCAGCACCGCCATCGAGGGAACCCTTAAGGACATTGTCGAGGGGACAATTGGGGCGATGTCCATCATGACTTCAGCTCCCTTTGATAATATTATAGTAATTTGTAAGCGACCTTTGCTCAATGTTATTATACTTTTATCCTTGTCTTAACAAAATACTCTTGCAGGTATTCCGCCTCTAGATGCATCAGCTTCAAAGGAGCTAGCGAGCCTTTATGGGGGACTCAGAGAGGAGACAAGTACTTCGGCTGCTGTGAATGTTGCAGAGTTAGATGTCTTGTATCATGACCTACCTCCGTACCAACCGGAGCTTGCTGGTGATTTCACAGCAGCTGAGAGACGAGGGCTGCTCTCATTTCCAACTGATCGCATTCCTATCTGAATCAATTGGCGAGATGACAGTGGTTTCCTTGATGCTGCCAATTTTGGTGATAGCTAGTCTCAGGGTAACACCAGCCCTACATCTCTGATGTTGATTGTCGAGCCAGCTCTTTTCAGAGTAGTCACCAATTCTACTTCTGTCATGGCTGGTGAACTGGTATCAATGAAGACTCCTCGTCGACTGCCAGTGATTCCTCGTCCTTCTCCAACCAGTGTTTCTGCCACTTCCTCCAATGTTATGATGGTGAAACCGGTGAAAATTTTGACTTCAGGGATTACTCGCTCATCGGGAGTAAATAAAGCTGAGAAGGAATTTGTGGCAGAGATGGTCGACAGCTCTACAAGAGCCTGAAATGGTCCGTTGCCTTGATTTTGAAGGGCTCTATATCTTCAATTGTTGCTGTAAAGGTGGTCCTCTCTCATATCATAATATCTAGAGTATCCGAGATTTCAGAAGGGGATGACCAAACTGTTGCATTGGAGCTTCTGGTGGAGAAGTTTGAGAAGGACATGGGTGCATGGCGTTACCTCAGCAGCTCGGATATGAATCCCTCAGTAGATGAAGAGCTTGAATGTCTCATGGCTCAGATGTGAAAACTCACCTGGAGGCGCAGGAAGCAGCCAAGGCGGTATCTTCAGACTTGAAGCCCTTGGAGACAAGGAAGGTAGAGATTAGAGATGCTATTGATGCTTCCAATAGCACTCTCTTGATACTGAGGATAAGATTGAAAAGGCCAGAGAGATGATCAAAAGGGTCAATCATATTCTATCCAAAGCTAAACCGGTGCATCTTAAGAAGATCGCTCGGTTGGAGCAGCTCAGAGCCCAAAATGATGAAGTCCTACAGTAAGAAAAGGCGCAAAGGGCAACTCTGGTGGAAATTGAGGCTCGTTTGTTCCAAACGATGAACTTCAATGAAGCTGAGTTGAGATCGCAGGCATTTATCAGAGTTGTTGAAGAAAACAGAGCAGGCTAGCCACCCTAGAAGAACGGATCAAGTCCTACGAAACACAATTGTAGCTTGTAATCCATATATCCCTTTCCTTTGAATCAATTAAAAAAATAATTTTATTTAACTCTTCTATTGTGTTTCTGGTTGCTTTATCTTCTGAGTTTGCAGTAATTTTAGGTTAATTATAGCTCTCAAACGAAATAAGATAATGGTATAATCTTCTAACTTACACCATAAAAATATTAACTAATCTATTTAGAGGTCAAAAATGTGATAGAATTAGTTATTTGATAAATTATCACCAATAAGTTTGAGCGATAACTCGATTCAGATCTTGTTGGGGATAAAAATGGGACAAAGCAAATTTGATGATCTTCCTGTTCAAAGGTAAATATTAATATAACAGATCAAAGACCATCAGATTATGAGTTGGTTGTGACGAACTAGGCACCACAACCACGTGATAAAGTCTAGTTTGTCAATTTAGGGGTAACAAACTAGACGAAACTAGTTGAAGGTTACCAGACTTAGGATTCTTTTTTGTTGTTGTCATTCACATGTGACGAACTGGACATGACAACATAAATACAAAATCCCTATTGGACTGGGAATGATGAAATTTAGCTATCTGTCGATTCAGAGGTGATAAACTAGACATGATCAATTGAGAAACTGCTAATTTCAGAGTGCTTGCTGTTCAGAGGTAATAAACTGGACATGACAACAAAGCTAAAAAAGGTGAATCTAATTTTAGGGACCCGTCTATTCTGAGGTTATTGGCTGAACATGATAGAATAGGATACTCTAAATTCTAAATTAGCTGCCAGAGATAGTCGTATTAACTTGGCAACTAGCCCACAAGGGACCGCAAAGGTGGATTGGGTCTGGGCACCTGTTGGTTCAGAGATGGTTGACTGGACATGACCAACTAAGAGATACCAGACTTGCAATCCACTGTTCAGAGGTTTTATTGTTAATATGACAGTAAGAACTCCAGGCTCTGACGGAGGAAAGGAGAACAAAGTTATGGACTCATCTGTTCAGAGGTGTTAAACTGGACTTGACAGTTTGAGTACCATAAAGGGGAGAGATCTAGGCATCCGTCAGTTCAGATGTAATGTGAACATAACTGATAGGAATTTGCTAGACTCAGAGCCCTGCCATTCAGAGGTGACGGACTGGACATAATGGTAAAAGAGTAGTATCTACCAGACTAGAAGATGAGACTTGGTTATCTGTCAGTTCAGAGGTAACATGAACATAACTAACTGAGAAACCACCAAGTTTAGGATTTTTACCGTTCAGAGGTGACGAACTGGACATAATGGTGAAAGAAATAATTTCACTGGGGAAAATAGGACTTGATCATAAACTCTGTGGGGAAATTAGTATCTCCTTCGGATGTTATTTGAAAGAAATTGTCAGAGGTAAATTGTTAACGTGACAACCAAGAAAGTCTACTAGGAACTGAAAAAGGGAATAATAGACTTTAAGGAGTGTCTAACAAAAACCATCTGGGGAGTTAACAAAATGAATCCCATAAGAGATTATATGTAAGAGGTAATCATTAACGTGACGAACCGAACTCCGAGGGGATTCGGTAAGGAAAGGATTATTCCCTAAAGAGTTGTCAGAGATAATAATCAAATCTCTTGCTGGGGAATTAGAAGGAGATTTTGCCAGGAGTGATCATGACAGCTTCTCTGCTTGGAGATTTGTAAAGCAACTCGTTAGAGGTTTTATGTTAACTTGACAAGGATTCGTTTACTATTAGAGGTGTTTGAACATAACAACAATTTAAGTGGGCCTGTCATTCTTTTCAAGAGAATGTAAGTAGAGTTTGATCTCCTAGGGATATCAGCCAGATCCGCAGGGATACTAATTTTATCCGCCAGGGAATATGTCAGAGTCTCACTACCAGAGTTTTTTATATTAACATGATAGGTTTGACTTGTGATTCATTTTGCAAGGGAAAAGAATATTACTTTTTGTGGTCCTACCATTCTATGGACAAGAATTGGTAAGCAATTTTGGAGGAAAATCAAATGGGACCAGGTCCCTTAGGAATTTTAGCAAACTCTCAGCTGCCAACGGACTTGATATGCCTTTATCAACTACAATTTGAATTGGGCTAGCCATGCTATTCCCCTCAACATGGTGAGTTATCGAGAATTTCTATTAGACTTAAAAGTCAATATTTTTCTCTATTATGTTCGTGTCAAGCAAGAACATAGTCATTTATCATCGATCGATGATGACTATTACGCTCGTGCTGAGCAGGAACATAGTCCACTGTTGTCGATCCTGTCACCGACTAGTTGTCGATCAAAGAGGATTATTGCGCTCGTGTTGAGCAGGAACATAGTCATCTATTATTGATCGATGAGGACTATTATGCTCGTGTTGAGCAGGAACATAGTCATCTATCATCGATCGATGCGGACTGTTATGTTCATGTTGAGCAGAAACATAGTCATCTATCATCGATCGATGAGGACTATTATACTCAAGAACATAGTCATCTATCATCGATCGATGAGGAGTATTATGCTCGTGTTGAGCAGGAACATAATCCACCATCGTAGAGGGAAAATGTATCGGCCGCAAACATCAAATGTACGTGACACGATGATCAGAGGTAAAATATTAACATTATCAAGGATAGTACTTCTTTAGGAACTTGCCATTAACTGACATCATGAGTACGTCGCCGCTTGGAGTTGCAAGGCGATAGGCCCCATTTGAGTAGACTATTTCTATTATGAACAACCCTTCCCATTTGGGTTGAAATTTGCCTTCGGGTTTGTGTATTATGACCATAGGTCATCTGACAGCTAAAATCAAATCTCCTTTCTGGAATACCCTCTCCTTAACCTGCTTATTGAAGGCTTCTGGCAGTCGAGTTTGGTACAATTCAATGCATTGTTGAGCTTGTAGTCATTTCTTATCTAAGGCTTCTTCTTGAAGGCTAGGTGATCGTTGTCATCCTTAGTCATCTTGGTTGCTAAGGCGACGTATAGCGACAGCATCTGAATCTCTAGTGGTATAACTGCCTCACACCCGTATACTAGAGAAAAAGGCCTGTTGCCTATTGGAGCTCGAACCGTAGTTCGGTAGGCCCAAAGACATTCACCAAGCTTCTCATTCCAATCTCATTTGCTTGACGAAATGAATTTCTTAATCGTCTTGTTGAATGCTTCCGCCAAACCATTAGCAGCAAGGTTATAAGCGGTTGAAGCTATGTTCTGAATTTTGCACATATTGCAAAACTGATAGAATACTTGGCTTGCAAATTGGGGACCGTTATCATGAATGATCCGCCTGGGGACACCAAATCGAGAGATGAATTGATGTTTAATAAAGTTAACCACGTTGGAAGTTTTGGCTTCTATAAGTGGTATAGCTTCAGCCTACTTCAAAAAATAGTCGGTTATTGCTAAGATGCACCGATGACCTTTCGTTGATGAGGGGATGATAGGTCCTACGATATCAATTCCCCACGCCTCGAATGGCCATGAAGCAATAGTAGGATGAAGTAACTCTGGAGGTTGATGTATAAAGTCTGAGTAGATTTGACAGGCTTTACACCTTTATGTATATTTGACTGCATCGGCTATCATGATCGGCCAATAATAACCAAGTCTATACAATCAATCTGTGAGCTTCGGACCTGGTTAATAAACTCCGCATATACCATCGTGTGCTTCCTTAAGTACCTCTTGTGCTTCAGAGTTAGAGAGGCAACGGAGCAAGATATCGTCATATGAACGGCGATAAAGTGTCTTTACCATCGGATCATAGTAGAAGCGGAGTGGCCTTCGCGGATAGAAGCTGGTTCCTTAGGGTCGTCCGGTAATATGTCATGTAAAGCATAGTCAATAAGGGAAAACTGTCAATCTCTAGGTTCAAAACCTATTGAGATACATGGACTTCATTAGTTTCCAATACATGCTTAAGGCAGACAAGGTGTCGAGTGGCGACTGTCAGATGATAAGTTGTATCAATAGGTAAGGCCAATGTAACTGCTAGGGCATCAAAAGCATCTGCCTTAGTATTTTGAAATTGAGGCACATGACTAATGTAAAAACCATCAAATGACTTGGCTATTTAATGACTGCATGGTGATAAGATACCAAGTCCTCGTGCGGAACTTCGTATTCTCCTTTGACCTGATTGATAATCAGCTTTGAATAATCGTAAGCATTGAGATAGCGTACCCCCATTTCACGGGCGAGCTGAAGGCCAATGAGTAGAGCATATATTCTGCAATATTGTTAGAGCAAGGTTCCGTCAATGAAAATGCCCAAGGAAGGATATGATTTTGTGGCGAGATAAATACTACCCCACACCAGTGATTATCTTGCCTTTGGGGCTTTCCTGATGCTCCATCAAAAAACATCTGCCATACTTTATCCTGCGAGATCATATTGGATTCAAAAATCTCATCTGGAATATCTTCATGAAGGTTTGAACTCTCCGAAACCGGATGAGTGGCCAAAAAGTCTGCAAGAGCCTGACCCTTGATTGCCTTTTGAGGGACAAATAGCATATCGTACTGAGACAGGAGGATGGCCCACTTAGTTAACCTTAAATTTAGCAATTCTAGTTCTGTCATAAGGATACGCGAGGGATTAACTCTAGAAATGACATGTATGGTTTGGCCAACTAAGTAATATCGCGTCTTTTGAATGACAAAGACAAGAGCTAAACATTCCTTCTCAATAGGGTTATACCGGGACTCAGCACCTATTAGGGTCCTGCTCAGATAGTAAATGGCTTGTTCATGGCCTTCGTCATTCATTTGGACAAGAAGAGCACCTAGAGAATGATCTATAGCTTTAACATAAAGCAAAAAATGGTTTTCCTGATGTGGAAGCCACCAGAACTGGAGGTCGAGTGAGGTATTCTTTAATATCTTCAAAAGCCTTTTGACAGGCTTCATCCCATACAAAAGCGACACCCTTTTTCATAAGCCGGGTGAATGGTTAACAACGATTCGAGAGATTTATAATGAATCTTCAGATATAGGCTAACCTACCTTACAGACCCCTAAGTTCTTTGAGATTCTTAGGTGGTTGCATGCTCTGAATAATTTTGACCTTGTTTGGGTCAAGATGGATTCCTTTTGATGTGACAATGAATCCCAGAAACTTACCACTAGAAACCTCCAAGAAGGACTTTGCTGGGTTCATTTTCAACTGGTAGGCTGGCATTATATTGGACATTGTTTTTAAGTCATGAGATGACCATTTTTATCGCGACTTTTGATAGCAATGTCGTCGATATAGCACTCTACCATTTTTCAGAGGTGGCTATGAAAAATTGTACTCATGGCACATTGGTAAGTTGCTCCTGCATTCTTTAATCCGAAGGGCATTACAATATAATAGTATACCCCTAACGGTGTCCTAAATGAAGTATGCATTTTGTCCTCTGGGTATATTTTGATTTGATTGTACCTTGAGAAGCCATCCATAAAAGATATTCTCTCAAAGCTACAGGTGTTGTCAATCTTGACGTTAGTGATGGGCAGTGGGAACTCGTCTTTTGGGCAAGCTGCATTAAGATTGTGGTAGTCAATATAGATCCAGATTTTTTCATTCTTTTTAAAAACGTGGACAATGTTGGCAACCCAATCTGGGTGCTGCTCTTCCCGCATGAAACCCCACTCGATAAGCTTATGGACTTCAGCTTCAATAGCTTCCATAATGTCAGGGCGAATTATTTCACTAGCTTGATGTCAGGCTTAATGTTTAAATGATGCATGGCTAATTGTGGATCGAGATCAGGCATGTCTTCGTAATTCCATATAAGGGCATCGTTATACTCTCGTATAAGAGCTATCAATTCTTTTCTTTCAGTAAGTGATAGATTTTCACTTATAGAGATGGGTTTAGGGTGACCTCGACTACCCAGATCAACCTAAATTATCCTATTCTCAATGGGAGGTTTTCGTTGTTTGAATCGTTTCTCCCAATGAAGGTTGAGTTGCTAAGCCTATGGCTCAGTTTTAAACATATCAATAGCCTCTCATATTGACAGAGAGGTTCTTGAAGAGCACCCCCATACTGACATCTGATTCCCACTCAGATGAAATAGAGGAATGTGATGAGAGAGATTCTTCTTCCTCGGATTGGACGGGGTGGGAGGTGTAACATATCCCAACCTCCTACGTGTTTTATCATAGTAATTTGCTGGCTTCCCTTTCGACAAGAAAGCCCATAGAAGACCACGTCGTTCCTTTTTGAAGTTCAGGCTATTCTCATGTTTTAGGTTGTATCCCATTTTTCTCGTCATATGGTGCGCTAATTAATGAAAAACTTGCGGGGCCTCTGAGTCCGATCCTGTGTCTGTAACTGCAGACATTCATCGTTGGACCCTACCGAATAATAAAGGTGATTGACACATTTTGGATGGAGGGATCACAAAGACAGATCCTTCACCATCTCTACAGGCATATTTGTCATGCTTAACATGGACAAGGGCATGTATAGGGAGCTATTATCTACAGATTTAAATACATCAATACTTACAGGATAATCAAAAGTGACATTTTCATTGATCACCTATTCGTCATGATCCTCAATGAGATTATTACATTCAGGATCATTTAAATATGCTATAATTGGCTTGAAAGCAAAAATTGTTGGCGCGTCTTCTTGTGGCATTGAATCTGCTTCATTGCCGCTATCATCGCTTTCAAGCTGGTTCTTTTGCTACTTTGTCAGTGTCCTGGTAGAGGAGAAAATCAGTAAAGTAGTTTTCAACACCCTTGAATGGTTATTTTTCAATAAACACCGTTTGTACTGTTGCATTATCTTCCACATACTTGAAGCATTAGTGCAAAGTGGAAGGAACGATCCAATTAATATGAATCTAAGGCCTCCCAAGCAATAAATTGTATGACATGTCAGCGTCGATAACATAACATGTCACTTCTGATTTTAAGTCTCCAATTCGACAGCGAAGCTGAATTTTTCCTAATGTGTGACTACTTCCTACATTGAAGCCATATATTGTAGTAGTTATTGCTAATAGCCTGTTAAGTGGTATCCCAAGAAAGTAAGGAGCCTTTTAGGTATGATGCTGAGTGTGGACCCTTGATCAACATGTATCCTCTCGATGCACGTCGAGTCGATGTATCCAGTATAATACAAGGGTCGATCATGCTTATTATCTTTGAGGAGCATGTCCTCAGCATTGAAGTTGATGGCGGGTATTTTTGGTTGTACATGATGAAATTCAAGACTCAAGGATTGACTGTTATCTTCATAGGCCTCTGACATGTTTGTCAGAAATAATTCTGAATCAGCTAGTGCATCCCTGAGTGCCTCTCTTGCCCCTTTTAGGAGGTGAAGCAGCTCGTGTATAGTGATCTGAGCTAGAATATTAGCTAGTTGTGCCAATATATCAAAGCAAAAAGGGGCATCAAGTCTCAAACCTGAAGTTTTCTTCAACACTCAGTCAAACTGAACTTCTTTCTGCTTTTCTTCTCCTGGCATTGGGACTGAAGTCAGATAGTTACTTCTACTGACGTCATTGGCGGTTGTGTCTCGTAAGTAGTCTTCCCATACTGTCTTAGGTGTGGCTTTCCAGACCGAGCATCCTGTGCTGTGAAAACATGCTTCTCGTTTTTAGAAAAAGCTATTGTTACATTGTTATCATCTGGCAAAACAAAGATAACATTGCAGGATTTTCCTTTAGCTTGGGTGATCGGTCACATTATTGCATATATATTGTCACATTACCAAGTTTATTATCTAATAGATCCTATTAATAAGTCTCATATTTATTTAATAATGTGCAAGCCCATTGTCAATGAAGATGGAAAAGAAATGAGCCCAAAAGCCCACTTTAATTCTGATTTAAATCTTAATTAAAGAGGAGATAAATATTCAGGAGGATAGGGATAATTTCAGCTAAAGATCAAAGCATATCAGGGAGGATTACATCAAATAAAACTGATTAATTTGGTTTTATAAGAATTCAAATCGGTTAGCTTGAGACACCAAAGATCTGATCAGAATCAGAGACTAATAGCAAATCTAGCCGGACAAAAGGGGCAACACCATATGATATTGAGATCTCCACTTGGATGTGGCCACTTGGCCACATCCTTGTGGCGGATCCGCTGCAAAAGTCACGGATCCACGGCCCAGTTGTGGAGATAAGGGAAGCGTTTGCTCCCCTTATCTCCTCACTCCTCTCCCCTATGGGCTTTTGCCTATAAAAGGCAGGTTTTCTCACTGAAAAGGAAACTGAAAATTATTTTAACTTTTTCTCTTTGCTTTTAAAATTTATGTTCTTTGTTAGATAGTATTAGCAAGTTGTATCTTTGTTTTTAATTCATAGTTCAGTTCAGATACAAGTGAGAGAGAGAGAAAAAGAGTGATTATAATCTAAAGTTGAAGTGACATCAATAAAGGTTCTGTTGGCCCGACGGCCCATCACTCTAGTTTTGATGATGATCAACTCATGTAGTTATAGTACTAATGATCTTGTGTTTAATTAGTGACAGATTTATGATCAAGATCTTAGTAGGTGCATAGCTTCAACAAAGGAATTGAAGTCAAGATTTAGAGCTAGCACGATGTGATCCAAAGAGCTTTTGGATCGTGTTTGGACCAAGTCAAGAAGATGAGAAGACTTCAAGTGAAGACTTCAAGAAGATCAAGACTTGTGTCTAGGTTTGTTTTTATAAGATTTTGTTTTTAGTTAAAATGTAAAGGATAGAATAGTTGGTGGATTGCTCAAGTATACATAGACACACACACTCTTGATAGTTTTGTTGTTATAAAAGATTTTCTGTTTTAGAAAATACATGTTTGATTTTTGGTATTCAAGTTATATGTTTTATCCAAAATCATGTTTAGTGCATAATGTCAAAAACATAGATATTTCACCATGTTTGTGTAGTGGATCATATCCATACACTCTATGCTTCAAATGAGTTTAAATATCTTGTTTTTGTATTTGGAGAAGTTTTGGAAAACAAGTTTTGAAAAATCAAGTTTGAAAAATACAGTTTTCATTTTTAAGCAAAATTTTCAAGTTACAGAAATAGTTCAAATCTTTAGAAACATGCCTTGATTTTGTGCAAGCATGTTTGTTTATCAAAGTATATTGGTAAAACTATTTTTGTAGATTTTTCATGATTTTATGAGATTTTATTTCAATCAAAAAGACCAAGTTTTAAATCCCTAAGTTTTCTGATCTGGCTTAAGCCGGTCGACCGGACGGTCGACCGACGTGCACAGACGCGCACGCCAGTTCTGGCAGGAGGGCCGGTCGACCGACCCGGTCGACCGTCCAGAGAGCTCTGATCTCTGGAAAGGCCCCGGTCGACCGGGCGGTCGACCGGACAGAGAGACTTGCTCTCTGTATCCTGGCCTCGGTCGACTGACCGGTCGACCGTTGGCACAACGGTCTGAAATATGACCGTTGGCCGGTCGACCGGGCGGTCGACCGACAGGCCTGACAGACCTCCAACGGCTAGTTTTTCTAGCCCTATAAATTGGGGCATTTGGGGGCTGTTTTCAACAAAATTTCCAAGTGGTTTTTGGGCTAGTTTTTCCAACTCTTTTCAGAGGTTTTCTCCACTTGTATTTGGGCTAAATACTTCCATTCAAAAGGAGAGTTTATCAAGAGTGTATCAAAAGAGATTTTCTTGTGTTTTCCACCATAGATTCAATCCTTGTTTTTCTCACAAACACTTGAGCAACCCATTGATTATTCATCCTATAGGAGTGTTGTAGTGAGATTGTTTTTAGGTGATTAAAGTGTTGTGATCACCAAAGACTTCATCTTTGTACTTTGAGGAGGTGGACGGTTGTGTCCGCGGTGTTTCTAGTTCTGGTGCGAACTTCGTATTTGAGATGCGGCCTCGGCGAGCTTGTGGGGCTTGCGTTGTGTACGGGACTAGGGAGTTCGAGGGCTTGTAGGTGTTGCGGCACCGAGGAGTGATCCATTGGGATCGATTATAGTGGAAATCCTTCGTGTGTCGGAGGCGGGAATGTAGAGCAAGTGTGCTCAAACCTCGAAACAAATCCCTTGTGTTTGCGATTGCTCTCTCTCTCTCTCTCTCTCTCTCTCTCTCTCTCTCTCTCTCTCTTTGTCTCTTTGTTTATATCTTGCATGCTATTATTGTCCTTACACTTATATGCTTGATATATTGTGTGCTCATATTGTATATGCTTGGGATTGTTTGCTAACACTTGTATTTAACCAAGAGAGCCAACGCGGCACCTCAACCCTTATCTAGGGGAATCTAGAGGAGTTTGTCCAGAGCCCTTCACAGGGAATTCGGCAACACTCTTATGTTATACGTAGTGTTTAGTGCAAGAGTTTAGTTTAGGTCATAATAGTTTTTAATTCCGCATTATTTGGCATTTAGTGACCATTAGATTAGCCATCACCTATTCACCCCCCCCTCTAGGTGATTCTACAATTGGTATCAGAGCTAAGTGCTCTGAATTTGGGTCTTACAACCTAGAGTTAAAGATCCTCATTTTTTAGTCTAATCACAATATTTGTACACACACCATGGACTTCATGTCACCACCCACTTTTAACATTCTTAACATCCAAATTTGGAAGGTTAAGATGTCTTTGTACCTCAAGGCCCTAGGCATTCATGTTTATCTTGCTATAACTAAAGATTCATATGTTAATAATAGCAAGAATATTGAGGCTAATGCAAAAGCCCTACATGCTTTAAAGTCAACCCTAAATGATGATTATTTATCTAGGGTTTCTAATGTTGATTCGGCTTTTGTAACTTGGAACATCATCACCTCCCTTGGCGAAAAGGATCTATATTATGTCGGGAACGATTCGGATGTTGGAAGTGACGTCTCCAACATGTGCTATATGGTCCAATGGGGATAACCCCCTTGAGGTAACTACCAAATCCGAGGTAGATGATAATGACATGTCATATGATGAGCTCACTTCATTTTGTCAATTACTTCTTGAGAAATATGACATGATTAAAAAGGATAATAAAAATTTGAAAAAGAAATTTGATTGCATGCTTAATGAAAAAGATTCATTAGAAAATAAGGTTGCATGCATTGAAAAAGAAAATGAGAATTTGAAAAATGAGAATGTTTCCTTGCTTTCCAAATTAAATACTCTTTGTGAAGGAAACACTAGTTTGAAAAATAAAATTATTTTGGTGGAAAAACAAAAGGAAATTGCTTTTCATGAAAATACTTCTTTGAAAAGAAAAATTGATGAAAAAGAAAAAGAAAATGTTTCTAAAAAGAATAAGAAAAATGATTCTATTTCTCATCATGCTTTACATGCCACCACTAATGAGATGAGATTTTTGAAAAATAAAATAAATTGTTTGAGCTCTACTTTTAGCACATGTGCATTTAACCATTCTAGATTGGAGTCCTTGTTTTCAAAGAAACAAACTCCACACATTCATGCACATCATCATCATGCATATGCTTACGTTGCACGCCACGATCATACCCACACACATAAGCATCCTAAGGTGTACAAATGTACACATTGTGGCCGCAAAGGCCATTTAGCAAAGTTTTGTTTTGACAAGTTGCATCATTTTAATTTTGCTAATAATAAAAATGTTTTAAAGTTTGTCAAGGAACCCAAACATTTTGCAAATAATAATGTTCCTTACAAGACTAACCCTCAAGGACCCAAGAAAAAATGGGTACCAAAACCCCACCGTGTGTTTTTGATGTAGGTGAGGGCTCTCACAAGACGTGAGAGAGATGGTGCCTTGATGGTGGATGCACGTGGACTTGATGGACACATATATAGATGCATCGCTATCAAGGAGTTTTGGTGGGACAACCACCATGTTTGGAGTTTCGGAACATAGTTCCTAGTTGGTAACTATTTCTAAAACTCTTAATTTATTTACATGCTTATTCATTTTTGACATCATATAGCATGTTCATGTTTTGTGCTTCATGTGGTAAATACTAGTTTAAATGTAATTTTTATCAAAACTTGTATTTATACATGTAATAATAGTGAGAACAAATTGATCCATATATGTTTGTACTTCATGCTCATTTGTACCCACTATATGCACATATATAGGCTAGTTTTGATGATTCTTTCATTTATACTTGTTTTGCCTATTTTCATGTTTTACTTCATGTATATGTATTTTTAAATTCAAATCTAATAAATATACATGTATACCATTTTTGGGTCTCTTACCTTCATGCAAATTATATCATAGACTCTTTTTATGTTTGGGATATGTATGCATATTGTTAGGATTGGATAAATCATACATATACCTTGAAGTTTGTTTTTTAAATGTAAAATGAATTTTCATGTTTGTTTCGAGCTTCATTGACTATTTTCATGAAAATGCTATTTACATGATTTTTGAACACTCACACTTTATTTGTTTTGTCATGACCTTGGTTCATGAACATATTTTTGAGCTTTATAGTCTTTGAGTGTCATATCTTGTGTATTTAGTATGATTCATGAAAATATATAAATTGATTTCATGTTTTTGAAGGATCTTTGACTAGTTTTTTTTAAAAATTACTTTTAACTAGTTAATTATTCTTTATTTGGTAGTGATTTTCAAATCTATTTTTGAAAACCCCTACCTTCAATAGGCGGACGGCTGGGCGAGTATGCCTTGTAAGCTTTATTGGAAAATCTTTTACCTTGAGCATATAAGGGTGGTAGGTTATGAGTTATATACTTGATTTACATTGTTATTTTCAAGTGGTATCATTGGATCTTTTCAATTGGTATCTAAATTGATAATTTTGTATATACTCATATTTTGTTTTCTATATATGTATGCTTCATTATCTTCATAATATCAATTTTTATTGGTATTCTATTTCTCATACATATATATAATTTTCAAGTGCTTACTATACAATGGGTTTACATATTTAAAGCACAAAATTAGTTTATGCTAAGCTTAAGTTAAAACTTTATTTTCAATTGTTATCTCAATTGACATTTTAATAAAGCTTATGCATTGGTTTTTCAATTGATATCAATATGCTTCAATTTCAAATTTGTTATAAATTTACAATTGGTATCAATATGTATTGCCTATTTGAAAATTTCAAAATTTGTAATGTTTATTTACAATTGGTATCAATATGATTTTTTTCAATTGGTATCTTAAAAATTTTGTTTACAAGATATCTCAAAATTTGTTTTATTGAGAAAAATTCAAAATTTTGTTTGAATAAGAATAATCAAATTTTTTTTGATGTATATTCCCTATATGCAAGGGAGCTTAACATCTCTTCTACATATAGATTCATGATGAGTGTATCTTATATTGAGGAGCTTGACAACTCTTCTTTATGTGATACACGTGTGTAGGGGGAGCTTCACATCTCCTCTTATGCATTACATATTATACGTTATGTGAATTAGGGCTTGTCATCCCTCTTTCATGTAATGTACAAGTGTAGGGAAGTTACTTTACCGTCTTCCTCTTCATGAATGTATATCGCATATAATATTTTATTGACTTATTTGTTTACACTCCTTATTGGTCTCTTTGTTTATGACAAAAAGGGAGAGAAAAATTTGTTGATTTTATTTTTACTTTAACCCCTTTGTTGATGATTGACAAAAAGGGGGAGAAGTATTGGAGAAAGATTTTGGTTTTATATGCATGTTTTGTGAAAAAGGATTATTTATGCATATATGTTTTATTTTGCAAATAGGAGAAAAAGAATTTGATGTGTTTTATGCTTGATTGGCATGTTTATCTCCTAGATTTGCATACATGTTCATGAGCTTTCATTGCATATTTATTTCCTTATTTGGTATGCATAAGTTAAGGGGAGCTTCTTTGGAGCTTCACTTTAATCCATGCATATATAACTTCATGAGTTTTGTCATCATCAAAAAGGGGGAGATTGTTGGCCCGACGGCCCATCACTCTAGTTTTGATGATGATCAACTCATGTAGTTATAGTACTAATGATCTTGTGTTTAATTAGTGACAGATTTATGATCAAGATCTTAGTAGGTGCATAGCTTCAACAAAGGATTTGAAGTCAAGATTTGGAGCTAGCATGGTGTGATCCAAAGAGCTTTTGGATCGTGTTTGGACCAAATCAAGAAGATGAGAAGACTTCAAGTGAAGACTTCAAGAAGATCAAGACTTGTGTCTAGGTTTGTTTTTATAAGATTTTGTTTTTAGTTAAAATGTAAAGGATAGAATAGTTGGTGGATTGCTCAAGTATACATATACACACACACTCTTGATAGTTTTGTTGTTACAAAAGATTTTCTATTTTAGAAAATACATGTTTGATTTTTGGTATTCAAGTTTTATGTTTTATCCAAAACCATGTTTAGTGCATAATGTCAAAAACATAGATATTTTATCATGTTTGTGTAGTGGATCATATTCATACACTCTATGCTTCAAATGAGTTTAAATATCTTGTTTTTGTGTTTGGAGAAGTTTTGGAAAACAAGTTTTGAAAAATCAAGTTTAGAAAATACAGTTTTCATTTTTAAGCAAAATTTTTAAGTTACAAAAATAGTTCAAATCTTTAGAAACATGCCTTGATTTTGTACAAGCATGTTTGTTTATCAAAGTATATTGGTAAAACTATTTTTGTAGATTTTTCATGATTTTATGGGATTTTATTTCAATCAAAAAGACCAAGTTTTAAATCCCTAAGTTTTCTGATCTGGCTTAAGCCGGTCGACCGGACGGTCGACCGATGTGCACAGACGTGCACGCAAGTTCTGGCAGGAGGGCCGGTCGACCGACCCGGTCGACCGTCCAGAGAGCTCTGCTCTCTGGAAAGGCCCCGTCGACCGGGCGGTCGACCGGACAGAGAGACTTGCTCTCTGTATCCTGGCCTCGGTCGACTGATCGGTCGACCGTTGGCACAACGGTCTGAAATATGACCGTTGGCCGGTCGACCGGGCGGTCGACCGACAGGCCTGACAGACCTCCAACGGCTAGTTTTTCCAGCCCTATAAATGGGGGCATTTGGGGGCTGTTTTCAACAAGATTTCCAAGTGGTTTTTGGGCTAGTTTTTCCAACTCTTTTCAGAGGTTTTCTCCACTTGTATTTGGGCTAAATACTTCCATTCAAAAGGAGAGTTTATCAAGAGTGTATCAAAAGAGATTTTCTTGTGTTTTCCACCATAGATTCAATCCTTGTTTTTCTCACAAACACTTGAGCAACCCATTGATTATTCATCCTATAGGAGTGTTGTAGTGAGATTGTTTTTAGGTGATAAAAGTGTTGTGATCACCAAAGACTTCATCTTTGTACTTTGAGGAGGCAGACGGTTGTGTCCGCGGTGTTTCTAGTTCGGGTGCGAACTTCATATTCGAGGTGCGGCCTCGGCGAGCTTGTGGGGTTTGCGTTGTGTACGGGACTAGGGAGTTCGAGGGCTTGTAGGTGTTGCGGTACCGAGGAGTGATCCATTGGGATCGATTATAGTGGAAATCCTTCGTGTGTCGAAGGCGGGGATGTAGAGCAAGTGTGCTCGAACCTCGAAACAAATCCCTTGTGTTTGCGATTGCTCACTCTCTCTCTCTCTTTGTCTCTTTGTTTATATCTTGCATGCTACTATTGTCCTTACACTTATATGCTTGATATATTGTGTGCTCATATTGTATATGCTTGGGATTGTTTGCTAACACTTGTATTTAACCAAGAGAGCCAACGCGGCACCTCAACCCTTATTTAGAGGAATCTAGAGGAGTTTGTCCAGAGCCCTTCTTGGGGAATTCGGCAACACTCTTGTGTTATACGTAGTGTTTAGTGTAAGAGTTTAGTTTAGGTCATAATAGTTTTTAATTCCGCATTATTTGGCATTTAGTGACCATTAGATTAGCCATCACCTATTCACCCCCCTTTAGGTGATTCTACAGGTTCAAGGCTTCTCTTCTTCTCCAATTCACGGGTATGTGTTATTTCATTTACATGTCTTACTTTACTTTAATCATGGATAGCTAAATTCATTTTTCTAGGCTCACTATCATCTCTCTCTGATCCTTCTCTTGTTTTGAATGATTTTATGTAAAGAACCCAACAGAACATATGTATGCCTTAAACTAAGCCTTTCTTCTTTGAAAGTATTCTTGAAGGCACATAAGGATGGGTTTGGATTTCTAAACTTTTATTTTTTTTAAAACATCACTTGAACTTGTTTTTATTTCATACTTGAAAGATAACTTGATGATTTAATATTCAGTTCAAGATGAATTCTTAAGAAAAAGAGTTAACTTTTCCAAACAATCTTATTTGCCTTGCTTAAGACTTTCGAAACTCAAGTTTAAGTATTTGTCTATGATCAAGTTGAGGCACTGAGAATTTTAAGAGAAGAATATGTCGTTGAGTAGTAGGATAATGAGCCCAGATCTTTTTCATATTAAAACAAACAATGAAACAATCTTCAATACTTTTTAAAAATCACCTTTTCTAAAGCCTTCCTAAGTTTTCAATTTTTCTTTTAATCACTTCCTTGCTCTCCATTCTCTTTTTAACATAAAAAAACACTGACACCATTCTTGGCTTTTTAAACAAAAACATCGAAAAGCTCCCATCACATTCCTCCCCGTGGACACGGCCCGTTAGCCCAAAGCTAGACGGTAACTCTCACTGCTTTCACTTTCAATCAATTTTTGGCGTCGTTGCCGGGGAGGGAATGGTGTAATTGTTTTCTAACAAGTTTGATATCTTATTTCAGAGCCAACAAGAAGTCAGATTTAGCACTCAAGCTTTTCAAGAGAAGATTTGTTATTATGTGCCTCTACTCTAGAAAGTAGGAAATAGAATTTCAAGAAATTGCAGCACAAAAGCTTGAAATTTTTTTTGTACTACTAAAATCTCTTTTTTTGCAGGACACATCGCTTTGCAAAAATATAATTTTTTTGTATTATTTTTGCTATATCTAATATTCATACTCCCTATTTTTAATCTGACAGTAATATGATCAATCGCCAATTGCTTAAAAAATATTTAGATTTGCATTCTAGGCATTTGTCTAATTATGTTTCTTTTACAATTACTGTTGAAGATAACTGGAGACAAGGTACGTATACATAGCATATAGTTTAGAAATATTTTTGTGTGATTATTTGCTTGTTGCATGTTACTTTCCTATATCTTGCACACTTTGCACAATCAATCTTAAGGGCAAAACCCAAAACAAGATAAGGTGGGGAAGTCATTATCCTTTCTTAGCCCACAAAGCATCCCAAGTACGCACAATCTAAGCCTAATTCAAAATCTAATAGACGTTGGCCTTAGGGACATTCGAACTCATTAGGAGATTATCCTTCGGGGGAAGGTGTTAGAATTTGACTCCTACCAAATCAGTGTCTAAGGACAGGGATTGAAGGGCGAAACCCCGAAGGCTGGTGGTTTGGCTTAATTAGGCCCGTCACTTTTGCGTGGATATCTTCAACCAATCTTTCCCTAACCTAACTGATTAGCTTGTGGTCAAATTCTGCATTATACCTTCTGTAGACAATCAACCAGTTAGGAGTTGTCTAGGTCAAGGTTACCCTCAGACTAGGCTTGGTTGTTTCTTCTTGTTGACTATTGGTGAACTTATTTGTGATAGTGTTTGTGTATGCAAGTGTTGTCAAGCGACCCTAATTCATCTAGGTTAACTAGAAACACATTACCACCCAAGTTTGAACCAAGATCAGATCTAGTTATGGCTCAACTAACATCTTTGCAGGATAGGTTTTATCCTATTAGAATCATACTTCCATCTTGCATCCAACTTCTATCGGCTGGTGAACACAATTTTGAGCTCAAGTCTCAGTTTATTAACACACTCTCCAAATTTCATGGCTTAGAGTCCGAAGATGCTTATTTTTTCGTAAGAGAGTTTGAGGAAGTATGCTTAATGATCAAAATCTCACACCTTGGTGATTATGCTATTAGGTTGAGATTTGTCCCATTTGCTCTTAAGGACTTGCCAAGAAATGACTTTACAGCTTAACGGCTGACTCTATAACATCATGGGATGGTTTCATCAAGGTCTTCTTGAAGAAATTCTATCCAATTTATAAGACTGCTCTTATTAGGAAGAACATCATGCAGTTCAAGTAAGAACCTAGTGAACCGTTTTGGAGATATTTTGAACGCTTCAAAGACCTCCTTGTCCAATGTCTTCATTATGGAAAAGAGAAATGGCGATAATGCCAAATTATTTATGACAGTTTGACTACTCAACAAAGTTCCTCTTCGAAACTATGTGCCAAGGGGGATTCTTGCAGAAGGATGAGAATGAAGGATGGGATTTATATGAGGATCTACCTGAAAAGACCATCCAATGGGAGCCAACTAGTAAAAACTCTAGGAATTCATACTCCATCTCTTCAAAAGGAGGTCTCTATTTCATTGAATCATCCGTAGCTAACGAGGCTAAAATAGCAAACCTGGTGAGAAGAGTGAAAGTTTTAGAAACTAAGAAACCAAGTTCAGTAAATCAAGTCAGCCCAAACTAATTTTCAACTCCAGACTATACTTACTGTCAAGCCATGAATTATGTGTTAAAGGAGTGTTCTGTGTTTCAAGCTCAGCAATAATATCCTGAACCAATGAATGCGGCATTTTCAAGGCCTAACAATAATCTTTACAGACAAACATATAATCCTGGCTGGAGAAATCACCCGAATTTCTCTTGGAGCCAAAATAACAATGACCACTCGCAGTCAAACCACGCAAGCCACTTCCATCATTCCAATAATTCTTCCAATCATTAATCCAACTTTTCTAATTACCATCATAAATCTCCTAACCATTCGCCCAATTTTTCAAATTATCAACAAAACTTTCCCAACCAAGCTCCACAATTTTCTTTCTAGAATCCTCAACTAGAAAAGAAAATGACTGATTTTGAGAGAAAAATGCAAAAGTACATGAAGAATCAAGATTCTCTCATGCAAACAATACAGAGACTAGAGATTCAAATGAGCCAATTAGCCAATCCACATAATGAGAGACAAAAGGGTACCTTTTCATATCAGCCAGTAATGAATCCTAAAAATTCTAAACATGCTCATTTGGCTGAGGATCAATCATTGAATCAATATAATGTTGTCATACATTAAGGTCAGGAAAGAAAGTTGATAATCAAGTGTCAACACCATCAAATTCCATTCAGTATAATCACATTCAAGCATCTACCTCATCTAGTCCCAATCCTTCCAAATCTGATGAATCTGAAATGGATAAGTCAACCAATCAGGTGCACAAGCCTATAGTACCATTTCCTAATAGGCTGAAGAACAACAAGTAGAATCCACACATGGACACGATAATTGAGATCATCAAACAAGTGAAGATAAATGTGCCACTTCTTGATGCCATCCAACAAATCCTATCCTATGCAAATATTGTTAAAGACATGTGCACCAAGAAGAGAAAGACTAATGTACCCAAGAAAGTCTTCTTAGCCACTAACATTAGTGAGCTGCTGTCGGGTCCAATCCTTGTCAAGTATAAGGATCCGGGTTATCCCACCATTGTCTGCACTATAGGACAAGCTGAGATTAGTCGTGCACTTCTTAACTTGGGGTAAGTATCAACTTGCTTCCATTCTCAATTTATTAACAACTCGGGTTGGGCAATCTTAGTCCAACTCGAATCACTATCCAACTAGCTGACCGCTCAGTGAAAGTTCCCAAGGGAAAAATTAATGATGTCCTTATCCGGGTCGGGAAGTTTATCTACCGCATTGATTTCATAGTTCTTAAGACACAACTTGTGTCCAATCCTAGAGCTCAAACTCCCGTTATCCTAGGGCGCCCATTCCTTGCTACTGCCAATGTTATTATCAATTGTAGTAATGGGTCCATGAGGTTCGCCTTTGGGGACATAACTAGAGAAGTCAATGTCCTCAACTTAGGAAAGCAACCCCGTGATGTTGAGGATCAAACATTTGAAGTCAACCTAATTGAGAACTTGACAAGTGAACATGGAGAAGAATTAGAATTAGAAACTGAGTGTAACTTCGAGTTAGAGTCTGATAACTTTAACCTTGATCAGGTTGTTGAGTCTGTTGTGAATTGGGCCTCGAACCCTATTTCACCAAATGTGGAGCTAATAAATTTGACTCATCCTTCCAGTGAACCTCTCCCTTCCTTAAAATTAAAAGTCTTACCTGTGCATCTCAAGTACGTCTATCTAGGCGAACAAGACACCTTTTTTGTCATTATTGCCTCCCAGTTAAATGACGGGCAAGAAGAGAATCTTAAAGCTATTCTGAGAAAATATAGGGAAGCCATTGGTTGGACTATGACCGATATAAAGGGATTGAGTCCAACCATAGTTCAATATCGCATTCATCTCAATAAAGATGCAACACCAAAATGAGACCCGCGCGTAGGTTAAACCCTATAGTGCAAGAGATTGTTCATGCTGAAAATGTGAAACTCTTAGACAATGGGATAATCTATCCCATTTCGGATAGCCAATGGGTCAATCCTATCTACACGGTTCTAAAGAAATCCGGTTTCACCTTGGTGGAAAATGAGAACAAAGAGTTGGTCCAAACTCGACTTCCCATGAAAATTTGAGTTTGTATTGACTATATAGAAAGCTTAATACAGCAACTCGTAAGGACCATTTCCCGCTCCCCTTCATTGATCAAATGCTTGAACGTTTGGTTGGCCATGAGTAATGCTTGAACGTTTGGCTGGCCATGAGTATTACTGTTTCTTGGACGGTTACTCGGGGTATAATCAGATTCCTATTGCTCCTGAGGACCAAGAAAAGACTACGTTCATATGTCCATTTGGGACATTTGCTTATCATCGAATGCCTTTTGGCTTTTGCAATGCCCCAGTAATGTTTCAACGTTGCATGTTGAGTCGTTTCTATAATATGGTAGAATGATTCTCAGAAATCTTCATAGATGATTTCTCCATCTACGGAGATTCATTCACTCAATGTCTCCACTATTTAGAACTTATCCTCCAATGTTGTGCTGAGAAAAATCTGATACTGAACTAGGAGAAATGCCACTTCATGATAAGACATGGAATTGTCTTGGGTCATGAAATCTCTAAGAAAGGAATTAAAGTGGATAGAGCCAAGATCAGGTTATTGCTAAGCTCCCCATGCCCAAATGTGTGAAAGATATTCGATCTTTCTTAGGACACGCTAGTTTCTACTAAAAATTTATCAAGGATTTTAGCAAGATTGTTAGACCCTTGACTAACCTATTAGCTAAAGACATGTCCTTCACTTTCAAAGATGAATGTATAAATTCTTGGTAGAAGCTTAAGAAAGAGCTTATTTCTGCACCAATCATATCTGGACCAGATTGGTCTAAGCCATTCGAAATTATGTCTTTCTGCACCAATTATATCTGCACTGGATTGGTCTAAGCCATTCGAAATCATGTGTGACGCTTTTGATTTTGCAATAGGCGCTGTCCTAGGATAGCGCATTGATAACAAGCAGCACGTGATTTACTACTCTAGTAGGACTCTCAATGATGCTCAAATGAATTACACTACTACTGAGAAGGAATTCTTGGCAGTAGTATTTGCCTTAGAGAAATTTCGTCCCTACCTACTAGGGTTCAAAACTATAATTTTCACCGATCATTCTGCGCTTAGGTACCTCATGATGAAGAAGGATGCTAAGGCCCGACTCTTTTTTTGGATCATCTTTCTTCAAGAATTTGATCTCGAGATTCGAGATATAAAAGGCGCAGAAAATGTCATTGTTGACCATCTCCCGCATATCCCAAACTCTCCATGCAACAAATTGCCCATAAATGATGACTTTCCTAATGAAAAACTCTTAGTCGTCTTTAGGGAACCTTAATTTGCTAATATAGTGAATTACTTAGTCACAAACCAATGGTCTAAAAAAGATATATACCGTTTCTTATCTCAAGTCCAGTATTTCTTTTGGGAGGAACCGTAATTATTAGGAGATGCATTCCCGATGAAGAGATTAAGAGTGTTTTATCCTTCTGTCACGAATTTGCATGCGGCAGACACTTTGGTCCCCGTAAGACTGTGGAAAAGGTCAGGCAAAGTGGGTTCTATTGGCCTACATTGTTCAAAGGTCCTTATGAATTTTGTAAGACGTGCCCTAGATGCCAAATGTTAGGATGGATCTCGAAATGAGATATGATGCCCTTCCACCCAATTCTAGAAATAGAACTCTTTGATGTTTGGGGCATCGACTTTATGGATCCATTTCCTAATTCATTTAGAAACCAATACATATTAGTTGCTTTTGACTATGTGCCCAAGTGGATAGAGGTCATTCCTAGTAGAACTAATGATAACAAAGTTGTCATAAAGTTTTTGAAAGAGAACATTTTCTCACGCTTCGGAACCCCTCGTGCTATCATCAGTGACAATGATACTCACTTTTGCAATAGAGGTCTTATGCGAAAGTATGCCATAACTCACAAGTTGTCCACACTTTATCATCCTCAGACCAATGGGCAGGTTGAGATTTTTAATAGACAAATCAAGCTTATTTTGGAGAAGACTGTAAACCAAAATCGGAAAGATTGGTCCACCAAACTTGTAGATGCCCTCTAGGCCTACATGATCGCTTTCAAGACAATTGTAGGGATGTCTTCTTATAGGTTAGTTTTTAGGAAGGCTTGCCACCTACCCACTGAGTTAGAGCAGCAGGCGTTATGGGTAATCAGGCAGCTAAATATCGACGTGACTAAGGTCGGTGACCTTCAAAAATTACAAATTTCTAAATTAGAGGAGTTGAGAAATGAGGCTTATGAAAATAATAAGATCCTAAAGATAGAGTTAAGATTTTTCATGATTAACACATCATAAGGAAAATATTTATCCCCGAAAAAAGTCCTACTTTATAATTCTAGGCTTCATCTTTTTTTAGGAAAACTAAAATCAAGATGAACTGGGTCATTCGTTGTAAAAACTGTGTTTCCACACAGTGCTATAGAGATCAATGACACTAAGAATGGAAATGACTTTAAGGTAAATGGTCAACGCCTTAATCTTTCTTGGAATCTGTGCCGATAAATGAAACGGTTATGGGTCTTTTCGACCCAGTGTAACGGTAACTTTCCTCTTTTACATTCCATTTCATGCATCTATATATTTCTTTCAAACATTGGGGACAATGCATGAGATAAGTGTGTGGGAGGGCTTTAACATGACTAATATAACTAAAAAAAGAATATATATATATATATGAAAACTTTTTGAAAGAAAAGAACAATATTTTGATATATTTTTTGTAATAAATTAAGTCAATTTTAAGGAATAGGAAAATCATAATTAGGATTTCTTATACTTAGTCAAAAAAGATGATTTGTTTGATTTTCAGGGTTAGGAAGAAAATTGGTTAAAATAATTTAGTCTTGATCTTTACCTTGAAGAAATATGCACACTTTATACACTTATACAGTTAAGGTTAAAAACAAAGATTCTTATGTCTTATAAGAAAAAAGAAAAAAAACATATATATATGTATATCTATAAACAAATTTAATTATTGATTAGCTAGACGCTTTGGCCTAAGCAAACCTTGGTATCTATGCAAAAGATGATTAAATAAATTTGAATATATATATATATATATATATATATATATATATATATATATATATATATATATATATATATATATATATATATATATATATATATCCTCTGATTAAGCTGGGTATTTGTGCCTCATGAAGCATAAGTATTAACGCCTAAAAGTGGTGCATTTTATAAATAAAAACCTTTTGTTTCGTGACCTTGTTTGCTTGAATGTTTAAGCCCTTAGGGGGGTTTTCTCACCTTGTGCCCTAAGACTGTTCGGTTTGGGTGTCACCGACTAAAGGCTCGTTACATGGGTAGATTAGAAAGCCTAATGGAATTGAGGAATAAATACCACCAAAAATAAAAATAAATAAGGCATAAGAGTTAAAGTTAAAGAACCCTTAGTTAAAACTTTACGGTCACGATGGTGCATATGACTTAGGGTAAAGTAATAGACTAGATGAGAAATACATTTTGACTCCTTACTTTGATTGATGACATATTTTTGAATAGAGATTAAGTTTAGGAATGAAAAGTACGATTTCCTATAATTTATATATTACTTGAACTCTTACAATAATACCTCAAATATTTTCTCTCTTCCAAATGCATTTCAAAAATACTAGCATTTTTTTTCTTTCTTTATAGATTTTGTAGGTGCAATCCACTGAAAACTCTCACAAGACAAAACTCGTCCTCTAAGGATAACTTAGAAGTTTAACGGCTTATTGCACAAGCTCAGTAGAATCGAGTGACATGTAAAAGTGGGCAAAATAATTTCTTAGGATTAGTTTTTATCTTTTGCACGAGGGCGAGCAAAAGATAAGTGTGGGGGTGTGATCGGTCAAAGATATTACATATATATTGTCACATTACCATGTTTATTATCTAATAAATTGTATTAATAATTCTCATTTTTATTTAATAATGTGCAGGCCCATTGTTAATGGAGATGGCAAAGAAATGAGCCCAAAAATCAACTTTAATTCTGATTTAAATCTTAATTAAAGAGGAGATAAATATCCTGGAGGATAGAGATAATTCCAGCTGAAGATCAAATCATATCAGAGAGGATTATTCAAATAAAACCGGTTAATTTAGTTTTATAAGAATCCAAATCGGTTAGCTTGAGAATCACCGTAGATCAGATCAGAATCAGAGACTAACAAGAAAATCCAACCGGATAAAAGGGGGCAACACCACACGATATTGTGATCTCCACTTGGATGTGGCCACTTGGCCACATCATTGCCCCAGATCCGCGACCTAGTAATGGAGATAAGGGGTGCGTCCTCACTCCTCTCCCCTCTGGGTTTTTGCCTATAAAAGGCTGGTTTCTCACTGAAAGGGAACTGAAAATTAGTTTAAGGTTTTACTCTTTGTTTTTAGAATTTAGATTCTTTGTTAGATAGTATTGAGAAGTTGTATCTCTATTTTTAATTCATAGTTCAGTCCAGATACAAGTGAGAGATAGGAAAAGAGTGATTGTAATTTAAAGTTGAAGTGACATCAATAAAGGTTCAAAGCTTCTCTTCTTCTCCAATTCACGGGTATGTGTTATTTCATTTACATATCTTATTTTACTTTAGTCATGAGTAGCTAAATTCATTTTTCTGGGCTCACAATCATCTCTCTCTGATACTTCTCTTGTTTTGAATGATTTTGATATAAAAAACCCAACGGAATCATATGTCTGCCTTAAACTAAGCCTATCTTCTTTGAAAATGTTCTTGAAGGCACATGAGGATGGGTTTGGATTTCTAAACTTCTATTTTTTTTTAAACATCACTTGAACTTTTTTTATTTCATACTTGAAAGACAACTTGATGATTTAACATTCAGTTCAAGGTGATTTCTTAAAAAAAAGAGTTAACTTTTTCAAATAATCTTATTTGCTTTACTTAAGACTTTCGAAACTCAAGCTCAAGTTTTTGCTTATGATCAAGTTGGCGCACCGAGACGTTCAAGAGAAGAATATGTCGTTGAGTAGTAGGATAGTGAGCCCAGATCTTTTTCATATTAAAACAAACAGCCAAACAATCTTCAACACTTTTTAAAAATCACCTTTTCCAAAGCCTTCTCTAAGTTTTTAATTTTTCTTTTAATCACTTCCTTACTCTCCATTCTCTTTTCAACATAAAAAAACACCGACACCATTCTTGGTTTTTTAAACAAAAATATCGAAAAGCTTCCATCACATTCCTCCGTATGGACATGACTGATTGGTAGTGAAAAGTGCATTTTTATCATCATATTTATCATCACATTTTCATATTTATTCATTTAATTCTGCACATTTATTAATAATTTGTAATTTATTGTGTGCAGGCCTCGAATTATTATTTTAATAATAAATAAAGCTTAAAGAGCCCAAAAGCCCAGATCCAAGCCCATATTTGAAGCCCAAGAGTCAAAGTGCAAATAGCAGATTGTCAAAGTGCAAATACACAAAGGGCTGAAGTTGCAAATATCAAAGATGAGGGAAGGATAGACTTCTACCCAACCCTAAACTCTTGCAGATGTGAATGAAAAGAGTGCAGAGATAAGGAAATTCGTTTAAAAGAGATTGGGAGAATTCAAAATCTAGGTAACTTGATTATCAAGTTATCTCGAAATCCCAATATAAAGAGCCCGGATCAAACTTCCAGAAGCAAACGCCCAGATGGACGGATCAGGAGAAGCCACGCACTAAAGCGCGTGGCAATCTGCCACTATACTGCCGCAAAATTGCGGCAAAATCCCAGTTTTTGCGGCAATCCGAGCTTATCCAGAGACCATTTTTCGTGGGCAACTTCATCCGGGACTCTTCGGCCTTCTGCACCTATAAATACCCCCTGCAGTGCAACGTACAGGGTAGTCCAGCGTCCAGCAAAGGGCCAAAAAGCTAGGGTTTAGTTTTTAGGTTAGATTTTATTTTCGTTTTTATTTGTAAATTTTGTAACTGAGAGTGGAGGAAACTTTCATGGAGGATGGAGTCTTCGCTTGTACTGAGGTGACAGCGGTATAAGCCCGCTTATCTTCCATTGTTAATGAAATCCGTTTAAGGTTCGTTTTTGTTATTATTTTATGTTTTTCATCTCTTGTTTATTCTTGTGTTTCTCTGTTTCTATTTTCTTTATTCTATTTGTTCTCTAATGCCTTGTGAACAATGAGACCCAACTGCTTCGAGACTGCCTAGCCAACGAAGATCCCTTGATGGCTTATGGCGATTAACTTCCTATAGCCATACTTGCAAGTCTTCCGAGAAAAGGTAAATCATCGCAACGGTTCAAAGGTAAGCAGGCTGAAGAGGTTCGTACGTGTTTTCTTTATTTTCTTTCTTTAGTTTTGATCCACATCTTCCACAATTCTTTTCTTCACTTCATTGTAAATACCATTCATTGTAAATACCACTGCTAATAATAAAAAGATAATTTTTAGAGTAAAACTTGCTTAACGCTTCCATCGCAGTCCCTCCCTGAGGATCACGACCCGCATAGCCTTGCTACAGCGGATTAGAATTGAGAACTTGCACATCCTATTCTTAAAACTAAAATACTATATTTTTGCGTGCAGGAAAACTCAGTCAACAATGACCTATTAACCCAAAGCTAGACGGTAATTCTCACTGCTTTCACTTTAAATTATTGGGTTTCTTTGAATCCCATCATTTATCTTTGGCAAGGTCTGGGTGCACCCACATGATTTCTCCAGTCTTCAACGTCAGTGGAAGGAGACCTTTAGTCTCCTGCTGCTTTGCTGAAGGATTACTTATCTCTAGTCGTGCTTTAGAGATTGGAGGATGTCTGTCGGGAATAGTAACCTTTGGTAGAGTGCCGAACTCAAGTGTACCATGCTTGCGGTGACTTTCTTTTGTTCTAATTTTAAAGTCAGAATTCTGGCATCAACCAAAGTCTGAATTTTGTCTTTGAGGACAAAACATTTGGGGGTAGGATGGTGAACCATCCTATAGAAGAGACAGTAGTTGGGATCGTTAGTGCATCCCGCTTCATTAGGGCATCAAACCTTTGCCAGCTTCAACTTGTTGCCCTTTTGGAGTAAATGGAATATTGTAACCACCTGCTCATTTTTGAAGGAGTACTGTTTCGGAGGAAACTTGAACTCCGGATTGCTGACGCCATTCTTCTTGGTTTTCAGAGGAGTTTCCTTCGACAACTCCACAGACATGGTTTCTTTCCCTTTCATTTAGGAAGACTGTGTTATTTCGCTGCGTCCTTTGTTGTTCATACACCATTTCCCTCTAGGAATGTAAGGCTCAATCTTTTTAGCTCACTTCTCGGCTATTTCAGCTTGCTCAACCAGCTCTTTTCAAGTGTGGGCCTTAACAACTCCCATGCGAATTTCTACTTGGTCCAGAAAGTTGTGCCTACATGTCTGCAATAACATAGATAATGAAATCCCTGCTGGACACATCAGAGATAGGTTCATGAATCTCTTAATGTAATCACGGACCGATTCTCTTTTCTTTTGCATGGTGAAAAGAAGTTTATCCATGGTTACCTTGGTATCATATTAATAGAAGCGAGAGAGGAACCGAGTCTCTAAATCGATCCAAGAATTAATGAAACCCGGTGGAAGGCTTCTGAACTAGTCGAAGACCACTCTTTTGAGAATACTGATAAACAATCTGGCCATTATGGCATTATTATCTATTACATTACCAGTCTGGGACCAAAAATAATAGATATGCTGGTTGGGTGAGCTCTTACCATCATATGTATGTAACGTAGGTGGTTTGAATTTCGATGAGTATGGCACTGAATTCCACTCTAGTGGGTAAGGGCGAGTCATGCCTGCTTTCTTCAGCTCATCCCTCTGAGATAGGGATGCGATTTGAGCTTGGATGCCCTTAATAACCTCGGCATCAGTTGAAGAACTGTTCTTTGACTTTTCAGTCTTAGGCTGTTTAACATCATTATTCTCCTCCTCGTTATGATTGCTTCCGGTATCATTGTTATTCTGGTTGGTGAAGAGCTGAGCTAACATTTGTTGGATATTGTCTAAGGCTTCTTGCTGGGCCTTGAAGGTCTGCTCTTGAGCCTCCATCCATCGGCAAAAGTCATCATTGTTGTTATCGGCCATATTAGCCGACACACTGCCTGTTTGCTTAGAGCTGACCGTTACTGAAGAGGCATATCCACTAGCTTCTCCCTCATCATTGGACCATTGGAAGAGACTTTTCAGTGGTTCTGGTGACATCACCCCAGTTGAAGAGGATGGTTGTTCATAATTATAGGATATTGCTACCCTGGATCTTGTGCCTTAGAACGCACCTTCTTATCCTACTAAGACTTGACCCAAAGCAGGGTTATAGTCTAAATCTGGAGAACTAAATGAAGGAGTGTTTGATCTTGTCTCCCTCGTCTGCCCCTGAGCGTTTCACGTCCCCTCCCTATCATGTTGACTGATGCGGAGAGAAGATCTGGAACGTTTCATGCTTTGTTTCTTTTCTGAGGCTTCACAGGGGCTTGAATCGATAGTCGAATGAAAACTACCATCGATTTGGAAGGGTGGTGGGGGCTGACCTTAGTTGGTAATGGACTTAGTAGACCATCACCAACTGGCACCCTAATTGTTCACAGCAGGTGGGAGAAGTATGGAGTAGTTCTAACTTTCGTTTGTTAGTTAAGAACTCTCATATGTCAGGATTAACCAGGCCTAAGCAACTCGAGGAGATCACGTACTGGAATGTTCAGGCCGGAGAACTCTAGCATTGGGGTTCCTCTTTTTAACTATAGGTGATTTTAAAACTACCACACGAGTAGTATTAACTTCGATCGGCGAAGTTATACTTGTAGATCCGCTGCTAAGTGCGAATTTAGCGCCATGAGGCTTTGGGAGCGAAGTCGTAGTAACTTCACTTTTAGCACAGGATGGTATAGCATGAAGTAGTGTTTTGTTCTTTGCATTGTGGTGAAGGTACGTAGTGCTTTAATTCCAGCTTCGCAGCTAGCATATACAACGTTGCCAAAACTTAAGGGCGTCTTGCCCTTATCTTCGCATGATAGACGAAGTTGAGCTTCAACTTTGCCTAAAACTTTGCGCGAAGAAAATTCTTGCTTCGCCCTCCATACATGCTTACCCTGAGCAGTGTTAGGTTCGCGTGGAACCTATTTGGCTTCGAGTGAAGTCAATTTATCCTCAGTTGTGACTGGGGGAAATTGAACCGATCCTTGCCCACCCGCATGCTGCTGGCTTAGCCTCAATTGGAGCTGCCTTCTGATTTATAGCCAGTAGGGTTTTGGCTATGAAGACCCTCCTGTGCTTCTGTGCATGGAGTGCTAGGCTACCCCCAAAGTGGATGACCAAGTTTTCGATGGTAACAGGTTCAGCATTCTGATCGTTGTATTGAGACATCATCTCCTTGTTGCGGAAGAAGATCTTATTCCCCAGCGGAGTTGCCATCTTGTTTTTCATTGAAAATTGATCGGGAAAACTTACAAAATATTGAGGAGCAATTGCAAGTAACTCTTGAAAGAAAGAAAATTACAGGTATGTCTCCTCTGAGATTCTGGGGAAGTTGCTGGTAGGAATCTGATTAGTGCGCGATCACTTTATCCCTTTGACAATGCAATCGGCCATGTGTACAAATCTTCTTGAGTGGATTTCCTTCTCGCTTGGTTCTGAAAATCTTTGAAGAAAGCTTTTTGAGATCCTGAAGGAAAGAGAGCTGAGTCTCTGGGGTGCTTTGGAAGCAAGAATGCAAGATGGCACTTTTGTTTTAGATCTCCTCAGAATCTCTCAATTCTCCAGCCAATGTCCTCTCTTTCTCCGCCCCTTTTCTCATCATGCAAGGGGTTATTTATACCCATAATAGGGGCGTAACTATCCCCTTAAATTCAGCAAGACTGAATCAGTCTATTAGCTTCGCGCAAGGCTAGAAATAGCCTTACCGCGAGGCTATCTGCCAGCTTCTGGCGAAGCTAAAAAGTTCTTGTGAACTATTAATAGCCATCGTGACTTAATTGTTTCCAGTTAACTGGGATGAAGTAGGCGGGTGTAACCGCCCACTTAAAGTGGCATTAACCCCACTAATGTATTGGGATTCACCCATTAATCCCTTGGGGGACTTAAAACGATCAATTGATGACCTGGTAAAGCTCGCCGCGAGCTAAGTGAGAGCTTCAGGTGAAGCTCATTTCAGGCGAAGTTATATCCAGAGCTTCAACCGAAGCAAGAACTTAGCTCAGAGCAAAGCTGGGTGATGCTTTTCGCCAAGCTAGGAGTTAGCTCAGAGCAGAGTTGGACCACTCCATCTCTAGTGAAGTTGGAGATAAAGCTTCTGGCGAAGCTTAAGGTTACCCTTTTAGCGGGGCTAAAGGGAGCTTCGTGTGAAGCTAGTGGCTTCAGCCATTTAGCAACCTTGGATCTCTACGTGGCTAGGTATTTGATTAGACTTGGTTCATAGACCTGCTTTGGCCTCTTCATAGGCAACTTTGGCTTACTGTCTACATTACTAGATCAGTAGAGTCCAAGTTATTGCTTTGTCCCTCGGAGATGGGTAAAAACTAGTTGTCAGCTTGTCTGCAACTTTTCTTTTGTAACTGTCGACAAGTTAGGTATCGTTTCAAGATAAGTCTGAGAGTTTTATCTTTTTAGAGTGTCAACTCTTAACAAACAACAAAGTAATATTGCAGGCACATCAATGCTAACAATTATAAGTGAAATATTCTTGAACAGTTGATTTACATGAAAAACTTGATAGAATGTTGCATTAAAAAAAACAAGCGTAGAATCCAGTTTACCTACTATGTTAAAATATTACAATAAGTATAAATTAATTTCAATACCAATGAATGGTATCATGCATTAATACCAAAAGCCAGTACAGATCCATGAATAATTCAAAATTAAAATTTTAGAACTACAAGAAACAAAATAGAATAAATGATTAGTCTCCAATATTGCATATTTCATACTACACTTCCACACTTATCTTAATAAAATTCTGTTTAATAATGGGTGTTTCTCCTTATTTCTAGGTCCATGGCTTGAAGAAGAAGAGAGGCCCAAAAACTCCACATATTTGAGGATTTTTAGAGTCAGAAGAGAAGCCCACACATAAAGCCCAAATCTGCTGAACCAGGGAGCAGAAGTCAACAGTATGGGGATACCTACAAGCCACCCATACTGGCACCAGTCTGCTGAAGCTGGCGCCAGCAGACTCGCGCCAGTATGACCACGGAAACATGGCTAGGGCTACGTTTCCATGGCAGTCCTGGCATCACTCGAGTGGTGCCAGGGGCCATACCTCCCACGTGATGTCCCATGCCTCCCTTTGCTATAAATAGCCCCCTGGACTTCCAGAGCAGGATATATGCAATGTTTTAGGGTAGTTTCATCTCTATTTTGTAGTTGAGGATATTTTACGTTAGTGTTCTTCCTCTTCCTCTTTTGTATTTTTCATTTCTTGTAGATCTTGTCATAGGGAGAGAGAGTTGTACATGTTGGGAAGCAAGAGTGCTTGTAATAGAAGGTGACAATCTATGAAAGGTGCTCTCTTAACTTATCTTTGTTTTCTTCTCTCTAATCCTTTTTTCATGTGTAGCTAATTTTTCTCTCATGGCAACTAACTACTAGCCACTAACTAGTTTAACTTCTTTTATGATAATCCACATGAATGTAATAGCCTCTACTTAGCCTTGCTCTTGCAAGGGCCATTAATGGCTCATGATGATGGATCTAACACTCTAACTTCCTAACAAGCTAACATTACTTTACTCCATACTTACTTTTAGTTTTGATGGTTTAAGTGCAGCTTGCACTTATTTTGTTAAGTTGGGATGTGATGAGTTACATATGGGTCATGCTTTGAAACGCTCTTGAACTAAGGACTAGTGATTACCAAGGATAAATGTGAGGCAACTATCACTAAGAGGTTAGCATGTTGGTGGAGTCATTAGTAGTTAGTAGCCATGCGTTTTCTTTCTTTTACACTTTGTTTTAAATATTCTAAAAACCACAAAGACATTCTTTTCTATGTTTCCCACTTCTTTGTTTTTACCGTACTTCTCTTTTACATTCTTTGTTTTCCTTTCTTTTCATTCTTTCAAACATTGAAGAACTTTAACACACACGTGAATCAACCGGTAAAGCTTCTATCGCCTCCCATCCCTATGGATTCGACTCGTTTTAGCCTCTATGCTATAACAGAAGTATCGAGGAAGCCAAAGCGCACACACTTTAAATCTTTATTTCAAAATATATATTTTTTGTGCGTGGTTTTCCCTCGATCAAATTTTGGCGCCGTTGTCGGGGATGGGAACGGTTTGCTTTCATGTTTTTGTTAACCTTTCTTCTTCGTTTTTTATGTGCAGGTTAAATTTTTAGCATTGCAGATCCAAATTTGCTCTTGTGTGGTTGAATAAATTCTTGTATATTTTTATACTCTGCTGCTAATTTTGTTTATATTACTTGTGCACTTTAATAATTTTAAGAACAAAAATACGAAAATTGGATGCTTTAAAACGGTTTAGACATTTGCATCTAGGCACGTGTCAATTTTTATCCAATATATTGTATTTTATTCTTGTGTTGTTGTGATATTAACGGAGGTATACATATTGCATTGCATATAGTTAGAACAAACACGTGGATGATTTACTCGCTTTGCATGTTCATTCTTATCTATATTACACATTTGCACAAATTGAACTTAAGGGCAACATCCAATACAACATAAGGTGGGGAAGTCATTATCCTCCCTTAGCCCAAAATCACCTCCCCACTTACACAACCCAAACCTAAATAAAATTTGCTAGATGTTGGCGCATAGGGATATCTCGGACTCATTTAAGAGATTGACCTAAGGGGAAAGTTGTTATAATTTGACTCTTACTAAATCGGTGTCTAAGGTTGGAGATTGAGAGACGAAACCTTGAAGAACAGTGGCTTAGCGTAATTAGGCCCATTGCCCTGGCACGGATACCTCCCACTGATCTTACCCCTACCTGGACGATTAACTTGTGGTCAGATTCTAACAAGGTACACCCCGTGGACAGTCTAACTAGTTAGGAATCGTCTAGATCTAAGTCAACCCTAGCATAGGCTTGTTTTCGTTTTCTTTTTCTTTATTTATTTGTTTGTTTGTTTTTCTTTTTTGTAAATTGTGAAATGGATTTTAACAACAACAGTTTTTTCAATCCTAACATGAATCCATATTTCACACCGACCTCATTTAACTCAGATAACTCCAATCTGGATATGTACAACATGAACCAACTATATATACCGAATTGGAATTATCCGACTCAATTGACCCATACCCCCAATCCTATAACCAAGATTTTAAAAATAATTTCTACACATCACAGAGTCAATGGGGAATCACCTCTCCCAAATCAAACTTTCAACCGCCTTGTCCACAATTTTCACAAAATTCATTCCCCAATTTTGGTTAATATACTCCTTTTCCTATTCCACCAACCGAAGAAAAATCTGATTTGGAAAGGAGTATGGAAGAGTCCCTACAACGAATTCAAAATTTGCGCAATTCACATGAAACTCCATACACTCTAGAACATCCAATTGAAGAGAAATATGTGCTAGAAAAGAGTGTGGAACTCTTTTGTGAAACAGCAAAACAATTTCAAAATATGTGGGACTCTTCACCTCAACCAAACTTTTAAGAGTCATCTTTCCGGTCACACCATTTCAAACTACACAACCACCAATTCTAGAAATGAATATGGAACTCTTGTGTGAGTCTGAGCAATAATTTCAAAATCTGACGGACTCACAACTTAACCATAATCAAAACCAACTTCCATACTTACCTTATCAAGAAGAACCAATTCCAACGAGTATAGAAGACATGATTCAGACTCAAAATCCTGTTACTCGACCTATCAGTAGGTTAGACTCAATATTGAGTGAACTGATCAAAGAGAATGAGAAAAGTCTTTTTTGTCAACCTTTGACCAATCCTTATATCCCTAACCCTACCAATTGGACCCAAGAATCATGTGATTTTGGAAATCAAGATTCAATTTTCTTACATTTATTTGAACTTGCTCAAAATTTTAAGAACCACCTTGATATTTTGGTAAGTTATCCCTTTTCAAAAATTGAAATTAACCATGAAGGTGATCCTAAAACTCATGTTAGTTATTCCATTTCACTTTTTGACTCAATAATGACTCCAGTATCTTTATCAGAAATTTTCTTTATTCCGGAGTCAACATTGAATCCTATACCAATACACCGTGAAATTGAATCATCAATATCGTATGATCACACTTTATTGATGGGGGAAGTGCGTGAACATCAATTCTTTAGTTTGTACCCTATTTTTGAACCAATTTCGACTCTCCCTTTTGAACCTCGACATTATCAGAGTCAAATTCTCGAGTCAGTATCGATTTTTGTTCTTGTTCCATTTGAGTCCAAATCCATTATCTCTCAGAATCACACTTCATTGTTGGACAAGCAAGTTGAAGAAATTGACTCAGTAGTTATTTTTGAAAATTGGACATTTGATGGGGGTAATTTTTTCAATAAGATCATAAAGTTCTCCAATATTTTACTGGGTTGTATTAGAGAGGTCACTGGTGAGTTTCTGTAAGATCCACGATATTTTGATTGGGTAATAATGCTTGGCCCAATCAGACCACCGCCAGAGCCACTACCATAAGGTAATCTTCCTTCCCTTTCCCTTTGTTTCATGTATATACACATTCACGATGCATTGAGGACACTGCATGAGATAAGTGTGGGGGAAGGTTTACTAACATAGTTAGTTTTACATTTTCTTTCTTTTACACTTCTTTTTAATTAAAAAAAATCTTTTATATAAAAACTCTGTTCTTTTCTTTTTACAAAAATTTTTGAAACAAGATAAATAGTTTCGATTTATTTTTAAGAAAATGAAGATTATCTTAGGAATGAGGAAGACCTAAAATTATAAAATTTTAAACCGAGTCAAAATAATAGATCTTGTTTAAATTTTAGGATAAGAAAGTAAGATTGAAAAGATAATTTGATCTTAAATTTTTTACCTTAGATTTATGCACTGCACACTTACACAATTTTTGGGATTGAACAAAGACTAAAAATGCCATAAAAATATATATTAAAATTATAATAATAAAAATTACTTATTGAAGCTGGGTAGTTATGTCTCAGGAAGCATGATTATTCACGCCTAAAAAGGTGAACAAAAATAAAATAATCCCCTTTAGTTTTGTGGCCTTGTTTACTCAAGTCCTTAAGTCCGAGGGATACTTTCTCATCTGGTGCCCTAAGATTATCTGGTTTGGGAGTCACCGACTAAAGGCTCACTACCCGGGTAAATAAGAAAGCCTAAGAAAACTAAGAGAAGAAAAAGAAAAAAATAATATATATTGATAGAAATAAAATGCATGAAAGTTAAAGTCGATATCCCAAAAATTTTCACAATTCACAAAGTGCATATTTTCTAAGAGTTTTATTAAAGATCAAAGAATCGATTCAATTTTAAATTCTTATATTTAATTTATAACAAAATTTTGCATTTTGACTTAGTTTAAGGAAGAATAATTTCTGGTTAACCTATGACCTTGGATCGGTTAAATTTTTTGTAAAAAAATTTCAACACTTTTCTCTCTTTCAAAATGCGTTTTCAAAAATACTAACATTTGATTTCTTTCTTTAAGGATTTGTGGGTGTAATCCGCTGAAAACCCTCAGGAGACAAAAAAATCCTCCTCTAAGGGAAATCTAGAGGTTTAATGGCTTGTTGTATATGCTCAGTGCAATCGAGTCACCTGCGAAAATGGTGTAATAATTTTCTTAATTTTTTGTTTTGCTCGGGACGAGCAAAAGATAAGTGTGGAGGTGTGATTAGTCTCCAATATTACATATTTCATACTACACTTTCACACTTATCTTAATAAAATTCTATTTAATAATGGGTGTCTTTCCTTATTTCCAGGTCCATGGCTTGAAGAAGAAGAGAGGCTCAAAAACTCCAAATATTTGAGGATTTTTAGATTCAAAAGAGAAGCCCACACATAAAGCCCAAATCTGCTGAACCAGGGAGCAGAAGTCAACAACATGGGGATACCTACAGGCCATCCATACTGGCACTAGTCTGCTGAAGCTGGCACCAGCAGACTGGCGCCAGTATGGCCGCAGAAACGCGACCTGGGTGGCGTTTCCGCGTCGGTCCTGGCACCACTCGAGTGGTGCCAGGGGCCATACCTCCCACGTGATGTCCCATGCCTCCCTTTGCTATAAATAGCCCCCTGGACTTCCAGAGCAGGATATATGCAATGTTTTAGGGTAGTTTCATCTCCATTTTATAGTTTAGGATAGTTTAGATTAGTGTTCTTCCTCTTCCTCCTTTGTATTTTCCATTTCTTGTAGATCTTATAATAGGGAGAGAGAGTTGTACATGTTGGGAAGTAAGAGTGCTTGTAATAAAAGGTGACAATCTATGAAAGGTGCTCTCTTAACTTATCTTTGTTTTATTCTCTCTAATCCCTTTTACGTGTGTAGTTAATTTTTATCTCATGGCAACTAACTACTAACCACTAACTAGTCTAACTTCTTTTATGATAATCCACATGAATCTAATAACCTCTACTTGGCCTTGCTCTTGCAAGGGCCATTGATGGCTCATGATGATGGATCTCACACCCTAACTTCCTAACAGGCTAACATTACTTTACTCCATGATTACTTTTAGTTTTGATGGTTTAAGTGTAGTTTGCACTTATTTTATTAAGTTGGGATGTGATGAGTTACATATGGGTCACGCTTTGAAATGCTCTTAAACTAAGGACTAGTGATTGCCAAGGATACATGTGAGGCAACTATCACTAAGAGGTTAGCATGTTGGTGGAGTCATTAGTAGTTAATAACCATGAGTTTTCTTTCTTTTTCACTTTGTTTTAAATATTCCAAAAGCCACAAAGATATTCTTTTCTATGATTCCAACTTCTTTGTTTTCACCTTACTTCTCTTTTACATTATTTGTTTTCCTTTCTTTTCATTCTTTCAAACATTGAAGAACTTTTAACACACACGTGAATCAATCGGTAAAGCTTCTATCGCCTCTCGTCCATGTGGATTCGACTCGTTGTAGCGTCTATGCTATAACAGAAGTATCGAGGAAGCCAAAACACACACACTTTAAATCTTGATTTCAAAATATACACTTTCTGTGCGCGATTTTCTCTCGATCAATAAACAAGGAGGGTGATAGTAAAACTAAAGATCAAGTTACTAATCAGTCTAATACAAATAATAATGTAGGAGAGCAAAGCCAGAAGTCCAGACTCAACAAGAGCCCAGACAGAAGTCCTGGTCAATCACACGGTCTATCGGGCAATACAGAGGAAGACCCAACAAAAAACAGAGAGGCAGACATAGGATGTCAGTCGGCCGCCCGATCGACTGACCTAAGGGAGAAAAGACTGATCCAGTCCCCTGGTCGACCGGCCAGAAGACGGGTTTAAAATAGAGAGCTCGGCTCTTTAACCAGTCGACAACCCGGTTGACAAGAAAGACCAGCGGTCGACCACCGAGTCGACCACCACATGAATATCAGCAATTCTGATTTAGATTAGGATTTTATTCAGGTCCAATTTAGATTTCGATTGATTTTCTCTTTTTTCGATTGATTTTCTCTTTTTTTATTTTGATTTCCTTTTTTGTTATTTTGAATATAGATTTCATAGATAGATTAGGACTTATTATAAGCTTATAAATAGGCCTTTGTATTCTCTATTTTGGTATCGACTTTTGAGTAAGAAAATTGAGTTTATTCTCTCTAATTTCTCATGAATTCGAGTTGGTTATCTTGGTTCATGGATTCAAGTTGCCGTGTTCGTGGATTCGAGCATAATTTCTATCTGAAGATTTCTTCTAGGGTTTGTGGGCTCTGGAATGAGATCTAGCCGGCGTCGTTCGCTTTCCCACTCCATATCAATTGGTATCAGAGTTTCAACAAACGTTCTGACGATGGCCGAAAATGATGACGAACAACCACGCCTTCCACAAGGGCAGGCGTTGTTGAAAGAGATATCACCAGCATCAAATCATCCTTGGACCGGATGACCCAAGCAATAGAAAAGATATATTTCAAGATCGATGATCAAAGTCTTACCGATGGTATGTACCAAAGCGAATGTGAGCGTTAATCAATCAATTTTCATTCACCACCTCCACCTCCATCAAGAAATCCTCATCCACAACCTCCGCCACAACAAATTCCCCTCCAATAATCACCACCATGACAACACCCATGCCAACCATCACCACCCCCAAGACATCCTCTATGAAATCTTCCATATGAAGATCTTTCTGACGAGGAGAAATTCCACAACACCTTCTATCCAGAAGAAGGCTCCGAAGAAGGGGTTGATGATGGAAGGATGGCATATGGAAGAGGCCCTAGGTGGATGGCTAATCCTAATCCCAACAGGGGAGAGGGATTCCCTTTTCCTAACCCGGATAGGAGAAGAGGAGACTAAAGATCTAACGAGTATAGGATGAAGATCAAGGTTTCTTCTTTCAGTAGGAATGTTGATATCGAATCCTTCTTCGACTGGGTTTATGCAGTAGGGAAGTTCTTTGACATGGCTTATATCTCCGAGAAGAAGCATGTCAAGTTCGTGGCATACAAGCTCTAGAGAGGAGTAACCACATGGTAGGATCAGCTACAAATCACACGGAGGCGCCAAATAAAACAAACCAGATGACATAGAGGCACATGAAATTACTTCTACAAGGAAAATTCCTTCCACATGATTGTCAGCAGATCATTTACAATCAATTTGAGCAATGCAGACAAGGCACAAGAATTATTGCTGCATACACAGAGGAATTCTTTCACCTTTCAGCACGGTGCAACCTATCCATGACAGAGGATCAACAAACGACCAAGTACATCAATGGGCTAAGGTATCGCATCCAAGAACGTGTAATCTTCCACGACATATTCTCTGTAGATGAAGTCCACAGCAAGGTTATGAAGATAGAGAGGCTACAAAGCAGAGTTCTACCTTTCAAGCGTCCGTTGTCAATCGAAGAGCCATTAAAAGGCGACGAAGTTCAGCTGAGCTCCACGACGGCTGATGAACTACTAGCACAACTGACGGTCAAAGCCTCTATGTCAACACCAACAACAAACCTTGCAGTCGCAAAGAAGAAAGAAAATCCCTCCACCAAATCTAGGATCGACAAGTGTTACAGGTGTGGTGAACCTGGACATAAATACAATGAGTGTCCAAAGAGGAGACAAGTTAACATGGAAAACTATTAGGAAGAAGACGATGTGCAAATTGAGACTAATCTAGAAGACTCTAATTTAGTCAAAGAACATGGAGATCCTGTAGCTTATGTTGTTCAGAAAATACTCTGCAACCAGAAAATCCCCGATACCACACATCGACATCAAATCTTCTACTCAAGATGTTCGGTCAAGGATAAGGTATACAACCTCATCATCGACAATGGAAGCTGCGAGAACATCGTGCCTAAGGCACTTGTAGATTATTTTAATTTGGAGACGAAGCCGCTTCATCATCCCTACGATATTGGGTGGATAAAGAAAGGCCCCTCTATCAAGGTAACGGATCTATGCCTTCTTCCTATTTTCATTGGTAATACTATCAAGACTCCATTGCTTGTGATGTTGTCGACAGACAAGTGCCATATTCTTTTGCAGCGTCCATGTCGATTTGATGTTGATGCGATGCACATGGGAAAGAAGAACATATATTTGTTCACTTGGAAGGGCAAAAGAATTGCCATGAGACCAATTCTGCTTACTCCAAAGTCTACACAAGAAAACACATCCAGACTCATATACCTATGCAATCAAATTGATCGAAAATCAAGGATGAGTTCTTTTGAAGAGGGAAGGACTCATGTAGGAGAACAGAACCAAAAGTCGAGACTCAACAAGAGCCCATGCAGGAGCCCCAGTCGAACCGCCCGGTTGACCAGATAATACAAAAGAAGAACCAGTAATCAACAGAGAGGCAGACACAGGATGTCGGTCTACTGCCTGGTTGACTGACCTAAGGGAGAAAAGATTGAGCCAGTCCCTTGGCCGACTACCCGATCGACCGACATTGTACGAAAGACCCGTGGTCGACGGCCCGGTCGACCGCCACGCGAATATAAGCAATTCTAACTTAGATTAGGATTTTGTATTCGGGTCCGATTTGGATTCCCCTTGATTTTTTCTTTCTTTATTTTGATTTTCTTTTTTTATTTTGAATTAAATTTCATAGATAGATTAAGACTCATTGTAAGCTTATAAATATGCCTTTGTATTCTATATTTTGGTATCGACTTTGATTAATAAAATTGAGTTTATTTTCCCTAATTGCTCGTGGATTCGAGTTGCTTATCTTGGCATGTGGATTCGAGTTGCTGTGCTCATGAATTCAAGCATGATTTCTACCTGAAGGTTTCCTCCAGGGTTCGTTGGCACTAGAACAAGATCTAACCGGTGTCATTCGCTTCCCCGCCCCGCGTCAAATAATTAAAAAAACCCAAATGAAAAGTTGACCAGCAGGCACATATATGAATAAATAAATAACAAATTATAGATGAACCATGTCAATGAATTATACCAAGATCGAGACCCGCAACCATGGAAGCACCTTAATTGAAAATAAGAGAATCGTGCTGATAGTGTGTTATAAAACTAAGAAAAATTTAAAGAAATGGGAAGAGAAAGCCAAGAAGAATTATTCTCAAGTTTGTGTGCATTTCATTCATCTTTGTAGCCTCTATTTATAAGCAAATATAAGTATAAGTTGCAAGGAAGAAGATGGAGACGACATCCGTTAATTCATGCATTCACAACAAGATCACAAGGAAGAAAGTGGAGAGATCACCTACTAACTCGTGCATTCATACAAGGAAGAAGGTGGAGATGTATCGTGGTCATCCACTAACTCATGCATTTACAGGGACATTAATTTTTTTTGACAACCCCAAACTCTTCATCCTCTTTTAATTCTAATATCCAACTTATCAATATAACCGAGCTATTTGTAGGAATTATCTTCTATCTTCCAAAAGTATCTATATGCACGCCTGTGTGCGCAGGCGCGCGTGTCTATCTGCGTGTGTGCACACGCACGCTTTGTTCATACACTGTATAATAGAAATGGTAAGTTAACATTTCAGAAGTTGTATTAGCAAATCTAAACTAACTCTCAGCATACTCATAATGAAATTCAGAAGGAAACAAGTTCCTAATTTGAATGAAACCTTGATAAAAAAAAATTTCACAATATTTCAGATCTTATTTTAAACCCTTTTGGCATGTTTTGGCTTTAGATTTTCTGTAAAGTGTACTTTATTTTATGTTGTAGTTATAGCCTTCCAGGTTTGCAAATTGTATAAATCATTAATCGCAATTTTCTAAACTATAGTTATATTATGTTTGGATACAAATAGAGTTATCTCAAACTATGTTTTATTTTCTTTCATATGTTTGTTGGAGTTAAGAAAAATCAGTATTACTGGATTTTCTAAACTGAAGACTGCGCTTAGGCCTAAACTTTAAAATTATATTACTGTAATTTAGTAGACTGAGTAAGAGTCAAATAAAAATCAGGTTTGTTTTCTAGAGTTAAGAAGCTTAACTACAAAAAGCTACAATAAAAAAACTTAGCTACAAAGTAAAAAAGGCCTTTCAGGTTTTAAGACTTTAACATAATCCCAAAAAATCCTAAAAGGAAACAATTTTTAAAAAGTTCTCAAGCAAGTGACAGAAGTGTCCAATTTCAACATAGCTATAAGCCAATGTGAAAAGTTTAACCTAATAAGATTTATATATCTAATAATCATAAAACTTATAGTATACTGAACCAACTAAAATATGTGTGCCCCCGTCATGATTACATATTTAAAATCTCTCTCTCTCTCTCTCTCTCTCTCTCTCTCTCTCTCTCTCTCTCTCATCCATATGTCAAAAAGAAAGTGAAATACAAAAAAAATAATATTATGATACCCAACAATCTAATTGTAACATTTATATTCATATCTCAAGAAAAAATTAAATAATAAAAGAGCCGCATTTATTAAGAATCTCTATTTTGAAATAAAAAAAGAACATTTACTTGAGGTAAAAGACATGATACTCATCCCAAAAAAAAAAAAAATGAAACGTGTCTTTTATTTTTTTGATTGAAGATTAGAATTCTCTATAATCAAAGCAAATAATCTATAAAAAAAAGTACAGAAGAAATATTAATAAAATTTATCCGAGCATCATTTCTATTTTTGTTACATGTACGTAGCATGTGCTTAAAATATATAGATTTTAATACTTTCCCTGGAGCTAAATATGCATCTTTGTAAAATAATTTGTGTTTAACGCATGCTTAGATGGACTTGAATCTAAATGGCTCAAACACAATTTTAAATCCTCATTGCCACACTCAAAACTCCAAATAGGCAGAGAACGAGAGAATTGAGAGAGAGATATTTGCATATATTCTAAAATTGTGCTCAGAACCCTAGTTTATTGTCCTATTTTAGTTTTGGAATTTGAAATTATATCAAAGCTATAAAATCTTAAAAGAGTCAATTTTATTTGAGCCCCTACTAAAAAATTGTGATCTTTAATTGGATGAAGGGCTATGTAGGCATCTCCACCTCGCAGGATTGAGTCCCATTCCATGTTGCTGCTGGCATGACGATGATGAACGAAAGGAGCCCACCAACCTGTGATTCGAGTCTATCTTGAATGTGTTATAGTTTTGATTCACAGAATTGGAATTTGGGGTCACCAACCATTTTCTTTCTTTTTGTTTATCCCCATGTTCCTTATCTTTTGTTATAAATATAGAGTGCACCTGAGCTTTCTTATCTTGTTAAAGCCAACTAAAATTAAAGCCATATGCATGAACCACTCATTTTTTGTGCTTTTTTTAAAAAAAAAAAAAAAAAGAAGAAACAGTCATATTTAAAGACTTGATAAGGTTCTGAGGAGTTAGAAAAGTAATGGTAGGATGTACACTAAGTAATCTTATCAAATCTTTTTCAACAAAGACTGCAGACTGCAGTCTGGATATTTTCCTCCTAAGTCATTTTCAAGAAATCTCTTTCAACTATAGCTTGTTTCTTTTTTAATCCTATTGTTTAAAACAGATAAGTAACCTCTTGTCCTATTGATGTTAAGTTTCTTCTTATCTCTCTGACTGAATTGGTATGGAAATATAGGGTCTAAAATGTATATGGAGTGATGTTGTAACTTGTATTTTGGGGCTTTTATTTGTTTGAGGAAAGCCCATGATAGCGCGGGAATGATGGTAGTTTCAGCAAATTTTAGCTGTGGATAATTAGTGGACTAATGGACTAGGTTTTAGGGTTGTGCTTTCACTTCATCCGACCTGATGATGGCCTACAAACAAAGATAACCAGAACATCAGAGGATGTCAGAATGGTTCCAGACCTAGTAAACCCTCTGATGTTTAAGTTAGCCCAGTATGCAAGGTGAAGCTTGTTGGATAATAGAAAATTGAAATATGCTAGGGTTGTAGGACATATCTTTCTTTGAGGCTGCTTGAGGATATTTATAGATAAGTTAAGAGAGTGTTCTGGGGGGCTCATATGACTTTTCATAGCAGGGTCTTGGGCTTGCTCTGCCTACATAGGGCGTGTTAAAATCTTTCTTCTTAGTGTTTAGAAAAAAGAAATAAAAGCATTAAGAGCAAGAAGAAGATGATAAAGAAAGAAGTGTTGTTGGTGTTTTGATTAGAAGGAAGACTAAGTTAAGAAAATGAAAAGAGAAAAAAACAAAGAAGTGTGTTTCTAGACTAAGAAATGAAGAAAGAAAAACTGAAGCCTACGTACCTCTTTTGTAGATTATAATACCTTGAATCAGTTGCGAAGGTTTACCTAGGAGTAAAGCGAAGCAAGCAAAACAAGAGAAGGAATAACATAAAAATAATGATCTACTAAATTGAGTAATAATGAAAAAAAGGAGGAATTACATTGAATGTCACTCTCAATACAACTATCTCTGAAGAAGATTACATTTAGTGTAACTCTAAATACAATTATTCTTCTCCTCCTTCTCTCATGAAACTCTCTCTAAACTAGACTATAAAAAAAAAATCAGAAAAATAACATACGAAAAAAATTAAAACCCTAAGCTAAACTAAAAACAAAAACCTAATTCTATCTCTCTGCTGGAGTGGTGCATTTTTGTCTTCAGAAATGCATGTATTTATATGAGAAATAGAGTGAGGAGGAGCGCATGAAGATAGCGGGAGCAAATACTTTTCCAATAGCCTCAGTATTGCCGCGAAAACGGGACTTTGGCCGCGTTTTCGCGGCCAAGATCTGGATACAGGGCCAGATCCTGGGTGCCATCATCCGCTGATTGTAGATACACTTTTATCTTCAATTGGATTTTCATTCTTGAGCTCCGGATTCGGCGATATCTCCATTAATATTCAGCTAAGCAAATGGGTCAATTGAAATTTGAATTTACCCTGTTTTAATTTGGTGTTATTTTCTCTGATTTGCTCTCATCTGCACTTAACCCATAATATCTGTCCCAATCCTAGATTTTGATTTAAACTCAATTAAATTAGAATTTAAGTGGGCTTCGGGCTAGTTTCTTCTCCATCTCCATTAGTAAACGCCTGCACATTATTTAGACAAAAATATGATTAAAAAGGAGAGTTTATTATGAAATAATTATGGTAATGTGACAATAAATATGCAATATTAGTGACCGATCACACCCCACACCTATTTTTTACCCGTCCTCGAGCAAAACAATAAAAAAAATAAAATAGAGCTAACTTACTCTAACTCACTTTTGTACGAATCACGGTTGCATTTAGCATGTGCAACAAACCATTAAATCTCTACCTTACCCTAGATGATGAGTTTTGTCTCGTGAGAGTTTTAAGCGAATTACACCCACAAAATCTATAAAAAAGAGAAACAAAGTGTTAATATTTTGAAAACACATTTTGATAAAGGAAAAACATATTTGAAGTATGCTTGCAAAAATTCAAGTAATCCATAAGTCATAGGAATACCAAATTATTCATTTCTAAACTTAGTCTCTATTCAAAAACTTTTTATCAATCAAGGTAAAGATTTAAAACTGTATTTCTCACCTAATCTATTATTTTACCTTATATTACATGCATCATCGTGACAATGAATATTTGACTCGAGATTCTTCAACTCTAACTCTTATACCTTATTTTTACATAGTATGGCAATAATATCCCTTAGTTTTTTTAGGCTTTCTAATTCGCCCATGTAACAAGCCCTTAGTCGGTGACTCCCAAACTGGACAACCTTAGGGCACCGGTGAGAAAACACCCCGAGGACTTGAGAACTTGAGCAAACAAGGCTACAAAACTAAGAGTTTTTATTAATTATATAAACCACTTTTATGCATGAGTACTTATGTTTTATGAGGCACAAACCCAACTTAATCAAAAGAATTTTCTATATATATATATATATATATATATATATATATTATATATATATATATATATATATATATATATATATATATATATATATATATATATATATATATATATATATATATATATATTATAAAGCATAAGAATTTTTATTTAGAACTCTAAGTGTGTAAGTGTATAAAGTATGCATATTTCATCAAAGTAACAATCAAAACTAAATTATTTTTTCAATTTTTCTTCCTAACTCTAGAAATCAAACAAATAATCTTATTCTGACCAAGTATAAGAAATCCTAATTATAATTCTTCTATTCTATAAAATTAACTTAATTTCTGACAAAATAAGTCAAAATATAGTTTCCCTTTTCAAAAACTTTTAAAGGAAGCAAAATAAATTTTCTTTTTATATAAAAGAAATAAAGAAGAAAACCTTTGTTAGATTCCTCCCCACACCTATCTCATGCATTCTCCTCAATATATGAATGAATGTATATGTGCATGAAAAAGAGATGAGAGAAGGAAAAATATTACCTCAAGGTAGTGCTTTTGGTGGTGGTCGGATTGGGCCAAGCGTTGCTACTCAATTTAAATAATACAGATTTTCAAGGAACCCACATTTGATGATCTCTTTCTTATTTACATTGTTACTACCCCGAGACTGAATAGGATCATGTATATTAAAATCATCCCGGTTATATGATCAATCTTGAAATATTATCTCGTAGTCATTATGGTCTATATCTTAGTTCAACAAAGGAATGTGATTCGATGAACTGGATGATTTGGATTCCAGAATGAAAGGAATGAACCAATACCGACTCGAGAATATGATTCAGACCAAGTTTAGATTCAAGAGTCAGTTTTGGTTCAAAAGTTGGGTCCAAATCAAAGAAATGAAATTTATATTATTTTTCATCAACGGAATGTGACTATCCAAAATAGGTGGTTCAATTTCAAGTTCTATGGGTACAGGAATCAATGTTGACTCAAGAATTGGGTACAAATCAGGTAAGGATACCAGAGTCAATATAGATTCAAATTTTGAATTGAATCACAAAGTTGAAGATCGGGGTTATATTCATAATCAAGTTAAATTTTCTTAATGTGAAAACTTGTCATTTTTTTCATGATTTGGGATTGGTTAAGTTCAAGATGTTGTGGTGGAATTGAATCTTGGTTAAGGTCTCCAAAAGATCATGGTTCTTGGTTTCTATCAATATGGTTAGAGGAATCGGGAATGGTCAAAAATTGAGAAGGAAAAGTTTCTGTTGGTCCAAAGGCCCATCACTCTAGTTTTGATGACGACTAACTCATATAGTTATAGTACTAATGATCTTGTATTTAATTAGTATTAGATATTTAATCAAGATCTTAGTTGGTGTTTAGCTTCAACAAAGGATTTAAAGTCAAAGTTTTGAAGCTAGCATGTGTTGATTCAAGAGCTCGCGCATCAAGATCGCATTAAGTACTCAAGAGGAGTCTAACTCATTGGATCAAGTTCTGGACCAAGTTAAGAAGGAGAAGAAGACCTTGAAGAGAAGATTTCCAAGAAGACTTGTGTCATGTTTGTAAGTGTCAAGATTTTATTTTTAGATAAAATATAAAAGATAGATTAGTTGGTGGATTGCTCAACTTCATATACACTCACACACAAGATTTATATGTGTTTTCATAAAAGAGTTTTCGTTTTGAAAAATACGGTTTGATTTTTAAGCTTCAAAATATACATATATTTTATCAAAACTTTTTTTAGAGCTTATTGTCAAAAGCATAGATATTGCATCATATATGTGTAGTGGATCATATCCATACACACTAAGCTTCAAAATTGTTTAGAATATCTTGTTTTTATATTTGGAAAAGTTTTGAAAAAATCGTTTTTGAAAAATACAGGTTTTTGTTTAAGGCAAAACTTCTATATTACAAAAATAGTTCAAAATATTTGTAATATGTTTTGATTTTTAATCAAACATGTTTGTATTTCAAAGTATATCAATGAACTTATTTTTGTAGAATTTATGAGAATTTATGGGATTTTATTGAATGGAAAATACCGAGTTTTTAATCCCTAAAATGTTGGTTCTCGCCTTCTGCCGGTCGACCGAGCCAGAGGTCGACCGGGCGGTCGACCGACGTACACAAACGTTCATGACCTTGTTTGGATAGAGGGCCGGTCGACTGACCCGGTCGACCGCCATAGAGTTCTGCTCTCTGGAACAGGCCCCGGTCGACTGGGCGGTCGACCGGCAGAGAGCTTATGCTCTCTGATCTAGGCCACGGTCGACCGGCCGGTCGACCACAGGCACAACGGTCAGAAATCTTACCGTTGGCTGGTCGACGGGGCAGTTGACCAACAACAGGATTTCCTGCTGAGTTGTCCTCCAACGGCCATATTTTGGGAAGCCATATTTTGGGGTTCCCTTGGACTGTTTTCTAAAGATTTGAAGATAGTTTTTGGGCTAGTTTTTCCTACCTATCTCAGTGGTTTTATCCACATGTTTTAGAGTTATATTTCCAAATCAAAAGGAGAGTTTATCAAGTCGTTTTCAAAAGTGATTCTTTGAGTTTTTCATCACCAAATCAATTCTAGTTTTTCTCACACATACTTAAGCTCTCCATTGCTATATCAATCCTATAGGAGAGTTATTGTAAGAGTGTTTTTAGGTGATCAAAGTGTTTAGATCACTAAGTGTTCATTCTTGTATTTGAAGAGGCAGACTTGCGGGTTCATGTTGTTTCGAGTTCTAGTAAGAGCTCGGTGTAGAGTTGCGGCCTCGGCAAGCTAGTGTGCTTGCGGTGTGTAGTTCTTGTGGGACCAAGAGAGGGACTAGTGAGTCCAAGGAGTTCTAGTGTGAACTCGTTATAGGTGTTGCGGCACCGAGTGATCCGGTAGGATCGATTCAAGTGGAAATCCTTCATAGTGTTGAAGGCGGGGACGTAGAGCAAGGGTGCTCGAACCTCAAAACAAATCTCTTGTATTTGCGATTGCTCTTTCTATCTCTTACTTGTGTTTATATCTTACATTCTCTAATTGTTTGCTCACACTTGTATTCAACCAAGAGAGCCATCGCGGCACCTCAACTCTTATCTAGAGGAATCTTAAGGAGATAGTTCAGAGCCCTTCACCGGGAATTCGGCTACACTCTTGTTTTATACTTGGTGTGCTTAGCTTAATAGTTTTTAGTCTGCATAAATAGTTTTAATTCTGCATTATTTCATCATTAGACTAGCTAGTCACCTATTCACCCCCACTCTAGGTATTCAGTTTCCTCGTTCCTTTCATTTATTGTGTTGACCAAATGACTAATTATTGCTTCTAACTTATCGATAGATTGGTTACAATCAAAAGTTGTTTGGTTGAAATCATTTTGGCACTAAATCAAGGATTACATTCTATCTTCCCTATTAATCTGTTCTTCTTCTTATTATGGTGGGACCTGAAAAATGGAGTAAGGATCTTGCATTTGAAAATTTTGATGGGATTTTGAGTCTTTTATGTTTTGGACCTATTGTCAGGACTCAAGAAAGGCTTATAAACTCTTTTCTTATTCAGATTTTTCTTCTGTAGATTGATCCTGATTAGGAGTATATAAAGATAGTTTTGGTAAGGTGGTTGACCATATCACTCGAGGGAGTTATATCCCTACTAACTTGGTGAAGAGGAGAGATAATAATTGTTCCAGTCTTGTTCATAATATTAGGATTGGGGCATATGTTGATTCAGATAAAATCAATCAGGAATACTTGGTTGGTTAAAGTTATGAAATGTCGGGTTGGTGATATCCGAGTCAAAAGAGATCAGGGTGAAGTATAGATCACTATATGCATTGAAAAAATTATAATTATAATGCATATCACACAAGAAATGTCAAAAACAAACAAACAAACAAACAAACAAAAGAAAGAAAAATCTAGCCTAAATTAGGGTAGACCTTAGACTTGGACGATTCCTAACTAGTTAGACTGTCCACGAGAGGTATATTGAAGTAATCTGACCCCAAGTTAATCAATGAGGTAGGGACAAAATCAGTGGAAGGTATCCATGCCAGAATAACAGGCCTAATTATGTGAAACCAATGCTCTTTGAGGTTTCATCTCTTAATCTCCAGCCTTTAACACCGATTTGACTAGAATCAAACTCTAACAACTTATTCCTTGTGTAACGCCCCGATCCCGCGGATACGGAGACGTTACTGCGACGTATATACGTAGGTCAGAAATACCCTCACGTATATACGCTAAGCATCAGTACAGGCAAGAATCAGAGTACGAAAACATGTGGTGCATTATACATTCTAACATATGAGTACAATTACAAAGTTATCACCAGATGTGAGACAATATTACAAGAATATTACATCACCGACAGGCGCAAATCAGAGAATACCAAGAGAAGTACAAGTATGAACAATATAAAGGCACTCACGAGTTTATAAAAGGAAAACTCGAGAGGCGTACGGGGGGCCTGGAAGGATAGAGCTTCAGATGGTCTGCTGGAATTCCAAGCTGCCGCTGCACCTCTCAGGTCAGCAACAAAGAAAATCCCCTAGCTCCAAGCTCCAGGACCTGGACATGAGGATCCAGAGGAGTCAGAACTCCCCTAGCGAGTGGGAATGCGAATGCCAGATGGCGTGCCAAGATAAGTACAAGTGTGTCGACAAATTCAAATCATAAACATGCATAGGAAAACCGTGTCGTGAGCACAGGCATGCAAGGGTAAATAGGTATATAACGAGTAATATCAAGCAAGAACTACTCATGATATGATAAGATAAGGGCAGGAGACTGGTGGAATAGAACATAAGTGGGAAGGCAGGACATGAACAGGTATAATATAATAATCATAAAATCGGAATTCGAAGTAAAACTTGATGAATGCAATTATGGCGAAACAAGTAGTATAACCAAGTTGTAGAGCAACATAACAAGTTATCATCTTGGCATTTTATTATTATTACTCGTCCGACCCATATATCTAGGTATGTGTCCTGGTGTACATCTCAACACACATACATCCATATATAAGTAAGTCGAGGTTGGTTATTGGAAGCTGATGAAGAACTGATAGCTCATACTTATAGTAGTTTCCGTCCGCCCGGGACACAGTCATTGGGGGCCTTAAATCCCCCTAACACGCATCTTCTGGGGGCCTGAAATCCCCCTAACACAAATCGTCAGTTTTGTATTCCATTACTATAAGCAAGGCATCATACCGGCACCCATCACTTCCTCCCATTCCCGTGCAAGTTATCCTTTTTATAACTTATTAACAATATTATCAGATTTCGGGAATGAGTAAGATCATAACTGGTCATAGCAGGAGTACATAACAAGCATAACGGGAGTTTATAACAAGAGGTCAAGTACTACATTCCCGAAATGTGATAATCATGGGTAGAGAGTTAATCATAACAGGTGTAATGTCTCAACATGTCAATGACAAGTGATCAGGCAGGTGACAGGTAGTAAGTCATGTCATAACAAGGAACAATTGATAAGAGATAACATAACAGGAGCAGGTGTCCAGTAGTAGAATGGTAAATAATAACACAACAGTTGTCAAGTGATACATAATGCAAATACAAGTCGATCCGATAAAAGGAGAAAATCGAATGGAGGCGAGGACACTCGCCTAAGTCTTTAGAAAACACAGTGAAATCCTCGATCTCCAGAATCTAGGAAATCAACGCGTCAACGCGTTAAAGAGAAAGAGATAGAGAGAGAAGAAAATCAAGAGAGAAACAGAATGAGAGAGGGGAGAGAGAATGTGAAAGTTAGAGAGCGAGGTCCATGGAGAGAGAGAGTACAGGGAGACGCGGGTTCGAGAGTGAGACGTGGGGGTCGCAGACGCGGGAGTCGCGTCGCGTAGATACCACAAACGCGAGGTTCGAGACCCGAGTTCAAGTTATAACACAAGAAGAACGCGGACGCGGTCGTGGGTTTCGCGTCGCGTTAGCACAAGAAGAACATAGACGCGGGCATGAGCTCCGCGTCGTGTTGATACAAGAACGCGTGGATCGCGTTAAAGAATTGCTTGAACGCGGGGGTGAGCCGCGTCTAGCAATAGAGTGAAAGAGAGAGAGACATGACAAGAGAGAGGAAGACAGGGAGTGAGACGCAGGAAATGGGGAGAGAGGGACGCAGGTTTTGGAATCAAAGGAAAGGAAAAAGAAAGAAGGAAAGAAAAGAGAAGGAAAGAAAGAATGAATGAAGGGAAGAAAAGAAAGAAGGAAAGGAAAGAAAGGAAAGAAGAATGGAAGGGGGATGGTAGCCGGCGATGGCCGGCAGTCACCGGTGACAGCCGGAGTTGGCCGGAATTGGCCGGAGAAGGTGACCAAAGCTCCAAGCCCAAGCAAATTGTGGGGTGCAAGTGTAGTTCATTTAGTGAAAATGGAGTTTTAAAAATGATGGTTCGGAGAGCGACGAGTAGGTCCGTTGGAAAGAGAATGACGAGGAGAAGAAGATGGTGTGTTTCGTGGTTGCTAAGGTGGTGTAGATGGTGGCGGGGAAGGTGGTGAAGTTGGTGGTGAGAATGGGTTGTTTTGGTTAGAAATGGAGGAAGAAGATGGTGATGAAGATGGTGTTGTGGTTGTTGTTGTTATTGGAATGGAGGAGGAGATGGAGGGGAGAATGGTGGTGGAGTTGGTAGAGGAGATGGTGGTGGAAATGGAGGGGAAGAGGTGGAGCATGGCCGGCCAAAGGAAGCACCATTCTGTGCTCGTTGGCTTGCTATTGGCTGGAAGAGAAAGATGGAAAGGAATTAATGAAAGAGAGAGAAGGAGTGGGGGTTTATATATATAAAGGAGTTTTGGAGAAATTACAAGTTGCCATTGGGATTCATATTAAATGAAACATGCGTTTCATTCAAAGGGAATGGGCTGCGTCCCTATCCAACAAAAACTCGCGTCTGGCAATTGCCTAGACGCGAGGATGAAAACTCGCGTTTGGGAAAAACGCGAATACTGCGTTTACAGAAAGGACAAAAGTCAGATTTGACTTGATTGGAATTGATTAGCAGCGCATTAAATGCAGTATGGAGAGGATCTCTGCATTTAATGATGAATCCAGGTTGGTGAAACTTGCGTCTGAGAAAGGAGAGAGAAAATGGGAAAAAGAGAAAAGTGGAATATCTGAATAAAATTCCGGTACCTGGGAAAACACCGAAAACTCCGGAAAAATCCAAAAATTTAAGTAGCTTGGAAAGCCTCCCAAAAATTTTCAAAAATAATAAATATTATATAAAGATTTTTGGTGAAATCTATTTTTAGAAATTCAATCTCATTTTCAAAATAAAAATCTTGAAGTCAACCGTTGACACCGGTCTACACCGGGTCGGCCAGATTTTGATAAAATTTGAAAAATCTCAAAAAATGTCAAAAAGGAAAAAATTTAATTCTAAGAAGTAATATGAAAGTGGAATCCAGAAATTTGATTCCAATTATAAACTAAAATTCCTGGAATCAACCAGTGATACTGGCCGACACCAAATCCAGTGGAATTTTGATAAATTTAGAAAATTCTCAAAAAAAGTATTTAGATAGAAAATGTGATTTTAAGAAGTTACAGGAAAGCCGTTTTTAGAATTTCAACTCTGTTTGTAAATAAAAAATCCGAGAATCGATCCGCGGTATTGGTCGACCCCGGTTTTGAAGATTTTCAACTTAATTCAGGAAAATTCCAGAAAATCACGAAAAATCCAGAATATTAGAAAATGATGTTTGAAACTGAAATCGGTCAAATCAGAATACCAGAAAGTCCAAATCGAGTAATACTCTAGGATCGGTCCCCCGGTTCAGAGTAGGGCTGACACCGAGTCCACGAATCCCAATCCAAGGCAAAACAATCACATAAATAATTCATAAAGAAAAACAAATACAGGAAGTAAATCAAAAAAATACGATCGAAAAATCTGAATACGCAACTAAGTACGTACTCCGGGAGCGGGGTGTTACACCTTGTCTGAGATATCCCTAGAGTCAATGTCTATCAGATTTTAATAAGCTGAGTTAGTGAGTAAGAAGATGGTTTTCAGGCTAAGAAAGGGTAATGACTTCCCCATATTATCTTGTTATACGACAAGCCCTTAATCATTTTTAGTGCAAGTTTGCAAGTATATGGCTAAATAACACTCAAGCAATAAGTCATACAAGTGTGTTCCAATGCTACATGTAATGCACACATACCTTAACTCCAGCACTCTTTAACAGTAATGAAAAATGAAACGAATTAGACACATGCCCTAAGATCAAGAGTCTAAACTATTTTTTAGATTAACACCAAAAAGGTTACTGTTGAGGTTAGAAAAGTATGTACAATAAGCTAAACAGAAAAACTAATACCTTCAGAGGATAAACTTTGAATTTCAAGCAACCTGCAAGAAAGCATGTGATTGACAGAGGGAAAAAAAGTAAAAAAGAAAAAGATTAAGGTCAAGAAGTTAAATGGGTCGATCCGTAGGGAGAGATGCGATGAAAATGTTTTAATACGTTTTCTTTGTGTAAAACTTAAAAAAAAAAGATGATGGTTATTAAAGAGTTTAATTAATAAAAAGAGAGATCATAATCTACTAATCATCTACCACAACTAAATACTAGTCTATGAAGTATAAACATCATATTGAATCTAAAAAGATTAATCCTAGAGTGTTGCTTTAAATTCAAGCAAGAAGAGTATGATAGAAAGCAAACCCTAATTAAAGTACACTAGATAAAATTAAACATTATAGCATAAGAAAAATCATTTTAGACTTAACATTAAGCTATCAAAGTATCTAAGCATAAACCAACAATAACCATTAAATAGTGTAATCCTAAAACTAGTTTAACTTAATTTCATCACAAATCTTCAAGAATCTTAAACCCTAATACTTCAAATAGGCGTAGAATTCAATCAGTTCATCTAATAAAACTAGACTTAGTTGGTGGAGAGATTAACAAACTACAAAGAGAATTAGTTACTCATATTCATGGTGAAACTAAGCATGATGATTAAAGAGTGCAAAAAATAAAGCAACCAAAAATTGAAGAACAAAAATTAAAAGACAAAAGAGATATAAAAAGAAAGTAAGAACCTTTATTGAACTATCACTGATCCAGTATAAAAGCCTTCTTTTCTTTATAAATCTTCTTCTTCAAATAAAAAACTAGAAAATACAATGGAAATTCGAAAAGAAAAAGATTTAATAAAACCTTAAAACTTTATTTTCTGAGATGCCTCACCTCTGTTGATCTGCCTCTCTATTTATAAGAGATCCTAATGGTAGAATCCCTACGACTCAACCACCAAACCGCTATAGCCAATTCCTCAAGAAAGTCACGTTTTTGCATCTTTTCAGGAGAAAACACGGCAATTGGGTGGAGTCAGGGCACACGTTTTGGGCTCTGGCTTCATCTGGTCCGTCCATGTAGAGATATATCCTCAGAATCTTCGTTTGAACTCTTGAATTTAAAATAACCTTGTTTTCTAGATAACCTAAAAGTTATCTATAAATTCAAATTTAAACTTGAATTTTCTCCCTTATCTTTGAGTTTGAGCTCAAGCAACTTGATTTAAATTGATTATCTCTTTTATCTCTGAATTGGGATAAGATAATCTCCGAATTATCAGGGCTTGATGGGCTCTTGGGCTTCTTTGGGCTTTTTTTTCTCCTTTTAATTATGGAGACATGCACATTACTAAACAATAAAATAATTAAATATTAATATTTTATAAAAATAAACATGAAAATTTGACTAAAAATATACACTTTTGATGAACAATCACATCCCAACACCTATCTTTTACTCGTCCTCGAGTAAAACAAAAAAGAAGAAAAAAACTAATATAACCTAAACTAACTCACTTTTGTAGGAATCACTGTTGCACTAAGTATGTGCAGCAAGCTCTTAAACCTTTAGATTACCCCTAGAGGACAAGTGTTGTCTTGTGAGGGTTTTCAGTAAATTACACCCACAAAATCCATAAAAGAAAGAAAAATAAAGTGTTAGTATTTTTGAAAACTCATTTTTTTAAATTGAGAAAATATTTGAAATATTTTTATAAAAATCAAGTAATTTATAAGTCTTTGGATCACTAAATTCTTCATTCCTATACTTAGTTTTTATGCAAATATTTATTATCAATCTAGGTTAGGTGATTGAGGCTAAACCTGCAAAAAAAAATACGAGATTATAGAACTTAAGAAAGAATATGTGCAAGTGCTCAATTCTTCCGCTATAGCAAGTGGCTATGCGGGTCGTAATCCACAAGGAGGGTTTGCGATGGAAGCTTTACAGTTCTTTATTGAAATCGTTAAGAAAATAAGCGAAAGATCTTCTCTGTTTTAAAGTTATAGAAGTGAAAAAAGAAAGTATAGTTAAAGTTAGTAGAAAATGGAGGATGAAGAAGTTGGAAAATTCAGAAAACAAAAGAAAGCGATTATGTACAATGAAGTGGAAAGAAGAATGAAAACGATTTGGAAGAAGTGGTTGGTGATCTAAACTAAGAAAGAAAAGAAAGAAAGAAAAGTGAAGAGATACTTACCTAGGTTGATTGATGACTTACTTGGAAACCTTTTTGCAAGTTCTACCTTTTTGCTTCGGAGGCGTTCAACGCATAGATCATAAACTCGAGCTCGGTCCCCGTGCAAATTTTATCGTCAAGCATAAGAAGAACGAAGTGATGCGGATCTTGGAAGAGGAGAACGTCTTCATGAACTATCGCTGGCTCTCACGTAGCTTGGTTATACTTGCTTTGGAATTCACTTGTACACTCAACAAATACAACCAAGGTAAAGTAGAAGAGGAAGAGGAAAGCAAAACAAATGTAAAGTAAAGCAGAATAGAAAACAAACAAAGCATTTACCTTATTACTTGCTGAGACAATGAAAGAAAGGAGTAGAGTACATCGTCGGTGTCACTCTCAACATTAGCCCCTCTCTCTTACTTACATGAATCTTCTTCTACCCTAAGTTACATACAAATTACATAAAAAGAAAGACTAAAAACCTAAACTAAGAAATGAAAACTAAGCTAAATCCTAATATGCATTGGCCTCCCCTTTTCAGCGCAAGTACAGGCCTTTTATAGGCATAAACCCAACAACCAGGATCCCGGGGAGATCGGGGGAGTTCACGCTCCCCTTAACTCCCCAAGATTGCCGCGGAAACACGGCTATTGCCGCGTTTTCGCGGCCAGGGTGTGGCCAGGTGGCCACACCCTGTTGGTGGGTCTCCCCGGTTTCTCCCTCTGACTTTATCTGGAGTTGGTTTTGCAGTTTGGCTCCGAGATTTGAAGAAATGGCCTTGGATTCTTGGCTTTAACCGATCGATCCTGAGAGGATTCTTCTCAACCGGTTTCAACCTCTTGATTTTGCCCTGATTTAGTGAGTGCGAATTAATTCTGATTTAATTCAGAATTTTGGTGGGCTTTGGGCTCATTTCTCTTCAACTCCTTAAAGATTGGGCCTGCAAATAAATCAAACAATTAATTAGGACAATGCAGGCTTTTATTCTATAATAAGTATGGACATATGATATTAAATATGCAATATTAGCGACCAATCACACCTCCGTACCTATCTTTTGCTCGTCCTCGAGCAAAACAACTAAACTATACTAAGGATTATTAGACCACTTTCGCAGGTCACGCGATTGCACTGAGCATGTGCAACAAGCTGTTAAACCTCTAGGTTCCCCCTAGAGGACGAGTTTTGTCTCGTGAGGGTTTTCAGCGGATTGCACCCACAAAATCCATAAAGAAAGGGAAATAAAGAGTTAGTATTTTCGAAAAGCATTTTGAAAGAGAAAAATATTTGAAATATAATTGTAAGGTCTAAGCAATCTATAAGTTATAGGAAAACCGAATTTTTCATTCCTAAACTTAGTCTCTATTCAAAAATTTGTTATCAATCAAAGTAAGGAGTCATATTGTACTTCTCATCTAGTCTATTACTTTACCCTAAGTCATATGCACCTTGTGACTGTGAAAATTTTGACTAAGGGTTCATTAACTCTAACTCTTATGCCTTATTTTATTTTTTATATATATACTTTTTTTTGTGGTATTATTCCTTAGTTTTATTAGGCTTTCTAATCTGCCCATGTAACGAGCCTTTAATCGATGACTCCCAAACCGAACGGTCTTAGGGCACCAGGTGAGAAAACACCCCCAAGGACTTAAGGACTCGAGCAAATAAGGCCACAAAACTAAGGATTTTATTATATGAACCTCTTTTAGGCGTGAATACTTATGCTTTATTAGGCACAAATACCCAGCTTAATCAGAGGATTTTTCTTTTCAAACTTATCTAATCATCTTTCACATAAATACTAAGGCTTGCTTAGGCCAAAGCACCTAGCTAATCAATAATTAAACCTTTTTTTTAAAACTCATTTAATATCTTTTGCATAAATACTAAGGCTTTCTTAGGCCAAAGCACCTAGCTAATCAATAATTAGATTTGTTTATATATATATATATTTTTTATAAGGCATAAGAATCTTTATTTTTGAACCCTAAGTGTGTAAGTGTATGAAGTGTGCATATTTCATCAAGGTAAAGATCAAGACTAAATTACTTTGACAAATTATCTTCCTAACTCTATAAATCAAACAAATAATCTTATTTTGACCAAGTATAAGAAATCCTAATTTGGATTTTCCTATTCCTTAAAATTAACTTAATTTCTTACAAAAATAAGTCAAAATATTGTTTCTATTTTTCAAAAAGTTTTTAAAAGTAAAGAAAAATGTTAATTTTTTTTTATTTTAAAGAAAAAGAAAAGTTATGTTAGACCCTCCCCCACACCTATCTCATGCATTGTCCTCAATGTATGAATTAATGCATAGATGCATGAAAAAGAAGAAAGGGAAGGAAAATGGTTACCTTAAGGTGGTGGTTCCGGTGGTGGTCTGATTGGTCCACGAAACGCGGCCCAATCAACTTTTCTTGGGTCTCGGAGGAACCCACCAGCAATATCTTAATATAACCCATTAAAAAGATAAATCCATGAAGAATTTTTATTAAAAATTTAACCCCATCTAATTTCCATATTCCATAATTGATTTCGGAGTCAAATTTGTCAACCACCTCGTCCCAGAATGGAGTATGAAATGATAGAACAGTTGACTTGGACTCAGGAAGGACAGGAACTAATACCGACTCAGGAAGGTGACTTAAATCAAGTAAAGGTTCAAGAGTCGAAATAGGTTCAGAAATTGGGTCCAAGTCAAGAAGTTGAAACTCTAGTCCACATGTATTGTCTAACAATGGAATGTGACTTAATGTGGGTGATTCCAGTTCAGGAATGATAGGTGGAGGAATCAAAACTGACTCTAAAATATTACTCAAGTTTGGTAACACAACAGGAGTCAATATTGATTCAGAAAGTTAAACTGGATCACATATTTGAGAATCTAGGTCACATATCTCATTGAGTTCAATATCAAAAAATGGAGAACTTGCCAATTTGTCAATAGGATCTTCGAAAGTGTAAAGTTGGTCAAGTTCAACATGATCCTCAAAGATAGGTGATTCAATTTCTTTATGAATTGGTACAGGATCCAATGTTGACTCCGGGAAAAGATTGAAGTCAGGTGAAGATACGGAGTCATAATCGAATCAGGAAATAGAATTGAATCACTAAGTTGGGGTTCAGGATCATAATCATTTTCAAGTTCGATTTCAGGAAAAAGATAACTTGCCAAATTATCAATTTCATTTGGAGTTTGGGCAAGTTCAAATGGTTGTGCTGAAAAGGAATCTTGAGTTCCAAAACTACATGACTCTTCGGCTCTAACAGAATAGTTAGTGACATCAGGACGGTGGGAACGTAGAGATTCGACCATCATATCTATGTCACGATTACGAGTGGTTTGAGCCTGAGTCATGGCTTCAAGCATCTTTTCATAGTTGATAGGTTCATTGTTTTGATGAAAAGATGAAGAATTGTCTTGGAAGTGGTAGTAAAATTGTGAGTCCATCAGATTTTGGGATTTGTGTTTGGACTCACGCATACTCATTTCCATAATTGATGGTTTCCTATTTTGGACGGGTGGAACTGAGTATGAATCTTGAACATAATGTGGACTGGGTGGAGAAGGAGGGCAAGGTGGTTGGAAATTATGCTCGGGAGAGGTGAATCCCCACTGACTTGGTGAAGAGTTGAAATCATTATGGAAATTATAGTTATTAGATGGGGGGTATGGGTCATATTGATTCGGATAAGAGACAATCCGGCACACTGGGTTGGTCAAAGTTATGATATGCCGGGTTGGTAATATCTGAAAATGAAGTCGGTGTGTAATATGGATTATTATTGTAGTTGAAAAAATTATTATTATGGTCCATATCACAAAATAGAATACAAACAAAGAAAAACAAACAAATAAACAAACAAAAAAGAAAAAATTCTAGCCTAAGTTAGGGTAGACTTAGGACCTAGACGACTCCTAACTGGTTAGACTGTCCACGGGAGGTTTAATGTAGACTTTGACCACAAGCTAATCAGCCAGGTCAGGGCAAGATTGGTGGGAGGTTTTCCGTCAAAGACGTTCCTTAATTAAATAACCACCAATCTTCGGGCTTTCGGCCCTTAATCCCTTTCCTAGACACTGATTTGGCAAGAGTCAAGTTCCAACACCTTTCCTCCTTAGGATAATCTCCTAATTGAGTCCGAGATATCCCTAGGGCCAACGTCTACTCATTTTAAGTTAGGCTTGGGTTAGTGAGTGCTTGGATTCTGATTTTTGGGCTAAGGAAGGGTGATTAAATCCCCACCTTATCTTGTTATTGGGTTGGTGCCCTTAAAATCAATTAGTGCAAGTGTACAAGATATGTAAGATTCACTCAAAGCGATATAAATCAACCTAGAAGTGAGTCCTATGCTAAATGCAATGCATACGTACCTTGCTCCAGCACTCTTCAACAGTAAAAATAAATGAATTAAAAAAACGCGTGCCTAAAATGCAAACGTCTAATCAATTTTTATCTTTTGCAATAAAAGTTTTACTGTTGATTATTTAGCAGGCTTATGTGATGGCATATAGGAAATAAAGAATTGCAGAGAACTAGAATTTGTAAAGCAAGCAGCCCTGCAAAAACCTGTTAGTAGTCAACTCGTCCTTGCCGCGGATCCGCGGCTTTTGCCGTGGGAACGCGGCAATTCAGAGGGCCCTTGGTCTCTGCTTTCTAGAGCAGAGGCCCAAGGCCACTTGTATGTCACTGCAATATTAAGTTCCTGCTTTTATTGCCCTGTAACCTGCAACAGAGAAGAAACTTCGTTTAGTTCTAAAAAATTTTCAAAAAAATTTCAGATTTCAATAAAAACATGTTACCCTCCCCGGCAACGGCGCCAAATTTGATTGAGGCTAAACCTGCAAAAAAAAATACGAGATTATAGAACTTAAGAAAGAATATGTGCAACTGCTCAATTCTTCCGCTATAGCAAGTGGCTATGCGGGTCGTGATCCACAAGGAGGGTTTGCGATGGAAGCTTTACAGTTCTTTATTGAAATCGTTAAGAAAATAAGCGAAAGTTCTTCTCTGTTTTAAATTTATAAAAATGGAAAAAGAAAGTATAGTTAAAGTTAGTAGAAAATGGAGGATGAAGAAGTTGGAAAATTCAGAAAACAAAGAAAGCGATTATGTACAATGAAGTGGAAAGAAGAATGAAAACGATTTGGAAGAAGTGGTTGGTGATCTAAACTAAGAAAGAAAAGAAAGAAAGAAAAGTGAAGAGATACTTACCTAGGTTGATTGATGACTTACTTGGAAACCTTTTTGCAAGTTCTACCTTTTTGCTTCGGAGGCGTTCAACGCATAGATCATAAACTCGAGCTCGGTCCTTGTGCACATTATATCGTCAAGCATAAGAAGAACGAAGTGATGCGTATCTTGGAAGAGGAGAACGTCTTCATGAACTATCGCTGGCTCTCACGTAGCTTGGTTATACTTGCTTTGGAATTCACTTGTACACTCAACAAATACAACCAAGGTAAAGTAGAAGTGGAAAAGGAAAGCAAAACAAATGTAAAGTAAAGCAGAATAGAAAACAAACAAAGCATTTACCTTTATTACTTGCTGAGACAATGAAAGAAAGGAGTAAGGTACATCGTCGGTGTCACTCTCAACATCAGCCCCTCTCTCTTATTTACATGAATCTTCTTCTACCCTAAGTTACATACAAATTACATAAAAAGAAAGACTAAAAACCTAAACTAAGAAATGAAAACTAAGCTAAATCCTAATATGCATTGGCCTCCCCTTTTCAGCGCAAGTACAGGCCTTTTATAGGCATAAACCCAACAACCAGGATCCCGGGGAGATCGGGGGAGTTCACGCTCCCCCTAACTCCCCAAGATTGCTGCGGAAACGCGGCTATTGCCGCGTTTCCGCGGCCAGGGTGTGGCCAGGTGGCCACACCCTGTTGGTGGGTCTCCCCGGTTTCTCCCTCTGACTTTATCTGGAGTTGGTTTTGCAGTTTGGCTCCGAGATTTTGAAGAAATGGCCTTGGATTCTTGGCTTTAACCGATCGATCCTGAGAGGATTCTTCTCAACCTGTTTCAACCTCTTGATTTTGCCCTGATTTAGTGAGTGCGAATTAATTCTGATTTAATTCAAAATTTTGGTGGGCTTTGGGCTCATTTCTCTTCAACTCCTTAAAGATTAGGCCTGCAAATAAATCAAACAATTAATTAGGACAATGCAGGCTTTTATTCTATAATAAGTATGGACATATGATATTAAATATGCAATATTAGCGACCAATCATTAGGATTAAAACTTTTCTCACTTAGTCTATTATTTTTCCCTAAGTCATATGCACCATTGTGACCGTGAACATTTTACTCGGGATTCTTCAACTTCAACTCTTATGACTTATATATATAACTTCTTTTTTTGAAAGAAGTTTGAAGTATTACTACTTCGTTGTCCTTTATGCTTTTTTTTTTTTTTTTTTATGTATAACTTATCAAATTTTTTTTTGTGTGTGTATTAAGGTTTCTTGAGGTCCTAATACCTAACTAGTTGATTATTAGATGTGTAATACATATATTATATTTATATAATATTAATTTTTTCTCAAACTTACCTAATTATCTTTTGCGTAAATACCACGACTTTCTTAGGCCAAAGCACCTAGCTAATCAATAATTAGATTTGTTTATTTTTCATATATATATATATATATATATATATATATATATATATATATATATATTCTAAGGCACCTTTATTTTGAATTCTAAGTGTGTAACTGTAAAAAATATGCATATTTCATCAAGGTAAGAATCAAGACTAAATTACTTTTCCAGCTTTTCTTCCTAAACCTAAAATTCAAACAAATAATCTTATTTTGATCAAGTATTAAGAAATCCTAATTATAATTTTCCTATTCGTCAAAATTAACTGAATTACTTACCAAAAATAAATCGAAATATTGTATTCTTTTAAAAAGTTTTTTAAAAGAAAAGAATTTTTTCTTTTTTTATTAGTATCTATCCATGTTAGTTTATTATTAAAAATATTTTAATCATGTTAAGTATGTTACATGTTAGACCCTCCCCCACGCCTATCTCATGCATTGTCTCCAATGTAAATGAATGCGTGTATGCATGGAATAAAGTGTAAAAGAAGGTGATGTTATGTTACTAATATATTGGGTTAGTAGACCTATGGTTGTGTCTGCTTTCGGTACTGCTTTCAAGAATGATTTGAAACATTGACCATTTAGCTTGAATTCATTATCATTCTTAGTGTTGCATAACTATACCACTCCATATGGAAACATAGTCCTAACAATGAATGGCCCAGTCCATCGTGATTTCAACTTCCCTGAAAAAAGATGAAGCCTACAATTATAGAATAACACTTCTTGTCCGGAGATAAAAGTTTTTCTCATGATAAACTTATCATGAAAAATCTTAACCCTATCCTTCATAATCTTTGCATTTTCGTAAGCCTCGTTCCTCAATTCCTCAAGTTCGAAAATTTGCAATTTATGAAGCGCACCAGCCTTATCTAGATCAAGATTTAGCTGCTTAATTGCCCATTGGGCTCGGTACTCTAACTCGACAAGAAGGAGGCAAGTCTTTCCAAAGACTAACCTATAAGAAGACATCCTGAATCATTTTAAAGGCGGTCATATATGCCCATAAGGCATTTACCAATTTGGTGGACCAGTCTTTTCAGTTTTGATTACAGTTTTCTTTAAGATAAGTTTAATTTATCTATTCGAGACTTCTACCTGCCTGCTAGATTGAGGATGGTAAGGCGTGGATAACTAATGTGTTATGGCATATTTTTGCATAAGAGCTTCAAAAGTTCTACTGCAAAATGTGAGCCATTATCACTAATTATTACACAGGGGATCCAAAGCGTGAAAAGATGTTTTATTTCAAAAACTTGACAACAACTTTGTTGTCGTTTATCTTGCAAGAGATGGCTTCCACTCATTTGGATACGTAATCCACAGCCACCAAGATGTATTGGTGCCCAAATGAACTAGAAAAAGGACCCATAAGTCAATGCCCAAACATTAAAGAGATCTACGTCTAGAATTGGGTTGAGGGGCATCATATTACATTTCGAAATCCTAACTATCATTTGGCATCTTGTGCACGTTTAGCAAAAGTTGAATGCATCCTTAAATAAAGTGGGCCAATAGAACCCACTATGTAATACCTTTTCAGTAGTTTTACAGGGACCAAAGTGTCCATCGCATGCAAGCTCGTGAAAAAAGGTTAGAACACTTTTTACCTCCTTATCGAAAATACATCTCCTAATGATTTGGTCAAAATAATATTTAAAAAGATAAGGTTCCTTCCAAATGAAATATCAGACTTGAAATAAAAATTGATATACATCTTGTTTTGACCAATAAGATAGAGTTTGATTTGTGACTAAATAATTGACTATGTCAGCAAACCATGGTTTCCTAAAGGTAAAAATAGATATACATCTTGTTTTTGACCAATAAGATATAGCTGTTCATCGGGGAAGTTACCATTGATTGGCAACTTGTTGGAAGGGGCATCTGGAACACGAGAGAGGTGATCGACGATGATGTTATTGACAAGCTTAGAGATCAAACTCTTGAAGAAGGAGGATCCACTGAATAAGTCAGGCCTTCGCGTCCTTCTTGAGCATTAGGTATCGAAGTGCAGACTGGTCGGTGAATATGATGGTTTTGGTATCAAGTATGTATGGATGAAAATTTTCCATTTCAAACACTACATCCAAGTATTCCTTCTTAGTTGTAGTACAGTTTAATATAGCATCATTAAAAGTCCTACTTGAATAGTAAATCACATGATGCTTGTTGTCAATATGTTATCCTAAGACAACACCTAGAAAAAATTGGAAGTGTCACACATGATCTCAAAAGGTTTAGACCAATCTGGGATAGAAATTATAGGTGCAGAGATAAGTTTTATTTTGAGCTTCTCCCAAGCGTTAAGATATTCATCTTCAAAGATGAAGGGTACGTCCTTTGCTAAAAGGTTGGTTAGGGGTCTAGCAATTTTGCTAAATTTTTTAATGAACCTACGATAGAAACCAGCGTGTCCTAAAAAAGAACAGATGTCTTTTATATATTTGGGTGTGGGAAGCTTGACTATGACCTCTATCTTTACTTTGTCCACTTTAAATCCTTTTCTAGAAATTTTATGATCTAGGACAATCCCATGTTGTACCATGAAGTGACACTTTTTCCAATTTAAATTCAAATTCTTTTCAGTGCATCATTTGAGGACAGTTCTAAATTGTGAAGACATTAGTCAAAATAGTCTCCATAAATGGAGAAATCATCCATAAAGATCTCTAAAATTCTTTCGACCATGTCAGAGAATAGGCTTAACATACAACCTTAGAATGTCGCGGGGGCATTGCATAGACCGAAAGGCATTCAGCGATAAGCGAAATTCCCAAACATGTGAACGTTGTTTACTCTTGGTCCTCCGGAGCAATGGAGATTGGTTGTACCCCGAGTAACTGTCCAAGAAACAGTAATACTCGTGGCCATTTAGTCGTTCAAGCATTTGATTGATAAATGAAATAGAAAAATGGTCCAGCTTTTAATTTTTGATAGTCAATGCAAGCTCGAACCTTTGTAGGGAGTCGCGTTTGTACTAACTTTTGGTTTTTATTCTCTACAATGGTAAAAACAGATTTCTTAGGGACCGCATGGACTGGGATGACCCATTGCCTGTCAGAAATGGGATAAATTATCCCATTATCCAAGAGTTTTACTATATCAGTTCAAACAGCCTCTTACATAATAGGATTTAACCTACGCTGTGGGTTCCTCCTTTGTTTTGCTTCTTCATTTAGATGGATTTAGTGTTGAACTATAACTGGACTCAATCTCTTTATGTCGGTCATCATCTAACCAATGGCTTTCCTATGTTCCCTAAAGATTGTTATAAGCTCCTCTTCTTGCCCATCAGTCAAGTCGGATGCAACAATGACAGACAGAGTCTCTTGTTCACCTAAGTAGGCGTACTTGAGATATTTGAGCAAGCCTTTTTGCTCTAAGGAAGGAGATCACTCAATAGACAGAGGAGTCAAGCTTGTTGGCTTCGGATCTAATGAACTTGGGCTCAATGCCCACTCTATAGTAGAATTAACTATCTCATCAAGTTTGAAATCCTCGAATTCCAACTAGGCATCACACTTGGCTTCTAGCTTTTTCTCCTCACTATGCTCACTAGTCAAGTCCTTAAAAAGGTTTACCTCAAAAGGTGGATCTTCCATATCGTAGGGTTATTTTTCTAAGTTGAAAATATTGACTTTCTTAGTCATGTCTCCAAAAATTAATCTCATGGACCCGTTTCCACAATTATAATTGCATTTGCAGTTGTTAGGAATGGGCGTCCTAAGATGACGGGAGTTTGATACCTAAGATTAGAGACTAGTTGGATCTCTAAGATAATGAAGTCTACAGGGTAGATGAATTCCCCTATTCGGATAAGAACATCGGTTATTTCTCCTTTTGGGACTTTGACTGACCGGTCAGCTAACTGGATCGTGACTTGAGTTGGGCTAAGTTTGCCTAAAAGTTGTTGGTATACTAAGAAAGGGAGTAATTTGATACTCACTCTCAAATCAAGAAGTGCTCGATTAATTTCCGTCTAACATATTGTACAAGAGATAATAGGGCAACCGAGATCCTTGTACTTGATCAGGATTTGATTGGACAATTGCTCACTAATGTTAGTGGCTAGAAAAACCTTCTTAGGCATATTGGTCTTTTTTTCTTGGTGCACATGTCCTTGAGGAATTTGCCACAACTAGGGACTTGTTGGATTGCATTAAGAAGAGGTACGTTAATCATCACTTGATTAAAGATCTCAAGTATTTTTTTCCTTTTGTCCATTATTATTACTCCTAAGCTTATTCAGAAATGGGGCTGTAGGCTTATGCACTTGTTTGGCTGACTTATCTTCAAAAGTGGGTGGAGTGGAACTGGAAGGAGTGGATGTTTCGGTTAGGTCCGGTGGCATTGACACTTGATTATCGGCTAGTTTTCCTGACCACAACATATGAACCACATTACATTGGTTCATTGGAACCGCTTGAGCCATATGAGCTTTACTAAAGTTTCTAGGTTTTGTTAACGGTTGACTAGGCAAAGTCCCTTTGGGCTTTTCGCTTATGGAACTGATTAACTGACTCATTTGACCCCCTAATCTAGATATAGCTTGTCCCATATTCTGTATGAAAGATGTCAAAATCTTCTCAAAATCTGTAGATTTCTTGTCGGTAGTGGGACTTTGAAAGGAAGGTTGTGGAGCTTGATTGGAAAAATTAGCTTGATAATAAAGTGGTTGGAAATTGTTGGAGAAATAGGGCCTGGGATAAGCGTTGGTGTTTTGAGCCCATGAAAAATTTGGGTGATTTCTCTAACCGAGATTGTACATCTGTGAATATGGATTATTAGTAGGCCTTGAGAATACTGCATTCATATGTTCGGGTAACATTTGATGGGTCATGAACACGGGATACTCTTTGAACACATGGTTTATAGCTTGACAGTAAGTACGGCCCGCAGATGGTGTTGGGCTGACTTGGTTTACAGAAATAGGATCCTTAGTTTCTATGGCCTCTAACCTTCGCATAACATTATCTAATTTATCCTTAGCTGCTATGAAGTCCTCTATCGAGTGGAGAACTCTTTTGGAAGAAATAGAGTTGGAATTCCTAGACCCTTCGTTGGAAGGTTCCAATTGTAAGGTTTTATCGGCTAAATCTTCATAAATTTCTCACCCTTCATATTCATATTTTTCAAGAATCTCCCTCCTCACATGGTTTCTAGAAGAGTCTTATTTTGATAATCTAGACTATCATAGAGAATTTGACATTACCGCCACTTCTTCACGCCATGATGAGGGCATTGGACAAGAAGGTTCTTGAAACGTTCAAAATTTTTTTAAAACGGTTCGTTAGGTTCTTACTTGCACTGCATTATATTTTTTCTCATAAAGGCGGTCTTATAGATAAGGTAGAACTTCTTTAAGAAGGATTTGATGAAATCGTCTCACAATGTGATAGAGTTTTCTGCTAAACTATATGACCATTTCTTGATTAGGTCCTTGAGGGCGAAAGGTATAAGACGTAACCTTACTGCATCATCTCCTAACTATGGTATCCTCATCATGAGGGACAACTCTTCAAATTCTTTTATGAAGAAGTATGCATCCTCAGACTCTAGACCGTGGTAGTGAGGGAGAATGTTAATGAATTATGGCTTTATCTCAAAGCTTTTGCTTTCAGCTTCAGAAAGTTGAATGCAAGATGGAAGTGATGTGCTAATAGGATAAAACATATCCTCTAGGGATATTGGTTGTACCATGATTTGGTTAGATTGAGGTAGTGACTTAGTCCTAATCAATCTAGATGCACTTGGGTCAGTTGACCATACTTGCATGCATAATCAATTCATACCAATTACCTGTAAAAAAAAAATCAATCAATCCTATTCTAGGGTAAGCTTAGACCTAAATGACTCCTAACTTTAGATTATCTGCAGGAGGTATATTACAGAACTTAATCACAAGTTAATCGGTCATGCAATCAGTCTATGATTTTGCATCATTACATCGAATTTCCCTACCGATTTATGAATAAAATATCGCTCATGAACCGTGTTTTGGTCTATTTTGCAGATAATCAAGAGTTCAAGGGCAAAGTCAGAATAAGAGCCTAATTAAACTTAATTTTGGATAATTAAATCTTATTACTTGGAGTCAAGCTAGAGTGCTTCTAGAAGATATATTGTCCAGAAGTTGGGCACGAATCTGAAAAAATCGGATCCAATTTACGCAAATCTAGAACCATCAAAAAAGTCCTCGCAGCTGGACGAAGCCACAGAGCAAAACCAGGGACATGATTCCCTGATATTATCGCGCAAATGTCACAATTGCTGCGCTTCTATGGCAATCTTGTGGGTCCACGCGTCGATCTTCGATGTGTGGCGTCGTTTCGTTGTCCAGAGCTTGCCTTTGCTTAAATACTGCATTTTTGAACCTGAGATAGGGTTGAACAGTGAGAATTAGGGTTTCTTTCCTTAGGATTAGTTTTAGGTTTACTTCTTCTTTTCTTTTGTATTTTCCTTTATTTTTTAGTTTATGTATTAGGGCTAAGATAGATTCAGAGGAGAGAAAGAGGGATCTTTTACTAAAGAGTGACAATCTATGTAAATGTGTCTCCTTTCTTCTCTATTGTAATCTTCTCCATTTTTACATGATGCTTAGCTAGTTTCTTTTCATGGTAATCTGACTACTAACCACTAACTAGCTAACCACTTACTTGATAATTCACATGAATCTAATAGCATCTATAAGTTCTTGCTCTTGCAAGAGCCATTGATGGCTCATGATGATGGATTCTAACATTTTAACATTCTAACATCTATCCCACTAACATGTTAACTTGCAATGTCTTCTTCATTTTATGCTCATCTCTACTTGGTTTTGATGTCTAATAGTAGCTTGCACCTTGTTGTGTTGAATGGATACGTTTGAATGTGAAAGAATAATCTTATGAGCCATACTTTGTATCGTCTCTTGAACAAGGATTAGTAATGGCCAAGGATCCATGTGAGGCAACTATCACTAAGAGGTTATCATAGTTAGTAGAGCAATTAGTAGTTAGCAGTCATGAGTTTTTCTTTCATCATTTTCCTACTCTTTTTCTTATTTTATTTTAAAAATTATTTAAAAAATCTTTTTATCATTTTTCTATCGTTATTTTCATCACTTCTTAGTTGACTTTTGTTTTCATCTTCTTTTTTAATTTGTTTTTTTAAACTACTATCTATATCACTTCACTTTTCACTTCACCTTTATTTTCGTATTTTGTTTTACCGATTCCACAATCACTCCTCTTTAATTTTCACTTCATTATTTTCATTCCCTTCTCCACCTATCACTTCTGGATTTCTTTTCTTTTCTTTTTCTCTTTCTTTCACAAACAAGAACTTGTTAACAACCAACATGAAAAAGAACTATTAATGCTTCTATTACCTCCTGTCCCTGCGTATTCGACCCGTATAGCTATCATGCTATAATGAAAGTATCGAGGGAACATTAGCATACACATTTTTACATTAATTTCAAAAATACATTCAAGTGCTAGTTTGTTGGCCAAAAGGCCCTTGAACTTAGTTTTGATAATGACTAACTTATAAAGGTTAAGTTAATGATCTTATGTTTAATAATTTTAGATATTGATCAAGACTTAGTAGGTGTTTAGCTTCAATAAAAGATTCAAAGCCAGTTTTGGAGCTAACATGTGTTGATTCAAGAGCTCACGCGTCAAGATCGCATTTAGTACTCGGAAGGAGTCAAGCTCACATGGATCAAGTTTGGATCGAGTCGACTTGGAGATGGAGACCGACAAGAAGACTTCAGTTTGTTTTATTTTAGTTTTTTTTAGATCTTGTGTAAAAATAGATTAGTCTTGATATGTTACACACACAAGTTCAATAGTTTTTGGTTTCGGTTTAACCGGTTTTGGATTTTCAAGAATATATCTTTCATTTCATGAATATCGATAGAATCAAAATAAGTTTACGTGATTTAAATGTATGTTAGATTTCATCCATATACATTATTGTTTCATATTGTCCAAAAACTTATTTTGATAATTCTAGTTCATGGTTTCAAGTTTTATTATTTAATCAAAACTTAATTTGGGATTTATTATCAAAAAACATAGATATATAATTTACTATATGTATTGGATTCTATTCATGCATATCATGCTTCAAATGTGTTTTAATATCTAGTTTTTGTATTTATACTAGTTTAGAGAAAAATCTGCTTTCCATTTAAAAGTTGATTTTTGAAAAATACTGGTTTTGGTTTAAAGCTTAAATTTTAAGCCTCAAAAAAGTTCAAATAGTTTGTAAAATGTGTTGATTTTTGGTCACACATACTTGTACTTCAAATATTTAAAAGGACTTTTTTGTGGAATTTATGAAATTTTATGTGATTTTATAGGAATTTATTAAGTTAAATTTCATGACCTATAACCCTGTTTCTGAGGCTTCTGGCGGGCGATCGATCGGTCGACCAGACCAGAGCTTGGTGGACCAGTCAGTCGACCGATGTGCATAGAGACATGCACACAGCCTTGGCCTTGGGCTGGTCGACCGCTCGGTCGACTGATCCATAGAGCTTGCTCGATGGATCTGGCCCCGCTCGACCGATTAGAGAGTTTGCTCTCTGGTTCTGGCCTCGGTCGACCAAACAGTCGACCAAGAAGCAAGTTTGCCTTAGGGCCGGTCGACCGGGCGGTTGATCGACGCTTCAAATGGTCAGAAATCTGACCGTTGGCGGGTCGACTGTGCGGTCGACCGACATGTCATTTTAGACCTATTTTGGACCCCAATAACTATATTTTCAGACCCATATATATATATATGGGTCTTTGAGGCCTGCTTTCACTAAAAATTTCAAGAGCAAAAATTTTCATCTTTTTAAGTGTTTTCTGGATGTTTTAAAAGAAGTTTTTGTGCAAAATTTTTTATCTTTATTATTTTTCAAAGTTTTGGAAAAATCAAAGGAAATGAAATCTTTGGGAATTTTAATTTTGTTCTTGATTTCTCTAACAATTCATGAGTATTTCCAGTATTTTCTTTGTTATTTCTTTTCCAAAAGCTTTGTGCACTCACATACTTAAACTCTTCATTATTTATCTATCCTCTAGGATCTTGTTTGTGAGAGGCTATTGTTTGTGATCATTTGTGATCACCAAAAGATTGTTTGTGATCTTAGTGATCACTAACTTGTATTTTCTTTCTTTACTTTGTGCTAAGCTTTGTTCCTTCCTCTTGTGTAGAGAAGTGAGAAAGAAGTTGTGTCTCCCATTTTGTATTTGTAATTCCTCAGTGGAGGTCCTTTTGTGGAAGGTCCTGTGTGGACATAGTGAAAATCCTTCTGTATGAAGGTGAAAACGTAGAGCAGTGGCTCAAACCTCGAAGTATATCCCTGTGTTTGTGTTTGATCCACTATCTCTCAACTCTCTCTTATATCTTGCATTATTAGCAATTGCTCATACCATATACATGCTTGGTATTATTTGTGTGCTCACACTTATGTTCAACCAGGAGAGCTATTGATGTACCTTAACTTTTAGTTTAGAAGAATCTCGAAGAGTAGTTTCAGATCCCTTCAAAAAATTCAGACTCACTCTTGGTTACACGTTGTGTTTTAGCAATTAGGTTTTATTCCCGCATCATTTGTCCTAGATTAACTTGTACACCTATTCACCCCCTCTAGATGTACTTTCAACTGGTATTAGAACCTACACTCCTGATATTCGGTTTAATAACCTAGGAGTATAATCCTTGAATTTCTAATCTAGATTTGCATTGCATACATATAGTTTGCACTCATGGAGTATCTTGCTCTACCTATGTTTGATGAATCTAACATAGATTTGTGGAAACTTAAAATTAGTTCATATTTGAAAGCTCTAGGATTACATGTTTACCTTGCCACTAAAAGAAATCATATATTTATAATGACAAGTACCTAGAGGCCAATGAACAAGTTATGGAGGCACTTAAGCACAGATTAAGCAAAGAACACATTTCTCTGATTTCTCATCGTGATCTCGCTTTTACAGTGTGGAACACATTGACTGAAATCACCTAGAGGGGGGTGAATAGGTGATAATGCTAATCTAATGAATTTAATGCGAAATTTAAAAACTAATTGCAATTAACAAGAGATGCACACTCAAACAAGCCAAGCAAATAATTATGAATGAATAATATGAATAGATGCAAGGCACAATATAGAGAGAGTAAGAGCCAAGGGATCAAGCGCAAACAACAAGATATGTTTCGAGGTTCGAGCACCCAGCTCTACATCCCCGCTTTCAACCAGAAGGATTTTAAGTCCACTAGCTTGTCGATAAAGGACTCCCACCAAGGGAACCTCCACCGAGGATTTGGGGCAATACAATCACAAGGAGTACCCAACTCCTCTCCTTACAAACACAACCTCCTCCTTGAGGCACAACTCCAAGCGAACAAACAATCACCTCACAACTTGAGGGATTAGCACAAAGCTACACAAGGATCACCTCACAACTTGAGGGATACAACCCAAATGCACAACCTCCTCAACACAATGAGGGAAAGGCACAAAGCCAAGCAAATGAAGGGTTTATAACTTGGTGGTCTAAACAACAATCACAAACAATTTCTTTCCCACACAAGGATCCTATAGAATGAGATAGTAGATGTAGCTCAAGTGTGGAGAAAACTAAAGGAATGGAAATCAAAAACTAAAAAAAAATCTTTAGGAAAAACTAGAAATCAAGATGAAGAAGTTGAATCAAAATCTTTTCCCAAAAACCCTTTCTTGATTTTCCAAACCCTAGAAAAACACCAAATAGATTGTTCAATTTAAAGCCAAAAAAACTTCTTTTAATTGCTGTGAAAACACTAGAGAGTCAGGAAAAATTAGCACTAAAATTCTTATCCAAAACCCCCAAGAAATGGGGTATTTATAGCCCAAACAGAAAACTAGCCGTTAGGCTGATTTGGCAGCCTGACAGGCTGGCGGTCGACCGGCCGGTCGACCGCCAACGGTCATAAATATGACCGTTGGGCAAACCCGGTCGACCGCCCAGATACAGAGAGCAGACTTTCCTGTTCCGGTCGACCGCTCGGTCGACCGCCCAGATACAGAGAGCAAGGCTCTCTGATCCAGTCGGCCGACCGACCGACCGGCCCTGTGTCTGCCAAACGTGCACAAGGCTGTGCACGTCAGTCGACCGCAACGGTCGACTGGCCACTCGTTCGGTCAACCGTTGCGGTCGACCGACCTGGCCTGTCAGCCACAGTCTGGGTCAGAAACTGGGTCAGAAAAACAGTTAAACATATTTTCAAAAATCTTTTATCTTTTCTAAAAATCCCCAAAAATAGTTTTACCATTTTGCATTGATTATATAAACATGTGACAAACATTTTAACTCAAATATCAAGCATATGAAACTATTTTTGTGTTTTAACATTTTTACCAAAAATCAAAAACTGTATTTTCTAAAACTTGAATTTTTGAATAGAAAATACGTTTTGTCCAAAACTCATCCAAATACAAAAACATGATATTTAAACACTTTGTAGCATGTTGCATATGGATGGAAATCCAATATACAAGAAGCATATATATATATATATATCCATATTTTTGACTTTAATTCCAAAATATGTTTTGTTAAAAATACCAAAACATAAAACACATGAATAAGTAAGTCAAAACTAAGTTTGTCTAAGAAGTTGAAGCATGCATGTATATAGAACAAATCTTATATACATTAAACCATGTAAACTTGTTTTGATCTATCTATTCATGAAACCAAGATCGGTTAAACCAAAAACGAAAAAACCAAAACCAATATTCAAAACATGAAACGTGTGTGTTGTGAACTTGAGCATATCATACTATTCTGATCTTTACAAATGGATCTAAAACTCAAACTAAACTAGGTACCGATGTCATCTTGTAGAGCGCCATCTCCAAGCCGACTCGATCCAAAACTCCTTGATCCACCAAGCAAGTGCTATATATGATCTTGAACCAACATGTGAAAGCTTCCAAATCATCTTGTTGAAGCTAATCACCTACTAATAACTTGATTAATGATCTGAAACTAAAATCACAAGATTATTAGTACACATAACTACATGAGTTAATCATCATCAAAACTAGAGTGGAAGGCCTCTGGGCCAACAATCTTCCCGTTTTTGATGATGACAAAACTTATGGAGTTATATATGCATGGATTAAAGTCAAGCTTCAAAGAAGCTCCCCCTTAACTCATGTATAAACAAATAAACATAAATATGCAATGAATATGAAACATGAAACATGCATAGTTATGCATAAACAATAAAAGGATCTAGATACCAATGAAATTGTCAAAAACAAAACATGCTCTAGATACCAATTAAACTTAAACTAAATTAAACTTAATATATGCAAAACATAAATATGCATATATAAAACTCAAACTCTAAATCTTTCTCCCCCTTTTTGTCAATCATCAACAAAGGGGTCCAAGTAAAAACAAAAACATTCTTCTCCCCCTTTTTGTTCGAAACAAAGAAGCAATAAAGGGGTTAAAAGCAATAAAACAATGTTCTCCCTTTTTGTCGAAAACACAAATGATGTAAATAAGGGGTGACAATCAATTAAGATATCAATTAAAAATTTGTCAAAGTAGAGCATCTTGATACCAATTGAAAGGAAACAAAAAAAAATATTGATACCAATTTTAAGCAAAACACATGAAAATCTTGATACCAATTGAAATTAAACATAATAAATTTTGAATGTCTAAACAAAAATTTTGATACCAATTGTAAATATTTTTCATCTTGAACATATGATACCAAATTGAAATTTTCAATCATAAAGTATGGGAGTGAAAAACAAATGCCAATTGAAAGATGAAATACAAGTTTTCTCCCTCTTTATGAAATACCAAATGAAACAATGAATAAGCTTGTATGTGGATACCAATTGAAAACTAGTCAATTGAAACAAGATAGTCATTATAAAACAAGCTTTATCATGATCAAAATTTGTGCCCTAAGATATATGAATGTAATAAGCACAAATAAAAACATATATATGTATGAAAAATTAGATACCAATTAAAATTGATATTCTTTGAAGTGCAAGCATACATATACAAAAAATATATGAGTATACAAAAATGTCAATATTGATACCACTTGAAAGAATTCAATGATATCAATTGAAACAACAATAATATCAAGTGTATATCTCATATACCTAGCCTACCAATCATGTTCAAGTTTAAAATGATTTTCACTATAAGGCATACAAGAGCATGATCTCCCATCCAACCACCCTTTGAAGGTAGGGGTTTTCAAAAATAGGTTTAAAAATAGAGTACGTTTGAAAAACTCTACCAAAGTGAAGAACACGAACTAGTTATGAAAAAATTTGTTAACTAGTACGAAATCCTTCAAGTAAGGAACAAAACAAAATTGTTTTTCATGAAACACATGTGATTCACAAGATCACTAAACACTCAAAATCCATAAAGCCCATATCATACTCATGAAAACAAAGTCATGAGAAACCTAATAAAGTGAGTGAACAAGTGTTATGTGACACATATCATCATGAAAATATTCAATTAAGGTCAATTTAAATTCCTTAAACATGAAAACATGAAAAACTAAATTTTCATTAAAACAAATTTCATTTCAAGGTATATGTATGATTTGTCAACACAAAAAGCATACATACGTATCCCTAAGCACAATTGAGTCCATAATAAAGATTTGCGTGAAAAGCAAATGACTCAAGGGGTATACATGTATATCTTAAGGTTTGGCAAAATAAACATATACATGAAGTGAAAACACATGATCATAAAAACATGTCCAAAATAGGGAATACAAGTTAGAATGCATGAATCATCAAACTAGTCTATACTAGAACATCTAATGGGTACAAATAAGCATCCAAGCACAAACATATATAAAGATTTATTTGTGGCCCACTACATGTACAAGTATAAATTCTAGTTTTAATGAAAACTAACATTTAAACATATATTCAATTCATGAAGTACGAAACAGGACATAAATCATCATTACAAACATAAAACAATCATTATGTAAATCCAGATGCTATTAGAGCTATGATGTGCATAATAGCTAAACAAATGGTGAGAACACAACATATGGGTCCATATAAACATGGGTGATCTCAAACGCTATACATGCATGTCAATGATCTAAGAGTCATGACATTTAACATAAAAAACTATAAACATCAAAACAAAACAAAAATCATAAACATCCATATGATCATTATGTGTATGCATATGTATTAGATTTAGAGCATACATATTAGTTTAAAACAAGGTGAGAACACAAAGATAGGTCCATGGGTGTCTCAAATAACTAAACATGTATATCACTAATCTAAATCACATGGCATAACCATAATGAACAGTAAAACATGACATGCTATAAATCAATGATGTGAAAGCATGTAAATAAAAATGAGAGTTAGAGATCGATACCAAAAACCGATGAAGGCATCTCTCTAGTTCTCCAAACCAATGGTGGTCCTCCTCCACCAAACTCTCCTTGAAAGTGATGCATCCAAATTGTTTTCTTTAAGCACAGAACGCATCCACTTCAAGACACCACTACTCTCACGTGATGCGAGAGCCCACACCTACATCAAAAATTTTAGGGGTGGTCTTTGGTACCCATTTTCTTTTGGGTCCATAGGGGTTAGTATCTTTCCTAACCCAAACAAGATTATTTGCTAAATTTTCAACATGTAAACGATCATAGCAAAATCTAGCAAGGTGGCCTTTTCGACCACAATGTGTACACATGTACACATGGGCATACATGTGATGGTGGTGACCGTGGGAAGCATGTGTATGCCGTGGAGAGTGTGCATGCAAAGATGGAACTTGTTTCTTTCGAACCAAGGTTTCCAAGCGTGTATGATTCAAAGCACACTGGCTCAAAGTGGAGCCCAAACAATCTACACTTTTCTTCAAAATATTTATGTCATTTTCAATACAAGAAGATAAAGTGGAGCATGCAAAAGATGTGCTAGGTAAAGCTACACTAGCATGGCAAATATGAGAATCTATATCAATTTTTAATGATTCATTTTTCTTTAAAACTAAATCCAATTCTTTTGTAAAGAAATCAATTTCATTTTTCAATGCAAGGTTATCTTTTAAAACAAAATCTAATTTAGAAGATAAAATCTCATTGTTTTTTACAACATCATCACAATCATTTTTGCTTTTCAAAATATCAATCTCTTTTAGGGCAAGGTCTAGTTGAGATTTTAGTGAGTCACGTTCACTAGTAATCTCTTCCTTCTCTTGCAAAACCGATTCAAAACTTGAACATAAATCCTTCATTTCTTCTTTTAGTTCAAGATTATTCTTTTTCAACAAATCATGTTTTTCCAAAAAATTTTCAAGTTTTTGAGCAAGTTCCATATTCAATGTTTGAACTTCAAAACAACCATGGCAATAGGAACTAGAGCTATCATCTAGTTGAGAATCCGATTGTACCTCAAGGGAGTTTTTCCCTTGGACCATGAGGCAATGCTCGTCGGACTTGTCTCTTCAAGATCTCCTTAACTTGTTGATAATCCTTGGTAGCTCGAGAGAAATCAATATGCTCCAAACTGCAAAAGCCGATTCATAATGATCAAACACATGTAAAAGATCTTCATTAAGAGATGCTCTAAGTGTTTTAAGTGCAAGTGCATTGGCCTTCTTATGCTTGCTAGCATTAGGGTAGGATTCTTGAGTAGTGGCTTGATAAACTAGATGTCCTAGGCTTTTAAATGACTACTCATCTTGGCCTTCCAAAGATCATGTTTAGAAAAATCAAACATAGGAGGGCTATCCATGAGTGCAAACTAAATGTGTGCAAATGAAAAATGCAAATGAAGATTAGCAAACCAAGATCTCACTCCTAGGTGGTTAAACCTAAATATCAGGAGCGGAGGCTCTGATACCAATTGAAATCACCTAGAAGGGGGGTGAATAGGTGATAATGCTAATCTAATGAACTTAATGCGAAATTTAAAAACTAATTGCAATTAATAAGAGATGCACACTCAAACAAGCCAAGCAAATAATTATGAATGAACAATATGAATAGATGCAAGGCACAATATAGAGAGAGAGTAAGAGCCAAGCGCAAACAACAAGATATGTTTCGAGGTTCGAGCACCCACCTCTACATCCCCGCATTCACCCAGAAGGATTTTAAGTCCACTAGCTTGTCGACAAAGGACTCCCACCAAGGGAACCTCCACCGAGGATTTGGGGCAATACAATCACAAGGAGTACCCAACTCCTCTCCTTACAAACACAACCTCCTCCTTGAGGCACAACTCCAAGCCAACAAACAATCACCTCACAACTTGAGGGATTAGCACAAAGCTACACAAGGATCACCTCACAACTTGAGGAATACAACCCAAATGCACAACCTCCTCAACACAATGAGGGAAAGGCACAAAGCCAAGCAAATGAAGGGTTTACAACTTGGTGGTCTAAACAACAATCACAAACAATTTCTTTCCCACACAAGGATCCTATAGAATGAGATAGTAGATGTAGCTCAAGTGTGGAGAAAACCAAAGGAATGAAAATCAAAAACTCAAAGAAAATCTTTGGGAAAAACTAGAAACCAAGATGAAGAAGTTGAATCAAAATCTTTTCCCAAAAACCCTTTCTTGATTTTCCAAACCCTAGAAAAAACACCAAATAGATTGTTCAATTTAAAGCCCAAAAACTTCTTTTGATTGCTGTGAAAACACTAGAGAGTCAGGAAAAATTAGCACTAAAGTTCTTATCCAAAATCCCCAAGAAATGGGGTATTTATAGCCCAAACAGAAAACTAGCCGTTAGGCTGATTTGGCAGCCTGACAGGCTGGCGGTCGACCGGCCGGTCGACCGCCAACGGTCATAAATATGACCGTTGGGCAAACCAGTTAACCGCCCGGTGACCGCCCAGATACAGAGAGCAGACTTCTCTGTTTTGGTCGACCGCTCAGTCGACCGCCCAGATACAGAGAGCAAGGCTCTCTGATTCGGTCGGCCGACCGGCCCTTTGTCTGCCAAACGTGCACAAGGCTGTGCACGTGTCGACCGCAACGGTCGACTGGCCCCTCGTTCGGTTGACCGTTGAGGTCGACCGACCTGGCCTGTCAGCCACAGTCTGGGTCAAAAACTGGGTCAGAAAAACAGTTAAATATATTTCTAAAAATCTTTTATCTTTCTAAAAATTCCCAAAAATAGTTTTACCATTTTGCATTGATTATATAAACATGTGATAAACATTTTAACTCAAATATCAAGCATATGAAACTATTTTGTGTTTTAACATTTTTACCAAAAATCAAAAACTGTATTTTCTAAAACTTGAATTTTTGAATAGAAAATACGTTTTGTCCAAAACCCATCCAAATACAAAAACATGATATTAAAACACTTTGTAGCATGTTGCATATGGATGGAAATCCAATATACAAGAAGCATATATATATATCCATGTTTTTGACTTTAATTCCAAAATATGTTTTGTTAAAAATATCAAAACATAAAACACATGAATAAGTAAGTCAAAACCAAGTTTGTCTAAGAAGTTGAAGCATGCATGTATATAGAACAAATCTTATATACATTAAACCATGTAAACTTGTTTGATCTATCTATTCATGAAACCAAGATCGATTAAACCAAAAACGAAAAAACCGAAAACCAATATTCAAAACATGTGTAGCGCCCCGATCCGGTGGGTACGGAGACGCCACTGCAACATATATACGCAGGTCGAAATTACCCCCACGTATATACGCTAAGCTTCAGTACAGGCAAGAATCAGAGACGGAAGCACAGTGGTAATATACAATCCAGCAATAATAACACCAGTACACAGTTATCACAAGGCATGATATAATATCTGAAGAATATATGATCACTAAGAAGCACAAAAGCAGGATGCACAATATGAAATACTGGAAAGTACTCACGAGTAGCAAGATGAGAATCTCGCGAGCCGATCAAGGATGCTAGAAGAAAGAGGGTCCGGATAGGCAACTGCAAATCCACGCTCCCGCTGCGCCACTCTGATCAGGTGCAGCAAGGCTACTACGGTCCAGACTCTAGGATCTGGACATGAGAATTCAGGGTTGTTAGCAACCCCAGCGAGTACAAAGAATAAAGCCAGATGGCGTGCATAACAGGCACACGTGTACATGATCAAGTGATGTGGTCCAGGCACGCAGGTACAGGAAATGACAAGTAACATAAAGGAAAATGACAGTAAATCCGAGATCAAGTAAATATATGTATATCAATAATTCTGAGCCGGAAAACATGCATGAAAAACGGTATAGAGAGCATAGGTATACATAATCATGCGACAATTATGGCAACATGTGATAAATACACTAAACACGCGATAAATAAGTATGGACATGAAATAAGGCAGTAAGTAAAGTAACTACAGGAAGTCAGTTATATAAGCTCACATTACCGATCAGTGAGATTAGTACGTCGAAGGAATAATCCAAACAAGGAAACCCTCATATATATACCCTATACCTCACGTCACTGTAGTCTGAGTTTATATAACCTAACTTTTCCTTCACAACAATATAATAATGAAACGATATGGAAGCACAAGTATAAGTGGTGGGCAGTATAGGTCAAGAGTATAGCTGGTCATATATCAGGAGCAGGTCATTATTAATTATTAAGACTCATCTGATTTGTATACATCGGTATGTGTCCTATCCCACATACCTCAACATACAGACCGAGGAGTAAGTTATGGAAACTGATGAAGATCGATGAATCTTGTTTCGGATGGGCCCGTGCATGCCCGGGACAACGGTCAAGGAGTATCCGGTGCTGAGCCGGAACGTACCGCTAGGTACCGGGACTTATTGTACGCCCGAACAGGAATAGAGTATCGCAATCCCATAGAAATAGGCCTAGGGCGTGTGCATACCCGTCAGGAATAAACAGGAGTAGGGGTACCAGCACACCCCACGGAATCCCTGGTGGCCGCCAGGTGATCCCTCAAGTATGTGGCCACGCGCGGCTCGATAAGACCACCATAAACATGATTAATCAGGGCCCATCAGTTTCCCCCAAACCAGGTGTAAGTTATCCAATTATTATAATTTATCCAGTGATAATGTCCACAGAGTATTCATAGTAAACCCATATTCATGGTTATCCTATTACGGGGATCAACAGGAGTATAATATCAGGAGTAATGTCAGGAGCCTCCCCTATTTCATGGGGTCAAGTATACAGGAGTACAGGAGTCCAGGAGTACCAAATATATGGTAATAAAATAATAATCAAGTCCCCATAAAAGTGGTAGCCATGAATATGCCACAGGTATCAGGTATGGTAGTGTCCGGTCAGGAGTCATAATGTCAGGTCCAGGTATTTGTACCACATGAAAGCATATCATATACCGTGTGTCAAGAGCAGGTGTCAAGTATGACATATCAAGAATCAGTGTCTAATATCAAGTGATAAGTGTAACAAGACAAGTACCGGGGTCGCGTATCACATGTCATATATAGCATGGCAAGTATCAGTATCAGGTGTCACATATCACATATAGCATGGCAAGTATCAAATATAGCATGAAAGATATCGGTGTCAAATACAGCATGGCAATATCGGTGTCAATTATATCATGGTAAATACCGGTGTGGTATCAAATATAGCATAGCAAATACCGGTGTAACATATCAGTGTCGGTGTTATACATATCAACTCCCATATCATGTATAAAAGCAGGATAACAGATGTTAGACATGGAACATGGAATATCAAAAGGACTGTACTCGCATAGTGGCAAAATAAATGCATGCTAAAATAACTGTACTCGCCTCAATACCGGAAAAACCGTGAGAAATCCCGAAACACCAGAAATCCGTGTACAAGACCAATCCATATATTAAAATATATAATTTAAATATTTATATGGATATTAGAGAGGGAATGAGAGAGGGGAGAGAGAAAGTTGTAGGAAAGAAGGAGAAAGAAAAAGAGGGAGAAAATATGGTGTATATAGAAATTAATTAGGATTTAAAGGAGAGGGGTAGTGGGTGTAAATATAGGGAGGTATTTTTAGAAAGGAGGTGGGGGTATTTGGGAATGAGGGGATTCTTTGTTTTTATTTAGGGAAATGAAGAGAAAGAGATGAAAAGAAAGAAAGAAAGAAAAAGAAAAAAGGGAGGAGGAGAGAGGGGGTGGCCGTCGGCGGCCGGCGCCGGCGGCCTGGCGGCGGCGGCGGGTCGCCGGCGGTGGTGGGCGGGCGCGCGCGCGCGGGGTGGAGAGGTAGGTGTTGGGTTTTGTTTTGATGTTGTGGTTGTTATGTGGTGGAGGTGGAAGATGGTGGTGGTGGTGGTTGTGGTGGTGGTGGTGGTGTTTGGTGGTGTGGGGAGTTGGAGAAGGAGGAGGAGATGGTGATGGGTTGGTTGGAGTGGAGGAATTTGTGGAGGAGGTGGTGAATTTTGGAGAAGATGAGGTTTGTAATGGTGATGGGTTTGGTTGAAATTGGAGGGAAGGAGATGGAATTTGGGGTTGATGGAATTGTGGGAGGGTGGTGGGGTGATGGGGGATGCGGCGGCGGCGGCGGCTAGGTCGGCGCGGAGGTGGCAGTGGTGATGGTGGAGGCGGCGTGCGTGAGTGGATGCGTGAGTTGGAGTGGTTGGTGTTATGAAGAAGATGAAGTGTTTTGAAAATGAAAATTGAAAAGGGAAGGGTAAATGTTGTTTAATAGAAGAGGGAAGTGGTGATGATGAATGGAGGTGAGGGGGGAGATGGGTTGCTCAGGCCATCATTTCCCTGCTCCCCTGCTTCCGCTGCTGCTCTGGGAAGGATGGGAGTTGGAGTGAAGGAGAAGAAAAGAAAGGAAGAAAATGAAAGAAAATGAAAAGAAATTTGAAAAATTAAAAAGAGATGAAAAGAAATAGTTAAAAATTTATAAATAAATATTTTATTAAATAATAAAATTGATAAAATATTCTGGGAGTAATAAGTAGAGGAGTTGTGAGGAAAAACAAGAAAAAAGAAAGAACGGCAGTTTATTATTATTTTAATAAGGCGAAAATTTGACTGTTTCAGAATCGTTCCGAAAAATTCTCAAAAATAGAAAATATTATTTTAAGATACTCAGTGAAATTGGATTCGAAAAATATAATGTAGTTTTCAAATTAAAAATCCTGGAATCTTCCGGCGGTACCGGTCGACACCAAAAACCGGTGGATTTTTGATAAATTTAGAAAAATCGCAAAAAATGTTTTTAGCTAGAAAATGATATTCTAAGATGTACTGTGAAAGCCGTTTTTGAAAATTCAATCCCATTTGAAAACAAAAAATCTGGGAATCAGTCAGCGATGCCGACCGACACCAGTTTTGGAGATTTTGCAAATAATTCTGAAAAATTCCATAAAATCATGAAAAATCTAAAATATTGGAAAACGATGTTAAAACTAAAATCGGTCAAATCGGATTATCAGAAATGCCAATTCGAGCAATGCACTAGGTTCGGACCCCCGGTTCAGACTAGGGCTGACTCCGAGTCCACGAATCCAAATCCAAAAGAAAACAATCACACTAATAATCATAAAACAAAAACAAAATCAAATAAATATGTTAGAAAAATCAGAATATGTATCTACGTACGTATTCTAGGAACGGGGTGTTACATTCCATCCACCTTACAAAAATTTCGTCCTCGAAATTTCGATAAGGGGAAGATGAACACAGAAGGAATAAGAATGAGGATCTTACCAATCAAGATATAAGTAACTAAGGGTAATTCCCACAAATTGACTGAATGATAAACTCAAAACTGAGACGTTTCTGCACTTCTGCCGTATATATTCCTCTGACGGTGCCATAATAATACTGACCTGATGTCTGCTCTTTCGGACAGCGAAGCAAAGCTGATAAACCCATAAAAATCCATAGTGCTGAAATCCATAATATAAAATCTCCGAAAATCCATAGAAATCCATAATATAATATAAAGTCCCGCATGGCATGAAGCTGTCCTTGACAAGGAATCTATAGTAGAATTACCGATACTGCATACACACTATTTCTCCAGAATACCGAAGATAAAGAAAACCCGAATAATACTGGGCATGAATCAAGAAGACCAATAATTAAGAATTCCTGAATACTGGCATTGCAATCTCTGAAAGGCATAACGAGAATATAGAATAACCATAAAGAATTCTGAATACTGACTTCTGAATGACAACTTGACTGCACATGAAACATTAAAGAATACTCAATCTCTGCAAGGTTGGTCGAATGGATCATTCATAAAGATTATGGCAATAGCTCAGATACAGCGGGAAAATCCTATACATCGGAACCATGAAAACATACAAGGCAGAAGAAGTCCGAGGAACGGCTAGAGTGCTAAGCACTGAAGGATAGCCACGGACGGAACCAAGCCTAGGTAAGGCCATCGCGTAACACATCTCAGGCGTTAAGCATTAGGGTGCAGCGGAGCTAACGCTCTGCGAGGCTCGCACTTGGCGGAGCTCACGCAGCGAAGCCAAGCGCGTAACACAACGCTAAATGCTAAGCACCAGGGTGCAGCGAAGCCAACGCCTAGTTAGGTCCACGGCTGACTAGAACACAACCCTCGCTTGGCGAGGCTAGCGGGGTTCGTAGTCCATCAAATCAATAAAAACTGCCAGAAGTGGTGGCTCTGAGAACACGATCAAGAATCAACGAGTCCCGAATGCTGTCTCCATAACTCTGTCTGGCAGAAGCCCTAAATCTGAAATACTGTTCCATACCGATGTTCCTTATGCAATGATACGGTCTGTCTGATTATATAAGTGATGACTACTCCACTTGCTATGCTAATTTCCCGTGATATATCCATAAGTACAAGAATAGAATGTGAGGCCGAAGAACCATCCAATATAAGACCAGGTGATGCACCAGAGTTAAGAATACCAGAACATAATGATAGCGAACCACATCTGTCTTGCTGCTATCCTACCAGTTTATCCATATCTTGAGTTGGTATAAGAATGAAAGGAACCGGAAATGGAAAAGGATGGAAGAGATTCAAGAATCAAGAGAAGGACGATCAAGAGGGAATAGGTAACTTTGTACTTGCAGTTGGATTGTATAACTACGACTCATGCATTGTACCGAGGATGTGAGAGCCTAGGCTCTGATACCACCCTGTAGCGCCCCGATCCGGCGGGTACGGGGACGCCACTGCAACATATATACGCAGGTCGAAATTACCCCACGTATATACGTTAAGCTTCAGTACAGGCAAGAATCAGAGACGGAAGCACAGTGGTAATATACAATCCAGCAATAATAACACCAGTACACAGTTATCACAAGGCATGATATAATATCTGAAGAATATATGATCACTAAGAAGCACAAAAGCAGGATGCACAATATGAAATACTGGAAAGTACTCACGAGTAGCAAGATGAGAATCTCGCGAGCCGATCAAGGATGCTAGAAGAAAGAGGGTCCGGATAGGCAACTGCTAATCCACGCTCCCGCTGCGCCACTCTGATCAGGTGCAGCAAGGCTACTACGGTCCAGACTCTAGGATCTGGACATGAGAATTCAGGGTTGTTAGCAACCCCAGCGAGTACAAAGAATAAAGCCAGATGGCGTGCATAACAGGCACACGTGTACATGATCAAGTGATGTGGTCCAGGCACGCAGGTACAGGAAATGACAAGTAACATAAAGGAAAATGACAGTAAATCCGAGATCAAGTAAATATATGTATATCAATAATTCTGAGCCGGGAAACATGCATGGAAAACGGTATAGAGAGCATAGGTATACATAATCATGCGACAATTATGGCAACATGTGATAAATACACTAAACACGCGATAAATAAGTATGGACATGAAATAAGGCAGTAAGTAAAGTAACTACAGGAAGTCAGTTATATAAGCTCACATTACCGATCAGTGAGATTAGTACGTCGAAGGAATAATCCAAACAAGGAAACCCTCATATATATACCCTATACCTCACGTCACTGTAGTCTGAGTTTATATAACCTGACTTTTCCTTCACAACAATATAATGAAAAAACAATATGGAAGCACAAGTATAAGTGGTGGGCAGTATAGGTCAAGAGTATAGCTGGTCATATATCAGGAGCAGGTCATTATTAATTATTAAGACTCATCTGATTTGTATACATCGGTATGTGTCCTATCCCACATACCTCAACATACAGACCGAGGAGTAAGTTATTGGAAACTGATGAAGATCGATGAATCATGTTTCGGATGGGCCCCGTGCATGCCCGAGACAACGGTCAAGGAGTATCCGGTGCTGAGCCGGAACGTACCGCTAGGTACCGGGACTTATTGTACGCCCGAACAGGAATAGAGTATCGCAGATCCCATAGAAATAGGCCTAGGGCGTGTGCATACCCGGCAAGAATAAACAGGAGTAGGGTGCCAGCACACCCCACGGAATCCCTGGTGGCCGCCAGGTGATCCCTCAAGTATGTGGCCACGCGCGGCTCGATAAGACCACCATAAACATGATTAATCAGGGCCCATCAGTTTCCCCCAAACCAGGTGTAAGTTATCCAATATTATAATTTATCCAGTGATAATGTCCACAGAGTATTCATAGTAAACCCATATCATGGTTATCCTATTACGGGGATCAACAGGAGTATAATATCAGGAGTAATGTCAGGAGCCTCCCCTATTTCATGGGTCAAGTATACAGGAGTACAGGAGTCCAGGAGTACCAAATATATGGTAATAAAATAATAATCAAGTCCCCATAAAAGTGGTAGCCATGAATATGCCACAGGTATCAGGTATGGTAGTGTCCGGTCAGGAGTCATAATGTCAGGTCCAGGTATTTGTACCACATGAAAGCATATCATATACCGTGTGTCAAGAGCAGGTGTCAAGTATGACATATCAAGAATCAGTGTCTAATATCAAGTGATAAGTGTAACAAGACAAGTACCGGGGTCGCGTATCACATGTCATATATAGCATGGCAAGTATCAGTATCAGGTGTCACATATCACATATAGCATGGCAAGTATCAAATATAGCATGAAAGATATCGGTGTCAAATACAGCATGGCAATATCGGTGTCAATTATATCATGGTAAATACCGGTGTGGTATCAAATATAGCATAGCAAATACCGGTGTAACATATCAGTGTCGGTGTTATACATATCAACTCCATATCATGTATAAAAGCAGGATAACAGATGTTAGACATGGAACATGGAATATCAAAAGGACTGTACTCGCATAGTGGCAAAATAAATGCATGCTAAAAATAACTGTACTCGCCTCAATACGGAAAAACCGTGAGAAATCCCGAAACACCAGAAATCCGTGTACAAGACCAATCCATATATAAAATATATAATTATAAATATTTATATGGATATTAGAGAGGGAATGAGAGGGGAGAGAGAAAGTTGTAGGAAAGAAGGAGAAAGAAAAAGAGGGAGAAAATATGGTGTATATAGAAATTAATTAGGATTTAAAGGAGAGGGGTAGTGGGTGTAAATATAGGGAGGTATTTTAGAAAGGAGGTGGGGGTATTTTGGGAATGAGGGGATTCTTTGTTTTTATTAGGGAAATGAAGAGAAAGAGATGAAAAGAAAGAAAGAAAGAAAAAGGGAGGAGGAGGAGAGGGGGTGGCCGTCGGCCGGCCGGCGCCGGCGGCCTGGCGGCGGCGGCGGGTCGCCGGCGGTGGTGGGCGGCGCGCGGCGCGCGGGGGTGAGAGGGTAGGTGTTGGGTTTGTTTTGATGTTGTGGTTGTTATGTGGTGGAGGTGGAAGATGGTGGTGGTGGTGGTTGTGGTGGTGGTTGGTGGTGTTTGGTGGTGTGGGGAGTTGGAGAAGGAGGAGGAGATGGTGATGGGTTGGTTGGAGTGGAGGAATTTGTGGAGGAGGTGGTGAATTTAGTAAAGATGAGGTTTGTAATGGTGATGGGTTTGGTTGAAATTGGAGGGAAGGAGATGGAATTTGGTGTTGATGGAATTGTGGAGGGTGGTGGGGTGATGGGGATGATGCGGCGGCGGCGGTAGGGCGGCGCCGGAGGTGGCGGTGGTGATGGTGGAGGCGGCGTGCGTGAGTGGATGCGTGAGTTGGAGTGGTTGGTGTTATGAAGAAGATGAAGTGTTTTGAAAATGAAAATTGAAAGGGAAGGGTAAATGTTGTTTAATAGAAGAGGGAAGTGGTGATGATGAATGGAGGTGAGGGGGGAGATGGGTTGCTCAGGCCATCATTTCCCTGCTCCCCTGCTTCCGCTGCTGCTCTGGGAAGGATGGGAGTTGGAGTGAAGGAGAAGAAAAGAAAGGAAGAAAATGAAAGAAAATGAAAAGAA